>CM052809.1:32214149-32302598 GCA_028533885.1 Nasua narica
TAAATTCTAGTATTTACTATAAAGGCAAAATAAAACATGTTCATTTAAACATAACTTTCTAGAGTAATGGTTGGTAACAAATGAGGATTTTTGTTTCTTTCAGTTTTGGTTCTTCTTGTTAAGTATAAATACAGAATATAAAGGATTTTAATATGTTAAAATGTTCTAATTAGTGTTTTTTTTCTTAATACTCATTTTATTTGAATTATCTCCTTCCTTTTATCAACACTATTCTTTTAGTTCAGCCCAATTAGTCTCTGAAAATATTACTGCTTTCAGGCAAAAGATGTCCCTCTTAAATCTAAGACCTTTTAGTCTCTTCACACCTGAAACGAACTATTTCTTCAAGGAGCTCAATTTCTATGAATAGGGATGGTGCATAGAGACCAAAATATGGTGTTGGAATGGCATTGCTTTTAGGCTCTTTGAATGGACAAAACTAAAACATTAATAGATATATTTACACACACATTTACATAGGCATATATATTTGTGTCTTTAAAAATAGTTATATTAGTTTTAAGTTGTTAGTCAACTACTTGGATTTTACACTTGTGGCTCTCACTTTTCTCTTGTTTTGAAAATCCATGATTTCTAATTACATAAACATTTATTTATATATTCATACCGTGTCTGCAAAACATTTTAAAATTACAGCTGAAAGTACTGAATGAATTTTATCTTTTTGCAATTCTGTTGCTTCTTAGTGTAGATCTCAGTCTTATATGTTCAGTTCAAGAACTATATTCTAAAGGCATCCAAAATGATTACTTTTCTCTTGCTCTTATGATATTTTTGCTCATGATTTTTTAAATAAAATACGTGGTTTAAGGGGTTTTTTTTTCTAAGATTTTATTTATTTATTTGACAGAGAGGAGAGAGATCACAAGTGGGCAGAGAGGGGGAAGCAGGCTCCCCTCCGAGCAGAGAGCCCAGTGTGGGGCTCGATCCCAGAACCCTGAGATCATGACCTGAGCTGAAGGCAGAGGCTTTAACCTAACACTGAGCCACCTGGTGCCCCTACATGGTTTAAGGTTTAAAACTACAATAAATGGTAGTCCCAGGCAATTCTCATTTTCTTCTCTGTTCCCATTAGACCAATTGTACCATCTCCTGTAGATAACCATTTTTATTAGTTTTTGATTCATCTTTTCAGATTCTTTTTCCAATTAATAGAATATATGCATGTTTCCTCTCTAACACAGAGTTAAGCTTAATAATTAAGTGAAAAATGTAAGATAAAAAGGTTATCTGTGTATTTTGGAATTCACTTCATGTAAGCACACAGAGCTTCCACCTTCCTCTTCAAACTGTGGAACTTTGTGATGTGTGCTTCTATCATCATATACTCAGCCAGTTCCCTTTTAATGAACATTTGCATTATTTTCAGTCATTTGTTATTCAAAATAATGTCACAAAAGTAACCTGACACATGCATTTCCTACTTCTGCAGGTGTACCCTGGTCAAAGGGTAGATGCATATGTAATTTTGTTAGTTATTGCCAGATTTCCTTTAATAGGGAAGCATTAGACTCCTACCAGCTGTGTCTCAGAGTGTTGATTCCTTGCCTCAGTTTATGCTACATAAAATACTACTACAAAGCCTCTTTGCTTGACAGCTACCTTTTCATTGATTTAGTTCATAATTTTGCAAGTAGGTTACATAGGCTAGGTGCAACTGAGTAGTCTTTTTGTCAGCTGGGTTCTGGCATGGATCTTTGATCACCTGCAGTTGAGCTTTTGAGATCGGTTGGCTGTTGTTGAGGTTGAAGGGAGGAGACCAAGTCAAGCATCTTTTATCATCCGGAAAGGTAACCCACGCCTGGTTAGTTCATGTGGCTGGGTACAGTTCAAGGAGAACACGTGGAATCATGCTTTTTTTTTTTTTTTTTAAATATGGAACGCTTCACGAATTTGCGTGTCATCCTTGCGCAGGGGCCATGCTAATCTTCTCTGTATTGTTCCAATTTTAGTATATGTGCTGCCGAAGTGAGCACCATGCAAGGCTTTTGAGGCCAGACTTCACATGCCATTACTCATCTTGAATTCAGTCTGCCAAATTCAGTTACAAGAGTGCCCACATTAGGGAAATGGACTCTCACACATCTTGATCTGAAGGTTGCAAAATCACATTGCAAATAGGTGTGGCCATAGGGGAAGTAATAATTGGGCCTGATTTTACAGATGAAGCACCACATTTCCCAGAGTCTTGCCAATATGGTATATTAGTATGATTACAGATTTCTGCCCATCTCTTTGGTTTAAAAAATGACATTTTAGTCGATTTTAATTTGCATTTCTTTTGTAAGGGATATGATGGAATATCTTTTTCTGTGAAAAGTCTCTTTCTGTCTCTTGGCCGTTTTCTTTTCTGTCAGATTGTTATTTTTGATTTTTAGCTAAGAGCTTTTTATATATTAAAGAGATTACTTGCTTATCCTCCCCAGTTTGTCATATATATTTCCCTTTGTAGTGCTTTATTTTCCAAGCAAAAGTATAAAGATATTTTTATAATGAACTGTTTTTTCCTTTATGGTGCCTAGGTTTTTGATTCATAGTTACAAAGGTTTTCTTTACTTCTGAAGGTTTCCCCTACTCCTGGAGTTTAGAGGGGTTTATCATGTTTCCTTCTACTTCTATTAATTTTAATCCATCTAACGTCCCAAAATTAACAGCTGTGCTAATTGGAGTTCCTTCTAACTCCATATAATGCTGACATATTTCAAGCTCATTCTCTGAAGGCAACTTCTTGTTGGAGAAGGTACAGTGTGCTCTTTCCTGCAGGCTGTTGAGAGAGAGACAGAGAAACAAATAACGGAGGGACCCCAATCCAACACATGGATTTCTTTCCAGCAGAAGCTCACATATAATTTTTATTTGAGATCCAGAGCATTAATTCCCATAGAAACAGTGTCAAACACAATGGTTAGGTTCTTTTGCATCTCACTGGCTTTGATTTACCTGCATCACAGAATAAACCACACTTTGCTTAGGGTTCTTGACTACCCATTCCTGTTAGCATTTCTAGGCCTGAAGAAGCAGGGAGAGGACAGAACATTATTCGTGCCCTCTGGGACCTGGAGTGTAGAAGGCAAGCCACCTAAAGGAGTTGAGGTCATGAAGGGACGTGCCCATAAAAGGGATGTGTTATAACACAGTGCTCAAGGAAAAAGAGAACATAGGAGAAGAAATATCCCAGTTGCATCTTTTGATACTTTGTCATTTCCTCTAATTGATCAAACTCCAGGGAGATCCAGAGGGCAAAGGATCCCTGGTGATGAGGTACATAAAATCAGCACCCAGTACACAGACACGAGAAGGAAAGGGTGCACAATGATCAAAGTATGTAACAAGAGAGTTACCTCAGAGTCTCCAAAAGTTGAGGGTGAGCATTTCAGAGTTCCAGGATCTATATCACCATGAATATTAGAATACGTCTTGGTTTGGATTGCCTTTCTAATAATTACTTCTAGATAAGGAAGATTTTGAGGTGGTATGTATAGCCTTCCTTTAACTCAGGATGTAAAATGTGAAAGCAACACAAAACACATTGAAGAATGAGGAGCAATGGACAAAAAACCCATTTTCCTCTTCAGTAGTTCCCCATTCTCATTTGGTTTGTTAGATTTTGAAAGTGGCAAAGAACTCAGGCTCTGGAGTTAAACAGCACTCCATTCAACTGCTGTCTCCTACTTAATATTTTTGTATACTTGGGCAAATTCTTAAACCTGTAGGGTATGGTTGCTTTGTCTATGAGTTCTTAATTACTAAAATAAGTACTTAAGGGTACTTGGAGGACTCTTTTTATCTTCTTATTTTTTAAATTAATTTATTGGAGGATTCTTGTGAGAATTAAAAGAGATAATTTGTGTTAAGTTCCTACTCTTTAATAAGTGTTCAAAAATATTAGGGGCAAAATGGGTCAATGACCTAAATGTAGAGCGAACAGTAAGTCTGCTAGAAGAAGAAAACACAGGGATGAATCTTCATGCACTTGAATTTGACAACAGATTCTTATATATGTCATGAGAAGCACAAGGAACAAAACAGTTTCAGGATGCCAGGATCCAGGTCATTGTAAACGGGAGAATATTGCATAAACTGTTACAGCCAATATAGTAAAAAATTTTACTGGGATACATCAAAATTAAAAACTTGTTTCAACAAAGAACATTTTCAGGAAAAAGGAAAAGGCAGCCCACAAAATGGGAAAGAGTATTTGAAAATCATTTATCTAATAAGGTTCCAGGATCTAGTAGGAAGTGGGAGAACTGCTCAGTATGTACAGAATTACTCTTGGGGTGCTGTAGATGTCTTAAAACTAGGTAGAGGTAGTAGATGCACAACCTGGTGAATGTCCTAAATGTCACTGAATTGTTCACTTTAAAATGGTTAATTTTACACTATGTCAATGTTACCTCAATTAGAAAATACAGAATAAAAACCAGAAGATGGTAGGTGATGACATAGGTGAAAAAATACTTGTCATGATTTGATAATGGACAAATTAGGACTTATATACTACTTTGTCTTTTTTGTATGTGTAGAAATTTTCCATAAAAGTTCAAGAAAATGCACATGCGTGTACACACACACAAACACCGTGTGAAGTATTATTTTTTTTCAAGTCATTTTCCATCTCCGTGTGAAGTATTACTTAGCCATAAAAAAGAATAGAATCTTGCTATTTATGACAACATGGGTGGACCTATTGTGCTAAGTGAAACAAGTCAGAGAATGCTAAATACTGTGTGATTTCACTTATTTGTGGAATGTAAAAAACAAAACAGAAACGGACTCATAGATACAGAAAACTGTTGATTAGCAGAAGGGAGAGGGATTTGGGGAGGGGGCAGTGTAGAGAGATAGGTGAAGGGGATTAACAGGTACAAAATTCCAGTTATAAATAAGTCACGGGGGTCTAATATACAGCACGGGGAAAGAGTTGGGGGTTCGCTGGCAACATCAGTGTTGGTGGAAGAGCTGAGACGGAAGGCAGAAGTCTGGTGAAACCGTGGATCTGGCCAACACAAGGAGAAGTGCTGGCAGTCAATCAGAAGGCATAGAGGCCTAGCAACAACTCACGGGGGTGGGGGGGTGAAAGGGAAGAAGGGGGATCTATATTTAGAAACAGATGAGAAGACCATCACAGGGACGTATTCTTTTAGTGGACGTGATGATAATAACAAAAATAATAGCCACTTAAGCTTTTCCTATGTGCCAGGCACTGCCCTTGTGTGTATTATCTCCACTATAAACTCCTATGAGGTGGGTATTATGATCCCCATTTAATTTGTGAAGAGACTGTGTCTCATTACGTTTATATTGCTTGCCCCAGGCTATAGTATCTGATTACTAAGCACATTCTCTTTGCCACTTTCATTGCAGAAAGGCTTCTTGGGACCAAAGAATGCGCTGTACCGACAGCGTGTTGCTTAAGACTCCGAGTCTTGTTTTTACAAAACTTGAGAAAGCATTGCAGAAGCTAGAACTGAAAACCACTGTGGATAAGTGCCGTGCTAAGAGCTTTCTGAACATTACCTAATTTTACCCTTACAAGAACCTTATCCCTATGTGACCGATGAAGAAACCATGAAAACTAATTTCCCAAAGTCACACTGGGCATCCAGGAAATTTGCTCCAAGAATCTGTGGGGGTCATCACTCTGTTGGTCATAGATAGGCTCATTAGAAACAAAACTCTTAGATAGTCTTCACCCAGTGAAGTTTTGGGGCCCTAACTTACCTTTGCCCATAAGGAGATCTTTGTATGCTAGTCTCACCTCATTAAGCATGGAGATTATCAGGCTCTGTGAGAAAAAAATACTATAAAATGTTTTTAATGAGGGGGGGATTAGTTCTGGTTTTTCTTTTGCCCTGAGGTTTTCACTAGTTTTTCTTTATTAAATTTTCCCCTGATGCCAAAAGTTTGATGTTTTCCTCCTTTTTTCTCTACCTGAAGATGGTTTTGATACTGATGTGTTATTTGAGTTGATTATCCGGACTCTTCCTGGTTTGTTGATGGGTGCTCTGTCTAAAACCTTGGGGATATGCATCAAAAGACAAATGCTTGATTTTTCACCTGTCAGGGAAGAGAAAATGAGTCTCTATCCCTTAGGGACAGAACTTCTTGTGTCAAAAATTGTCTCATGTCCCAGGCAACCTCTTCTTGTCACTGTTGTCCTTTAAGAAGATAGAAAGGTAGTACACAGGGCCATTGTGTGTAACTACTATGTGATAGTACTATCAATAATAATAATAAGTCTTCAAGTATTTATTGAATACATTCTATGTTGCCAGGCTCTTAGAGTATATCGATTAACCCTCAGAGATCTTGTTTTTTAGCGGAGGGAGACAGACAACAAGCAATAAACATAAATAGGCAAAAACAGTATGTTGTTTAGTGAGATTAAGACATTAAAAAGCAGGGACAGGGCCACCTGGGTGGCTCAGTCAGTTAAATGTCTGCCTTCTGCTCAGGTCACAATCTTGGGGTCCTGGGATCAAGTCCTTAGTGGGATACCCTGCTCAATAGGGAGTCTCCTTCTCCTCCCTCTGCCTCCTCCTTGTGCTCTGTCTCTTTCTGTCTCATATAAATAAAATTTTTAAAAGAGGGGGGCAAAGTAAAGCAGAGTAGGAAATGGGAAATATGAGGCAGAGGTTGGTGGCAGTATTCAGTGGGATAGTCAGTGCAAACTGAAGTAATCCCTGAGAAATTGAGGTAAAAACAAAGATGGAAGGGTGGTGGTGAGGGAGTTGCACACACAACCGCTGGGGGAAGAATGTTCCAGGCAGAGGGACAGCCAGTGTAAAGGCTCTGAGGCAGAAGCATGCCCAGCAAGTTCTAAAAGCAGCTGAAGCTGTTGGGGCAAAAGCCAATGAAGCGCGAGACCAGAAGGAGATGAGCTTAGGGAAAGCAGGGATCCAGATCACACAGGGTTTGTAGGGTATTCTAAGAGTTTGGAGTTTGATTTTGATTGAAATAGGATTTTAATCAGAAGGGGGATTTAACCTGGCCTTTATTTTAAGAGAATCCCCTGAGGTTGGACTAAAGAATGGCAAAGTTAGGAGTGGGGAAATCTTAGATTATTAGAAATCCCAGACATGGCTCAGACTAGTGGGGGCACAGCAGTGGAGTTGGTGAAGGTTGGATTCTAGATAGATGCACATTTCCCGACAGATTGATGTCAAGTGTGGAAACAGCGTGGCTTCCCACTGAGATGAGGAAGAAGATCTGGAATTCTCCAAATGAGTTCACTTACTGATTGATCCATTCATTTTTCGTTCAGTTATTCAGTAACTTGCTACTGAATACCAAGTATGAGCCAGGCATTCTCATTGTCACTGAATATTACAGATGTGAAAACAGGGGCACAGAGAGTTTAAGCCATTTGTCAAAGTTCATTCTGCTAGTGATGATTAGTGTTGTAATTCTAGTCTGAGTCTTTATTTTTACCTTTGATACGTCTATCTTGTCACCTGTGGCTTGATTACACTGGCAGAATGAGAGAAAAACAAGAATGTGATACTGTTTTACTTCAATATTGTTAAATACCAGATAATACTTTTTTTGGGAAGTTAAACATTTCTGCCCTATCCTACATCTTTTTACGACCCACTAGCAAGACTGTTACTTTTTTTTTTTAAAGATTTTATTTATTCATTTGACAGAGAGAGAGAGAGAGAGAGATCACAAGTAGGCAGAGAGGCAGGCAGAGAGAGAAGAGGAAGCAGACTCCCCGCTGAGCGGAGAGCCCTATGTGGGGCTGGATCCCAGATCCTGAGATCATGACCTGAGCCAAAGGCAGAGGCTTAACCCACTGAGCCACCCAGGTGTCCCAAGACTATTATTTTTTAAATCCTTTAGAATATCCCAATGACAACTTAGGGCATACTTCAGAGTATTCTGCTTTTTGGAAGGTTAAACAAAGATATACCTGAAGCCTCTCAATATTTAGCATTTTACTGTGCACTAAGCTCTTTATCTCAATTTTAGGCAGTGTTTTAAATTTCATCACATTAGTAGGAGATAACGTCAGTCATTTCTTCGTCAAGGATCTAAAATAGTAGTGAGGAACCCAAGCATATGATCAAGGTAAAAATTTTCCATGAATACTTCTGGCAAACAAAACAAAACAAAACAAAATCAAAAAGTTTCAGTAGCTTGAACTATATCCCTTTGGATGTGAACCATAAGATCAAAAGAGGACATTTTCCCCCCCTGGAAGTAAGCTTTTAATGTCTCTGTGGGATGCTCCTCCGGCCTGAGGCTCTCTTACTCCTTTCTGCTTCCCAGAAGGGGGTGCAGCTCCCTGATGCTTTTCCCCTGCCACTGGACTTGTAGTTCAGGGCTGCAGGAATGCTCACGTTACTCTTGACCGGCGCCGTGAGGGGCAAAAACGAACAGTGCACGAACACACCCACCTTCCCGCCACACAAACAGCCCCAAAGTTTTTGGACCATGTTGGCGAGGTTAAAAAAAAAAAATCCCCCCCCCTTTTTTTTTTGCCTAGGCACTCCTATTATTTTCCATTTGAGATACCTGTTTCATAACTTACTTGACTTGAGCTTAGCCTCCAGTTGTAATTCTGAGGCTGCTATTCATTTTTTAATGTTACCATAAAGATGCTCTTACTGGTGTGCATAGTTGGTGGACTTTATTTTCTGTGATGTGTGAAGAAAGCAGCACTAGCTTCATCCCACCATGAAGCCGCATTTGTTCCCCTAGGTACAATTGGGAATTTCATAAAAAGAGTACAGCTCATAGCTATGAAAAAAGAAGGATGCGCTCGCAGCACGATCCCACATCTCCCGTCACCTCCAATGCCATCGGAAGGAGAAACATACAGAGGTGTGGAATGAGAGGTGAGGGAGGATGGAGAATTAGTCATGAATATGAGGCAAGTAGAACCCACTAGCACACGGGGGCCCATTGGAAAATAATAGGGGCATTCATTCTGTGTTGGCACAGCCCAGAGCTGTAGATAAAACAGATTATCAAAAGAATGGCAGGGTTGGCTGATTCAGACTGCATTCTGCTCTTACCCTGCGAGCTGAGTACAGAGGCAGAGAGGGAGTCCCGACACATGACTTTCTTCCATCAACCGAGGAGCAGTTATGCCATCGCCACAGTGATGTTTTCTACCTTCCCCAGTGTTCCTCAATGACATTTGGCCTGAATGCTCGCAGACCATTGAGACAGAATGCCTTCAGAAGTTTGGAGTTGCTCTGAATGGCTGTTTTTGTAGTGTCAGAAAAAGCTCATTATTTTATACCAACTCAACTCCAAATTAGTGTGAAATGGGTAGGAATAAGTCTGACATGGATGTTTTCACAATATTTTAGGAAATGAATTGATAGCTGAAAAACTGTCTAACCCACCTACGTATTTTAAGGACTGTAAGCTCTATAAACTTTTTGCCTTCATGCTGAAAAGTTAACACTTTGCTCTTTAAATTTTGCTTTCTAATGATCACAAGAGTTGTATTTGTATTGTATGGCTTCTGTAACAAGTCCCGCAGAGGTAGGGCCTTAAAACAACACCAATTTATTAACTTACAGTTCTTTGAGTCAGATTTGTGATGTGTGTGTTTCATTGAGCTGAAATCAAGGTACTGATAGCGATATATTCCATTCTGGTGGCTCTAGGGGAGAATCTATTTACACGACTTGTCCAGCTCCTAGCGGCTACTGCATTTCTTAGCTCACAGCCTCTTCCATCTCTGAAATCAGTGATGTCCGGTCAAGTCCTTCTGACATCCCATCAGTCTGAGACTAACCCTACTTCCTTCTTCCACATTTAAGGACACTTGTGATTATGTGGGTTCCATATGGATAATCCACAATAATCTCCCCGTTTTAAGGTCAACTGATTGGCAACCTTAATTCCATCCTCAATTTGAGTTCTCCCTTATCATGCAGCCTAACAAAGTCACAGACTCTGAGGATAAGGTCATGGACATTTTTGGAAGCCATAATTTTACCTATCACAGGAGGTCCTTTTGGAGGACCTTAATTAGATGCCACTGAATTAGCCCAGACCTTGGAAACGAAATGTTCTTGTGCCCCAGTGCCTTGTCCTCTGTTTGTAGTAGACATTGCTAATTGTTTTTAGCATGCTTTCTCATTGAGGCCAGGTGTAGCCTCAGAATCCTTCTTAAGGTAACTGCTCCAAGCATACCTCTAGCAATTGACCCAGGTTCTCACATGAGAGGAACCATTTTACCGTTTCTGCTTAAAAATGATTTTACTAAAAAAAAAATGATTTTACTTCCTTTTAATGTAGTCTAATTTTTAAAAACATCTATAAAGCAAATTTCCTGACATTAACTTAGATTGGCATTTTTGCAGCTTGTCCTAGGCAGTATAGTCTGACTTAAGTCAGTCATGGAATGACATTTATTCATATTTGCTGTATGCAGATCCTTATATTGAATAAGAGTTTTAAAAAAACTGCCAATACCAAATGCTGGTTAAGGTATAAAGCTGTAGGAACTCTGATTTATCGTTTGCCAGAAAGCAAAATGCTGTAGCCGCTTAGAAAGACAGTTTGCAACTTTCTTACAAAGCTCACCAGACTCTACCATGAGACCCCAAAAGCATATTTCTAGTTCTTTATCCATTTGAACTGTAAACTCAGATTCATACAGAAACTAGGTGCATATGTTCATAGAAATTTCATAATTTCCTCAAACAGGAGGCAACCAAAGTGTTTTTCAGTTGGTCAATGAGTATATATCCCTACAATGGACGACTGTTTAACGATTAAAGGAATGACCTGTTGAATTACAAAACTAACTGGATAAATCATATATGCATTTTGTTAAGTGAAAAAGCCCAAATCGAAAAGGCTACATACTATATGTTTCCATTTATGTAATACTCTGGAAAAAGAGAAAGTGAAAGAATAAAAAGCAGATCAATAGTAGGTAAGGGTTGGAGGGAGGGAGAGTGGTTGATTACAGAGGGGAGACAAATAATTTTTAGGGTGATAGATCCATTCTGTACGGTATTATAGTGGTGAATGTATGACTATATGAATTTCTCAAAATCCACTGAAATTTTCAGTACAGACAGTAAACTTGAATGTATGGAAATTAAACAAAAAATCAGCCAGGAGGTTGGGGAAAATCCTGGAATAAAATGTTGGCTATGATAAAACGATGTATCATGTTATACAAGTATGACATAATCTTACTGAGGGACATGAGGAAATGAGTTGACTTCAGTAACTCTTGAGAAGAGATATTTAGAAATTACAGAGCTAGACAAAATGAACTGAACATAAACCGTGTGCTCTAGTTAGAAAGGTTGTTTATCAGTGAGATACAGATTAGCAATTCTACAAATGCCATGTATACCGAGGTCAAACAAATAATTAAATGGATATGGATGGTGATAGGAGATAGGCTTCTCATTGTTGGATAGCAAAGTTAGAAAGCAAGGCATTGGGGTGGAGGGGCATGACTAGAATTAATTATGTGGTACTGGATTAGAGTAGAAGATATCAACATATGTTTAACTTACCATAGATACAGATGAAGAGACCCAGGAATAATTATAGATATGTATGTATATATGGGTTAATGTCCATACATAAATGGACATTATGAAGATATAAATGTCTTCACTGTGTCCAGCAAGGGAGCCTAGAAACTGTAATAGTCCAGTAGAAATGAGAATAGCCAGGGCTCAGATCTTGGTTTCTACATACCATGCTCTCATAAAAGGTACCTGAGTCTCTTGGAGAAACTGTTGATTCCAGGGCTAGAGAAGGGAAAATGTAACATTAGTCAAGAGCTGCTTGTAGTGGTTAAATGTAAGAAAATGGTCAAAAGTCAGAAGGAGGAGGGCCTATCAAAATGACATGAGAGCATGCTTGAAAGAGCTCACAGTGGCCAAAGCTGGAAAATTTAAGTAACAAAATTAGTAATGTAATATTAGATCCAAACACAAAGTAAAAACTAAATGGTTGAATAAATAAATGAAGGAGAAGAGGTAAGTCTTCTTTAAGTAAGAATTCCAAATAATATATGTAAATATTATATTGCTTCTGCCCATTCCAATTGGATTATCTTCAAACTTCTTGATCCTTTCCTATTATGTACAGATTTCTGTCCCATGGACATCTGATTTTTAACTCCTCCTTCCCATTCTTTTGGTGTTTGCATTTGGATTTTTGGTTTTGACCAGTCTTCAGTTTCTCACTTTTTTCTTTCACTATTTTTTTTCCAAGTTCTCACATTTTCCTTTGTGTCCAATCTTGTACTAAGCCTACCAAGTGAATTTATTTCGAATAGCAAATTTTTAATTTCTAGCATTTAAAAAAATATTTTTAATAGTTTCCACTCATTTCTTCTCTATGAATAACTTAAAACTTCTTGGCACTTAGTCCATTTAGATATCTTAGCATCCTGAGCTGTCTGATGGGTTTTTCACAAACAACGATTTTATAGCTTATTGGGTTTATATTGCTAAAGGGGGGATCAAAATCTCTTGTGACATTTTTTCAACACTAACGGTAATGGAAATTTGCATATCATTATGAAGGGTGAGTTTTGGGAACTGTTGTTTTTTCCTTCTGTGGAACACAATAAAGTATGAAATTGTTCTAAGCACACTCAAATAGTAAGGAATTGGCAAACTTTTCTCAAGGTCATGTAGGTAAAGTTTGCAGCTGGTATCTCAAAAATAAACTATCTATACTTGACCATTATGTGGGATGTATCATCAGAGGTTTTACAGGTGATGGATACTGATGTTTAACTTCCCTTATTCCAACAAAATTCTCTTTACTAATCTAAGGGGAGATACTTACCTCTGAACTTGGGTAACTGGAAGACTAATTTTAGAAGTGCTTCTAATGATGTGTGGGCTTTGGGAATCACTTCAATTCTTATGCTTGAAGAACCACTTGCTAACCAGGATAATACAATTAACTTATAACACATAATGTATTTGTATTTATAGCAATGGAATGATAAAGTGATATCAGCTGTTATGGCCAATAGCAACAAGATTGTGTAACTTTGAGGAAGCGATGATGATAAAACAGTTCTTTAGTTCTTTAGCCTTTAATTTATGCAAACATTCATAACCTCAAGAGGCAGATACTATTATAATTATAGTTATTATTTGTATTTTTACAAATAGGATAACTGCAGCGATGAGCAGTTGAGCCATTTTTAACAGTGAGCATCTGTTACATTTTCCCTCCTAGCTTCAACTCACTCTTCTATAGTTGGAGTAGTAACAGCATTCCAGTTTTCGCTAGGGAAACAAAACCACCAGGGTTTTCTGTTGGTGTGGGTTAGGTGAAGATATTTCCACCCTGTGGTCGGTATTAGGCATGTACCCCATCCTGGCCAATCAGCATCATGGGTCACTGTGATTGGTTTAGGGTGGGTATGTGACTCATGTGAAAGAGACGCTTTCAAGCTCTTAAGAAAGAATCACTTTCTTTTCTTGGACTGCTAATAGTAAAGATGAGGCACAGAGAGGAAAGCAGAGCCTTAGGACAGGGAAGCAGGAGACCAGTTACTGATAAAATGCTTTGAGCCTTTGGATCCAGTTAAGCCTGAAGTTTTTTGATCTTCCAACTTTTCCTTTAAGTGTGCCAATGTATTTGCTTAAGCTGTTTGAAATGGGCATCCTTCCCTTTCGTGCATCCAAGATTGTCTTGGTGAACAGATTTATTCCAGGCAAGAAGTTAGTTAATGAGAATTGATATTTGAAGTCAGGTACTAATTTCAAGTGATTATATATGTGAAAGTGTGCATGCCACAACTTTGTTAGCAGTGGTTCTTGTGGCAATTTCATCCAGCATTTCTTGAGTTAGGATATTATCTTGGTCAACACGCATGGGTCAAGAGGGGAGCTAAATGTTAAATTCATTTGTTTAGTTCTCTATTCCCTTGGGTTGACTCTGGATTGTGATTAATTGGGCTTTGGGCTAATTTGTTGCCCAATACTCTTGTGTAAAACTGTAAGTGTCATATTAGATTTAACGGGGAGCGGCAGGGGGTTGTCTTCCTGCAAGCCTAGAGTTGTATGAACTATGCAAATGAGCATTCACATAAGAATGCTGTGTTTGTCTTCCTCATTGCTGCTTTCCCTGCAGGGCAACTCTAGCTAATCTAGTAATTAGTGATAGGAAGCTCGCAAATCTGCAAGCCAATTTACTCCTAAGAAAACCATGTTTAAAATGACATTAACTCACTTGGTTTCCTTGTGGGGCTTGGCACACAGCTGTTCCCGTCCCTTGGCTATATCCCCTGTTGTACTTTGAAATGGGAAAGGGCATTAGAGTCTGCTTTGAAACAAGAGGTACGGGGATGGGGAGGAAGTCAAGACAGAAATTGTTATCTTTGGTGCTGCTTATATCCTAGTAGGCTGTATTAGTAATTAGAGAAGATGTTAATAGTGATGTATGAAATAGTAATGATAATTCCTCTCAATTATTGAGTGATTACCATGTCTCAGGCACTGTGTTTCTGGTTTATAACCATGATTACATTTCCTCTTCATAAAATTTGTCATATACATTATACCAGTAGGGAAATAATAGTTCAGAGACTTTACTTAAGATCTAGTCTAAACTCATACTTACCGATAGCAGGGTCAGGGTACCTATATAGGCTTCACTTGTTAATTAAAGTATTTGCTGCCTACTAACTATAATACTAGACTTTTAAAGAAAACTTACCCAGAGTGTTACTGACATTTGTAGTGGAGTCAACCCCATTATAATAAAGTTTACTATCAGAAATTCCACCAGAAGGCATACACCTTAAAATCAATTTTAGAAAGACACTATGTCCACCTTTACCTACTACTTAATATTACTATTTCCTTTCACAGAAAAACTTGTGAGACAGTAGGGCATACCTGCTGGCCGCTTAGGTTCATCACTTTTCTCTTGACCCCTCCTCCAGTAGAGTTTTTTTTTTTCCCCCAAATATGTTTATTTTATCTTTTTCAGTGTTACAAGATTAATTGTTCATGCACCACACCCAGTGCTCCATGCAATCCAGTAGAGTTTTTGTACTGATAGTAAAATGACTCCTAGCAGGGTAACAGTGACTTCTAACATCCTCTTTTCCTGTGCCTTCTATCAGCGTTTTTTGACCTGGTAAATTTTTTTCTTTCTCTTTCAACTTTTTCCCTCCTTGGCTTCTACGAAGCCACTCTCCTTATTCTCTTGCTTACCTGGTTGGCTGTATTTTACTAATCCCTTTGGGTGATTTGTATCTTAGATCCCAAGTCTTAAGGCGCCTTGGGGTGCCACCTAAGGCTGAATCCTTAGACCTCTTCTATTTTGTCTTTATATTTCAGTCCTTTAGACTGGTCACTCAGTCCTCAACATAGGTCTCAAATCCAGTGTTCGTTCACCATATTTCGTGTCACCTTGCTTATCACAACCAGTAATGCCCTCTTGGCTGCACTCTTATGATAGCCTCTGCAGGGTTCTTCTTTTCTTGTATCACTAAAATCCATTCCCTCTGTAGCAGACCAAGTGAGATTTTTAAAACACAAATCAAATTGCACGTTTCCTGATGAAAGCCTCCCCATACCTTCACTTAGAATACTATTCCAACTCTGTTACGGTCTGCAAGGTTATTGTAGATTTGTATTTTCTTTCTTCTCTTATTTCATGTTTTTCTCTGCTTTCTTTGTTCTAGCTACACTGACCTAGTCCCTCTTTGTCAAATAAACCAAGTTTGTTTCCCAAACCTGGCTTTTGCACAGCTAGTCTCTACCTTTGACTTCTCTTCTTTTAGGCTTCAACATTGTAGGGCGTTTTTTTTTTTTTTTAATCATTCCTATGTGTTATTAAACATCACTTTTTCAGAGACTGCCCCTATAACCCAGTCTGAAACAGCTTCCAGCTCATACCTGCCCGCTCTAACCCCTCAACCTGTTTATTTTCATCATTACAGTAACTCTATCTGAAATTGCATATGTTTTCCCCTGGTTAATTGTCTATTTTCTCCACTAGAATATAAACTCTTTGAGGACAAGAGCTATTTTTTTTTTAATCACTGTGTCCTAAAAATGTGGAATGATAGTAAATATTCTAAAGCTATTTGAACCAAGGAATGAATACATTTTAATAAAAACAATGCTTATGTGCCTAATTATCAAGCTCTCCTTCAACCTAGGATGCCCTGTGTCCTCTATGGTATACAATCTCTCTGCTATTTTTTGGATTCCTTCCCTACCATAACTTTTTATTAAATTTGATTAGAGGATACTTTCTTGACTTTCTACCTTCATAATACCTGACAAAGTGTAAGGATAAATGAATGATGGATGAAGCAAGCATTTTCTCCCACAAATATCCATTCAGTATTTGTGGTAATTCAGAATGTGGGAGGAGTGGGAGAAGAAGGCTGCAGAACAAAAGTGAATATACCATAGGTTAAATTAGATCACTTTATGGAGGTTTAGATTGAATATAAAGGCTTAAGAACCATCAAGTGCTTTTTTGTTTTTGAAATTTGTAGCATGATGTAATTATATGATCAGTAGTGAAAGGTAACACTGTTAGCAGTGAGAAGAGTGTCTGGGAACATAAAGAAATTACAGGCAAAGAATCCAGGCTGAAAGGTAGAAAGGGATTTAAACTAGGACATTGGCCAAAAGAAAAAAAAAAAAAAGGAAAAAAATTCAGTCAGTCTATTTTAAGGGTAAAGTGTGCAGGACTGAGTAACAGGATGTGTATGTTAGGAACATATGACATTGAAGAAAGCTCTGGGTTTCTACCTAGGAATTTTATAGCCACTAATCTAGACAGAAAACACAAGAAGGCTTTTGGAGGGGACTCTTTTTATTGTAGAAATTCAGCCTGTTGTAGTTGGTACACACAAGGGAATTTGTTTCAAGGACGTAAAGTGTAGTGAGAAGACTGCTAGTCCTCAAAGAAGCCTTATGTACTTATCTCCAGAACCTGTGAGTATGTTCTCTTTCCTGACACAAGGGACTTTGCAGAGGTGATCAAGGTTACGGACCTTGAAATGAGATTATATGATATTATCCAGATGAACCTGACCTAATCACTCACAACCTGAACTTCTGTACAAGAGCTGTAGTTCTCTGTGCTTGGATTAGCCAGCAGTGGCCAGGTGGAGAGGTTATTAGAGTCAACCATAACCAACACGGTAACCATGTGGATGCAGTCAAACTAGGGAGGATCTGTTCCCAAAAGAGAAGGGATGATAGCTGGACAAAACAACAACAAAAACAAGAAAAAACCAAAACAAGCAATGTAGAAGGACACAAGTTTAATTGTTGGCATTGCTCCTTTTTGTATCCATTAGGTGTGGGCAGTCCAGGAGTAGCTACTGAGTTCCTATTTTGTGTTAAGCCCTGAGAGAGTCTGTGTGTAGCATTCGTGAACATAACCAGCAAGCTTAATGTGTGTACTGTATTTATACTACTAGTGAGAAAGTCAGTGAGTTAATATTTTTTAAAAAATAGATACATATTTACAATTCTAAAAATAGCTCAAGTTTTAAAAGAAATGTCTCATTGAGCTGGGAGGGTGGTATAGAGAAAGGAGGCCTACTTGATCTACTCACTAGGGAAACATTTAAGCTGAGAGGCAAGGATGAGAAGGATTTGATAAGAGAAAAAAATGGGGTTTCTGAGAACAAGAAACCACATATGTGATTACGTAAAGGCAGAAAAGAACACTGAGTTGTATAAATGTTGAGTGATAGGGTAGCTGGAGTATTGAGGGGAGAATAATGTAAGAGGAAACTAGGGAGGTAAAGACCTTGAGCATGCCCTTACCAGGGTATAATGAATCATTTGGACTTCATAAATTTGGGACTTAATTATAAGGCATTGCTTCCAGTAGGGCTTGCTTCAATCTTCATATTCAATCCTGAGCTTCGTCTGTACCCTGAATCAAAATCTTTGGTATAGAGACCAAGGGATCTGCTATTTAGTTGTCATCCCCTTAAGTTTTTTATGCATTGTAGTAGTTACTCTTCAAAAATAAATGACAGTGGTACCCTTTTGTTAAAACATTATTAGAAAATTCAAGGTGGGCTTCATGTATCTCTCAAGAAAAATAGGAAAAACAGTGAATTATGTCACCAGTGACCAAATAGAAAAGATGATGCGAAAGAGTTAATAAAGTTAGAGAATTGTCAGGCTTCATTGATGTTCACATCAGCATATTGTAAATTTCAATTAACCTGCTGACCTCCGTCTCAGTATCAAGATGAAGAATGCTTGTAGGAAAATACAATGTGCCTGGGTGTTCTCCAGCTTCAACCCCCAGGGAACTCCTGATAGTTTGTGTAGATTTATTTTGAAACATGAGAAAGGCTTTTATACAGAGAAGAATGTGGATGTGTGGATTCATCTGTGCTACAATTCCTGGATGCATTGTCTGTTTGTATACCTCTAATTTGGCTGTAGTGTAAATTGATGAGATCTGACAACTGTCGGCTTTCTATCTACCAATTCCAATTACATTAGCACTCAACTGGAATAAACAAATAGATGCATAATGTCTACTGATCACAAAGCACTTAGTATTTTAGATGGTAAAATTTTCAGGTATTACTTAGAAAAGTGTAAGTTATCTCCCTCGTTTCCATCGAGAAGGAATAAACATTGCAAAAAAGAAAAAAATCTCTGGTGGGTTGCCTAGACTCACTGAATGTTCTCGGCTGAATTTTCATTGTCCTCTTGAGGTAGTTTAGAGATGACTTTTTAAGGCACTGTCATCCTTCGTAATCTTTAAGCTGGTGATTGCTAAAGGCCGGGCAGGACAGGAATGTAGAGATAGATTTACTAAGGTGCCTAAATCTGGAGGCAGGGAGAGAAAGAAAACTTTAAGAAAACTCCCTAGGAACCCCGAAATGATAGAGGATATAGCCTGTTACTTGTGAAGGCAAGAGTGAACTGAATCTTAGGAAAGCCATAATAAAAGTCAAATTTCAGTCAGTCACAAATAAGCTACCTGACAAAAGGAGGAACATGACTTTTTGTAATATTGCTTGCTTTAGTTTGCATTGTTCTTCTACACAAAATATTAAGAATTAAATTAAAAAAAAAAACAATACAAAGAGAAAAGAAAATGTGAAACATGGTCAAGAAAAGAAAGTGTCAGTAGAGGCAGACACAAAAGTGATTCAGATGATTGGAATTACAGACAGATGAGGACTTCAAAATAACTAAGATAAATATGTGAAAAAACATAATGGAAAATGTAGAGAAAATGTGTGAACAGACTGAGAATTTAAGCAGAGTAATAAATTATAAAAAAAAAGTACCAAATAGAAATGGTAGAAATAAAGTGTTTGTTAGGAGAAATGAAAAATTAATTTGTACTTAACGTAACAAAAACGAAGTTTGAAGATGATCCACATGGAAGCTTTTGGGGGGAAAAAAAAGTGAACAAAAGGAACTAGAGCACTTCAGCCCAGGAGCAGTACTAATTATTCTAATACTACCAATGTTGTGACCTATTGAACATTTATGAACACTGTATTCCAAAACTGTTGAATGCAGTTTTTTTCAAATATATATGAATTATTCACCAAGACAGATTATATAAGGCTACAGCCAACTCCCAACAAACTGTACATGACTGAAATCATGTAGTGTGTGTTTTAGATTACAACAATAATAAATTAGAAACCATCAATAATAAGATAGGTAGAAAATTCTCGCTTATTTGGAAATTCAGCAAGATTTTTGAAATAATTCGAGTCACAAAATAAATCACAAGAAAAATGTGTGTGTATGTATGTATATATACATATATGTGTGTGTTTATGTATGTATTCTATGTAGTTAGAGGGAAATTTGCTCTTTCACATGCTTATATTCTGTAGACATTAAAAAGATAGGGAAATATTATGAACAGCTTTATGCAAATAGAAAACTTAGATGAAATGGACAAATTCTTTGAAAATCACAAATGAAAAGACATTGATGCAAGAAGATATAGAAACCACAAGTAGACCTGTATCCGGCAAAGCCACTGACTTCATCAACAACAAAAACAAAAGCAAAAAGAAAGCCTTCCTAGCAAGAGAACTTGAGGCACAGGGTGGCTTCACTAGTTAATTCTTTTAAGGGAAATAATACCAGTTTACTCAAATTGTTTTAGAAATCAGGGGGAAGAGGAGCACTTCTCGGCTTGTTTTATGAATTCGGTGAATTCTGACGCCAAAACAAAATAGATGATGCAATGCTTATATCACTCGTGAAAAAATGAGCAAAAGTCTTTAGCAAAATATGAGCATATTAAATGCAGTGATTTATTAAAACTATCATAACTAAGCATGATTTATTTCAGAAATGCAGAGTTGTTATTTTTAACGTTAAAAAACCCTGAATGCAATTTACCAGTTTAACATAAAAAGAGGATCAAGTCATAGGATTATCTCAGTAGATACAGGAAAAACATTTGACAAAATCTATTATCAATTCATTTTAAAAATTATTTGGGCAGACTAAAATACACAAAAAAATATCCAAGGAGGCTTTGTCAGTCTGACAAAGGAAATCTGTGAAAAATCTCCAGTTAGGATCATAATTAATAGTAAAACATTGAATGATTTTCCTCTAAGACTTGGAACAAAGCAAGATTATCAAGGCTGATCTCTGATATGCCATACTATCTGGAAGTTCTAGACAATGTAAAACGACACGAGATAGAAATAAAAGCTTTAAAGATAAGTAAAAGAAAAAACACAATTCACGGCTGACATGATTATATACATAGAAAATCCTATGGAATGTACAAAAAATTTTAGTAAGAAATGAATTTAGAGAAGTCACAGAATGCACAATCAATAGATAAAAATATGATCACTATAGTAGCATTAAACAATTGGGAAAAGAATTTAAAATTTTATGATTACATCAAAATTATATACTTAGAAATATAATACAATTATACATGTAGAAATATCATGCAATAGAAATGGTTTGAGAGAAAAGCAGACAAGTAATTAGAGAGTTACTGTCTATTCATGGATTAAAAGACTTAACGTTACTCAGATGGTCATTTTTCCCAAATTGATCCGTGGTATTAATTTAATCTCAGTCAAAACGCAAGCAAGATTTTTACTGAGAAATTCACAAGCCGATTCTAAAATGTATATAAAAATACAAAGTATATAGAATAGTCAAAACAGTCTTAAAAAAGAAGAAAGAAGTTAGAGAAATTATTTCTCTAACTGATTTCAAGTTGATTTAATTGATTTCAAGACATGTAATAAAGGTATGTTGGTTAATAAGTTCATTATTGTCATAAAGATAGATCAAAGAAACAGTACAGTAACAAAGAGGACTACATATGATTGAAGCATGATTAAGGTGCCAAGTGAATTCAGTAGGAAGTGGAAAGGTTTTTCTTTTGCTTGTTTTGTTTTTAAACAGATCATGGCATCATAGCTGGATAATAGGAATGTAGGAGAAAATAAAATTTGAGCTCTATCACACTCCATACACAAAAAATTATTTTTTAATGGATCATATATCTAAACCTAAAAGCTAGAAACATAAAACTACTTAGAACAAAGCAGGGGAGAATATGTTGATGACATTAGGGTGGCTATAGATTTCATTTATTGGAAAAAAATCATTAACCACAAAATACAAAATTGATAAGTTGGACATCATTCACGATAATGTTCATCAAAAGACACCATTAAGAAAATGGTAGGCCCCAAAATGGTAAAGAATAATCAAAATAAGCCAATCCAACGAAACACTCTTATCTGGAATATATGAAGAGCTCTTAAAAATTAGCAGTAAAATGACAAAAGTCTTAAGTGTACACTTAACAGAAGAATACATATGAATGACCAATAAGCATACGAAAAAAAGTGTTGAAAAACACTTGTCACCAGTGACCTCAAGTACCCATATTTCTCAGGACTCCAGTGGGTGGAAATCTAGACTCCTTGACATGATCTGTATGGTCCCTGTCTATCTGTAAGTGGTCATGCTCTTCTTTCATGACTTCTTTGTCTTCAAATCTGTGTACATGTTCTTACGTTAGCCCTGCCCAATCCTAGTTCCATTTTCTGCTTTATGCCCATGTCTGATGAATTCTCATTCTTCAGGTCACTGTTGAAAGGTAGCACCTTCAGATCCCTGTAAAGAACATCTTGGATCAGTCAGTCTAATGGAGCCTCTCTTCCTGCCATGTTTTGTACTATCTCATACCATGTGTGTTTCCTTTAGAGCACTTAACTAATGTAGAAGAACCTGATCTGTATGTTTCCTTCTTCTGCCAGGATACAACCTTATAAGCAGAAATTTTGTTTTTGTTTTTGTTTTTTTTGATACCCACGACATTGCTTGAGTGTCTTACAAAATGAATGGCTCTAGTAGTAGATAATCTAAAATATTTATTGAGTGAATTGCAACGAGTTGCTGGAACTAGGCAATTTACTTACTTATTTTTAAAGATTTCATCTATTGATTTGACAGAGAGATCACATGTAGGCAGAGAGTCGGGCAGAGCGAGAGTGGGGTGGGGTGGGGTGGGGGGGTGGGGGTGGGGAGCAGGCTCCCTGCTGAGCAGAGAGCCCGATGTAGGGCTCAATCCCAGGACCCTGAGATCATGACCTGAGCCGAAAGCAGAGGCTTTAACCCACTGAGCCACCCAGGTGCCCTGAAACTAAGGAATTTAGAATCTACATTTGTGAATTGTGGCCATCTCTGGAGTTTCAGCTGCCTTTCTGCAAAGCCCTGTCAGCCATAACAGCCCTGTACAGAAATGGAGCTTTTTGCTTTAGTTGATAAAGCTGCTCCCTGGGGATCTGTGCTCCATCAGGCAGGTGCTTTCCCTAGGGAATTATCTGTTCACACAAGATGCCCAAGCGTGAAAAACCACCTCTTCCATCCATGAGCCACACGGTTTCTGATGAAACCAGCTACTTACCCTTGAAGTGCTTCTAGGAAATCCAAAATGTTGTAAATGTTTTGTTGATAAAGACTTTTAAAAAGATAGCAATATATCCTTGAACTGGTCTGAACCCAGCTCTTGTAACTCAATCCTCTTACCTGAGACATAGCTGGATATTTGGTTCAATAGGAGGAAATGTGCCAAAGAGGCAGAAGCCAGGGCAAGAGCTGGACAATATTTGTGCTATTTCATTCCTAAGTATCATCATTCTTACATTTTACTGACAGAGTGGCCGCGTTTCATTTTAAAACAAAGATGTCAGGTGAGGGTGGTTTAGCTTAGCTTCAGTAGAATCAAACCGGTTAGTTTTACTAGGCTGTTGGCCTGGAGAAAGAGGCTGGATGTCCGTAGGTGAGAGAGAGAGAGAGAGAGAGCGAGCATGAAGTATTCATTCATTCCTCCTTTCTCCCTGGAGTATTTGGACATGGCATTAAAACAACAAAAGCCCACTGAGCACTGTGATGAGAAACCATCTGCATGCAATTGGTTTTGTTTTGTTTTTTTTTCCTGTAGCCTTAAAACAGTATTGGCAAATGGTCCCCCAGGCAGTAATGAAGGTTAAATATCTTTGACCATCGAACACTTTATGTTGCTGCTAACTCAAGCAGCACAAGTACACAAAGTGACAAATTATGTATTTGGGACATTTACCTCATTTCTCAGTCTCTGTCACCAAAACTGTCATTTCAGGGATGCCCGAACATGAGTTGAGCTCCTTTGCCAAATCACCTTGTTTAAATCTCCATAAAACATTGCTGCCGTAATCAGCTAGAAACTTTGAGAAGCAATTTAAGGTTGATACAATTTGCAAGTAATTTATCACCTCAAGTAGCTGGTTTTATTAAATAGCTGCAGAGTGCTGGTATAAAAAAGAAAATGAAGAAAGGGTACATTACCTTTGTCCTCCTTTTCATCTTTTCTTGTTTCTAGTCCTTTTGTTTTCTGATATAGTTACTTAAACTTTTCTTAGGTTGGAGAATAATGAAGTAGACAGGACCGGAGAAAATATTGAACTAAAAAGATAAATAAGTATATGAGGACCTCATGAAAGCAAACAGATTGAGAAGAAAAGGTTCAGCAAAAGCTAGAATAAGCAGAGAAAACTTGTGGAAAAGTGGCTTTGGGCGGCATCAGAGAAGGCAGAGCAGGAGGAAAGTCCTTTCATACAGAGCAAGAGTGTGAGCCAAGGCCCTGGGGCAAGAATGAAGAGGTAGTGAGGAGATACTCTAGTAGAATTTTAGTTACCATTTTTGCTTAATTCATCACACAGTAAGTTGCTCTACCTATATATTGGTGATTTGAAGTGTCTGTATCTTAGTTTTTGTGTTTAAAAGGTTTATTTGAGAGAGATAGTGGGGGGAGGGACAAAGGAAGAGGGGACAATCTCCAGCAAGATTACCATTTGTTCAATCACCCAGCACAGCACAAGCTTCTGCTATGTGGCATACAGCATGTTAAAAACTAGGGATACAAGGTAGATGGAATTGAATTGTTTAATAGATCAACTTAGTAGAATTCTGAGGCTTTTTTTGGGTATAGTTTGGTGTTCTGTGGAGTTTCTGACCCGAAGATCTTTGTAGCATGGGACAGAGTGAGACATTTTCATAGGCATCAACTTAGGATGAGCAAGGTTAGACTTTTCTATCTTCATCTTTTTTGTAGCTCTTTACACATTGAAACTCCAAGTGAAATTGCTATGAGAACACACAGCAGGTGGGACCAGCTTGAGCAAAACACTGAAGGCTTTCCAGGGGAAGCACAGCTTACCACAACACATGGCTTAGTGAACTTGTCATGGTTAGTATCAACTGGTGGCATGTTCTCCTAGTTAGTATTAGTTGAGGAGCATCTGGGTATGGATATGTGTGTGTGTGTATTTTGGGGAAGCAGTTTTGTCTCCTAGATGATTTACTTGAATTAAAAATGTAAAAATATATAACACATAAATTTTTAAAGTAGTTATTTGGTTCATAAAAAGGCAGCCCCTGGAGAGCACACAGCTAACAAAATTAACGTGGCTGTGCAGAGAAAGATTGTCCACTACCTAAAACCTGGGGTGGTTTGTAAACCAAACCCCTGTCCCCTGACCTTAGTGCAGGTATGTGGCCTCCCTGTCTGTTACTCATGCCTTTAGATTTGATTCACGTTTCCGTGCTGTGTTTTGGATCTAGAAGCAGAGATGGAGAGTTTGTGGCCACACTGCTGAGGAACCCAAACAGTGTTTTATATTTACCTGGAAATAAATAAGGCCCAGTCACTAACCTCTTTCTAATACAGCAGGACTGCTAATTTTAGTAGAAGCTGCAAAACCAGATAATATTCCCTGTTCCAGTGGAGATAGCACTGTTGACTAACTTTTTTGAAAGGAGACTATGATTAAAAGAAATGGACATGAATTATTAGAAATACGTAAGAGGAGCTTATTTAAAATGTTTTAGCTTTTTTTTTTCTTCCTATTTTGTTTCCACATGGGCTATACCCACAGGGAGGTTTTTTTTTCTTCTTGTCCTAATAAGCTCTTCATAAGATTTGTTCAAAGTTCCTTTTTTTTTTTTTTTAAATAAAGGAACTCATAGGGCCGATAGCTTATCTCCTAATGCCACATAAACACAAAAATACAATCAAGTTATCACCGTCTAAGTAAACAGGATACAAATATTTGCTGGGTGGATTTTGAATGTGCTGTACCCATGGGGAACATTGGAGATTGTAGGAATCTTGGTGCCTGAATTTGGCACTGCTCCCCATTAATCACTCAGTATTCAAGTAGCTTACGGGAGCAGCAAAGTTTTGGCCATCTATCCTTCATCACCGTTGGATACACCTCTTGAGTGCCAAGAATGAATGCATGGGTGGGTGAATGGATGGGTGATGGTTGGTTCGAAGCCCAAGCAAAAGAGCTTTCTTTTGATATGGTCTCTGGTTTTGTCCTCTGGTCAGATTTAGAAGATAGGAGTAAGATCAAGAAGATAGGAGTAAGGAAACTAAGTCTTACAGCTGGAACTACTGTGGTGAATATAGGAGATATCAGAGTCCGTCAGTAAAAGACCTAATTTTATTGGGTCTTCACCCTCCTTTTCTCTGTCCAATAGTAGTTCAGGTGGGCTAGGGTAAAAGGTGATAGACCTTCGCTGTGCCATCATAGAGTATTACTCTACTAAGTGCCTATCTCAGGGCCAACACCCTGCTTGCATGTTCTTTAATTAGAAAAAGAAAAAGTTGAGGAGTAGGTATCAGCACACCTTGTTTTTGTTAGAATATTTTTATTGTATTATTTTATTTACTCATTTTAGAGAGGAGAAATTGAGGACTGTGAAGAATAACCAGTGTGCCCTAGGACATACAGATGGTTGAGACGCAGGGCTGCCACTGAACAAAGGACTGTGTAGGGCTGATGTCTTTGAACACTTCACTTTGCACAAAGGCCTCTTTAACAAGTAGGTTTTAGTTAAAAGCCAGATCAGTTGGGGATTATTGATCTATCACTTTAAGTTATTATTCTTATGATGTATCACTAGAGGCTAGGAGGAGGGGAAAATGAGAGAAAGTATTAAGTGGCTTAACAGTGTTTTCACCTAATCTGAAGGGATGGCTTAAAAAGTAGAAGAAACACCACAATACACTGTCTCAAATTAACTCACTCATAATGTAAGTGTGTTAGCAAGTCAAGAGAAGAGTGTAAGCAGGACTTTGATCTTTAACTGCTTTGAGACACAATCAGGGTCCTGTGATGTCTACCATTTTTTCTTTGACTGTGTCTTCAGAGGTCCCCACAGGAACCTCAAAAATGAGAGAATTCCAGCTCAATATCAAATGAATTTGCAAGGATTCTTTGGGCATTTAGGTCTATGATAAAGAGACAAGCGTCTCTCTCTTTCTTTTTTGAGACTTATTTAGTAGGGCTAGAACACATGTGCATGAGCAGGGTATGGGCAGAGGGAAAGCAAGAGAGAATTTCAAGCACACTCCACAGTAAGTGTGGAGGCCAACACGAGACTCCATCTCATGACCCTGAGATCACAGCCTGAGCTGAAAGCAAGAGTCGAACGTTTAACCTGCTGTGCCACTCAGGTGCTCCAACACAACCTTCTCTTCATAACAGATATTGATATAAGTTATAAACCAACTAGGTACAAAGCTGAATGAGTGTATTTTTTGTTTTTTTGAAAAGAAAAACATGAGTATGATATTTCTCTGTGATGTAATGACTAAAAACGTAAGCTCCATGAACAGATACTTACAGGTCCTGATATTGGAAAGCTCTGACTTTGCAGAGCAAAGTTTTCTATGTCCCAGTCTTGTTAAAGTGAAGCAGAGATGAGGGTCGCATCCTCGCACCCCTGGACTAGTAACGAGGATAACAGGGATGCTGTGTATACCCAGGCTTGGCCTGCCGTGAACCTTGATACATTTTAATCGTGGTTGGAATTTTTACTACTGTGATTATTACTGAAATAACATGTCATACTTACGGATAATTCAGAATTGAGTATTTTGCAGCTTGAGTTCTAACCCATTCTTGTATCATGAGTCCAGTCTACAGATGAAAAAAACCATTTTATATATGTTGAGTCTTCTCCAAAGATACAGATTTTCTTTACGTACAGCCCTTAAATCACAGGATAATTACTAAATCCTTTTATCCAAAAGCTTTGCTGCATAGTAACTACTCAATAAATACTTGAAAAACTGAGTTGGTTTTTCTTTGCATTGTTTGTTCTAGTGTAAGAGAGGTAAGTGTATAAACTATATCTTTATGAACAAAGCTCATCAATTGAGACTTAAAATATTTGCACAGGATTTGTAGTTAGCGATCATAAAACTATTAAACATAGTGACAATGATTATATTTTACGATGATTATGTTTTGTTAAATACTTGCAGTGAACTTGTAATGTGACAGAATAGGTGCCTTGATGTTTTATGACTCAGTATTCACTATAATCAAGGAATGTGGTCTATTAATCTGCTTCTAGAAATGCCGGGGCAGAAGGACAGCAGATGTCCCTAACCTTTGTTCCAGCGGGTACAATAGGCAACCATCCATTTATTTGATGAGCAGCTCATATATAACAGGGGCTGTTCCAGACATTGGGGATATAGAGGTGAACTCGATACGCTCAGTCCTCACTTTTTCATACATGCCTTCTGGTGGGGATAGTTCAACAATAAATAAGTAAAAGAAATACGGAATGCGATACCCGCTGTAAAGAGAAATGGAGAGTTGAATGGAGAATGGTTGTGACCAGCGATCTGGGCTGATCGCTAAGCAGAGCCCTTTTGCTCTTGTGACAGTTAATTTTTGGAAGCTTTCTTAGATTCTCTTGAAGGGGGCACTGGTAGTGATGGGGTTTGTCCAAAAATCCTCGAAGTGAGAGTCATTGTTAGAGTTTAGAAAGCCGTTGAGTGGTTGGGTTTCTATTACTTCAAGGTATTAGTAGTCCTCAACACCAGGAAGCTCACCTCCATGCTTTGCATGCTTGTCCCCAACTCATGGATTACTTTGCTCCCTTAAAACTTGAATTGAACATCTCTCCTGGGAAATGTCCCTGGTAACCTGAATGTGATTTTATATCCCTTTTGTATGCTTCCCTAGCACATACCCTTTATAATACTGTATTAAGAGGTTTGTTTACTTGTCCCTCCCACCACCCACTATTCATGTATAAAACCATAAGCCCCTTGAAGGAAAGGACTTATCTTGTTTTAATTTGTATATCTAGTACCTGACACAGCTGCAGCTTTACTCACAAGTGCATAGCAGGTGATACCTGAAATGCTGGGTGTTGACGTATCATTGGTAAGTGTCCTCACTCAAGCATTTTTATATTCCCTACCTGTGCTTTTTCTCAACTGATCTCTCCCCTCTGTAAAATTATCTGGCTGGCATAACCACACAAAAGGCCTTGCATTGTAGAACCAATTTTTTGATGTCTTCCGAATCATAAACGGGTCATACAGGCCCCAAAGGTGATGTGTAATTATTAAGTGTTCGCCTGTGGAGTATAGTTCATAAATAATACTTCATAGTTAAATAGAAACATTTCCTTTTTGTGCCATTTTTTCCCCCCATCACTCTACTTTCTAATCAAGCGAAAAAACTCACTGCCTCCCATAACCACGATACAACCCTTCATCCCTCATCAAAGACATCTCTTTTTCGAGGCCTTAGTTCAGATGTGAATTTCTCACTTGAAATGCATCTTACTGTGTACACTTTTAATCCTTGGGAAGAGTTGGGGAAGGAAGGTGCTATATTATAGTAGGAAGAGCTGGTACTGAGGATGGGGTGGGCAAAGAAAACAGTGTAGAATTTAGTTTAGTTTCTAGAGACTAACCTCATGCTAACATTTTTAGTAAATTGAGATCAACCCTAAAATGGAAATTGTAAATGAAATCTTTAATATGTTCAGCTCAGTGGGCTTCAAAAATCTTTCACATCAAAGTTATTCATGATGTTGTGGGATTTTGAACATTTTCGTTCAAAGCCCCAGTGCTGGAAATTCAAGTGCAGACCCAAGAAAAAAGGATCTCTTTGAGGTAATTTGAGGTGAGCTCTGAAGTTTTATACAGATATTCTCATGGTGCTATATAAATTTTTAAATGTATGTACTTTTTTTTCACAATGGAGATGTGCTACTTGCTACTGGGTATTTTATTAGAATAGATAGAAACACAGGTACAGGTTCGGGGCTATACGCCATGTGAGCTCTCAATAAATGTTGTTTGCTGATGGAGGAAATGTAGACTATGCTCCTGTGTTGTGAATGAAGCTGACTGAGGCCATGAAATAGATCTATCCAAGACTGATCCACAACACTGGTTTCACTGTATGGAAATAGGGCTGATTATTTCTCAGCTTGGTGTCCTGCTTTCCTACTGCTTTTCAATCTTTCCATAATCGCCCTTTTCTTGATGTTACAGTTAAGAGGAATGAGCTATTGTAAATCTAGTCAAGAACTTGATGGGTATCACACTCTGATTCTCATGGTTAATCAATTGCTGAGTCCACTGATTTTACTTACTGTATATTCTCCATACTTGACCACTTAGCTTAAATCCTTCCCCCCTTTCCCCCTATTCCAGGCCTTATATCATTCATTAAGTTAGATACATAACATGTGCCTGGTATGTAATAGGTGCCTAATAAATGGTAGATGTAATATGGTTTTAAATATCTCTTCTTCTTCCGTCACTTCTGTGTACTACAGTCACATTAATCCTCCTACATCATTGGCTTTTTTTTAAATCTATTTTTTAATTTTTTGTTTATCAACATATAATGTATTATTTGCCTCAGGGTGCACGTCTGTGAATCATCAGGCTTACACATTTCACGGCATTTACCATAGCACATACCCTCCCCAATGTCCATAACCCTCCCCCCTACATCCCAGCCACCAGCTTTTTTTTTTTTTTTTTTAATATTTATTTATTTGGGAGATAGAGAGTAAGACAGAGCAAGCCCATGTGAGTAGGAGTGAGGGGCAGAGGGAGAAAACCTTCAAGCAGGCTTTTGCTGAGCATGGAGCTCAACGCTTGAGGGGCTTGGTTCCACAACCCCTGAGACTGCCCTGAGCCGACACCAAAGGCTGACACTCAGCTAACTGAGCCACCCAGGCGCCCCCTCCCATGGCATCATTGTCATGATGCCACATCTTTGCTCAAAATTGTCAATGATTCCCAAATTTTGGAGAATAAAATATAGATTCTTTATTTTGGTATTCAAAGACATCTTGGGTGGGCCTCAACTAGTCACCTTAAAACCTTCTCTTGATCATGAAGCCTATGTTCCTGCATAGTGTTAAAGAGCTTGGGCCGTGGAATCACATTCAAACTGGGGCTCCACCTCCTGCAAGCTACATGACCTTGTGTGCTCATACATTAAATGGGAACATGATATTGACTACTACACTCAGTTATATAAGAATGATTAGGATCATGACTATGAAGCTCTCAGCACTTCTGACACGTGTTAGTATGTATCTGACCTTCAAGTGTTCAGACTTAACGTTTTTAGTAGTAGTTTTTAGCATCCACTTCATACAGAAGACTATATTAATGTTTTTACGATGGGAAAATCTGAAAGACATACTCTTCTTTCAAAGAGTCACGTGCTTTCCATCTATTAGCAGATTATTAGGCAGATGTCTAATGGCCAGGGGGAATTAGGCAGCTTTAGCTTAACTGATAATATTCTTTATATAACTTGTCTGTTAGTCATGCTCAATGAATGGACAGAAATAACTACCCTAAGGAGAGTAATTTTCCTCCATAATACTAATGTCTATAGAGTCCCTGAGAATAATGGTGCTATTGGGAGTATCATATGGATTTCCTCAATGTCCTAGATAAGGACAGCACATACAGAGGCTAACCTCTCACAGGCTAACCTCATCCTTCCTCCCCATTCTTTTCTCCCACATGTTGAATGCAGTGTCTCCTTGCCTGCCTCTCACTCCCAAGGGACACTGAAACAGAGAGTCTTTAGTAATATCTCACTTACTCTTTCTACATTGGTGACCACCACCTGGGCGATGGTACAAGAATACACACAGAATGAAAAATTTTGAAACTAAGATATGACCCATTTTCTTAACAAGCATTATAAGTACAATTTTGGAGTGTCTGCCCTAATTTTTTTCCTCTTGCTCCTTCATTGTCATTATTTTCCCAAAGAATAGCTTGTGTGCACCTTCACCCTTATCTCCTTGGACATCAGTCTTTTAATTAACGTGAGGCCTATCACATTGGAGATCAATCTGGTAATTAAAACTCCAATGAGAAACATCCAAGGGTCAAAGTCACCTAGGGCTTTTCAGTCTGGAGGGATATTACAAGTTAATTATCAATCTTTGTATAGCCTTACAACAATGATTATCAGAAACCTCTGACTTGTAATGTATGACAATAGAGTATTAAATGTGTGATAGACATCGTGGTCTGAGAGCCTTTACAGCTTCTAGTCCTTGACCAACAGAGCTCCAAGGGAATCCTCATACATAAATCCAGGTTTGGAACCATGAGATCCCCTCTCTCCTGGCCAGAGTTTGTTGGAATCTGAGATAAGGGCAGCCAGTGGACCTACTGTAGACCCTTTACATCAGATGGTCACTAACAGATCTATTCTAACTTTGTTACAGGTCTTCGAATATCAGTAGATGTTTACTCATCAAATGATACTTTATTGAGTATCCGCTGTGGATTTGCTCACTGCTTTGTTTCAGTATTTTTTTTTTTTTTTTATCAAGCTTGGAAAATTTTGAGCCATTGTTTTCCTTGTTTCTTTGAATATTTTCTTAGAGCCCCATTGTCTTTCTGCTCTTTCTGGAACTCCCAGGACACAAATGTTACATGTTCTGTGATAGTTGTAGAGGTCTCTAGGACTCTCTTAATTGATTTTTAGTCTGTTTTCTCTCTGTCGTGTCATTGGATAATTTCTGTTCTATCTTGGAATTCACTAATGGTTCCCTCCGCCATATTTGACTGTTGAGCTCATCTATATGTTTTTTATTTTGGTTATTTTACTTTTAAGTTCTAACGTGCATTTTTCATTTCCTTCTTTATATACTTTTTTGTCTTAGACTGTTTTACCATTACTTTCAAGCATCTTCCCAGTTGCTTCTGGAAGCATACATTTGTTTGCTGCTTTACAATTCCTCTCCCTTAATTCTAACATCTTTGTCATCTCAGTGTTGGCATTTGTTTTATTGTCTTTGAGATCTTTCTGGTTCTTTGGAATATCAGTGATTTTTTATTGAACTCTGTACACTTTATCTATTATGTCATGGAACTCTTAATCTCATTTAAATCTTCTGCTTTAGCAGCCTCTTCTGACCCTGCACCGTGGGCAACATAGACCACCACCTGGTTGCCGTCGGTTAGGGTTGGTGGTCCAGGATCCCCATTCAGTGTTCTTGGCATCCTGAATGAGGTCATGTCTTAGTAATCTTGGTAGAAGGCAGGAGTTGAGACTCTTCATCAGGCTTCTTTGGGGATATCACCATGGCGGGGAAGGTTAAAGTTGACTCTGTTACTGTTTGCACTTGACCTTCACCGACACAGCAGATTGTGGCCTTGTTATGTGTTACCTCACATTCTGCATGAAAAAGAACCAAGAAGGTTTCCCGGAGAAATGACTGATTCCATGATTGGGGTACGATGAGCCTCAAATATCTGATTTTGTCAAAAAGTAATGAGGAAACATGTGAAAAGGACACAGGAGCCTGCTTGAATGGGCATGTGGTGATCAAATCCTGAATGCTTCAAATGTCCAAATAGATACAGAAAGCAATGTATTATAACCCCTCAATTAAAGAATTACATGATTTTATGCTCAAATAGGAAAAGCTCTTTCTCATAGTGAGATTACAGCTAATACATTTGAAAGTTTAAAAAATCATCAATGGAAACTTCTTCCTAAGTGTAATTTTGATAAGGAACAGGATTTTTAAATAGTTTCAAAAAATCTCACACACGTTACTTGATGATTACAAAGGGAAAAGATAGTAGTTTTATGATGAAAAAATCTGGCAGATGCCACCTTATTCAAGCGATAAAAGCTAATATTTAATATCACCAACACTGAGACATCAACATCGAGTGCCTCCTGTCCTGATACACGGAGAAGGATGCAATGTTTCTTCATTTGTACTCCTATAAATGAATAAACTTCATCTAATTATGAAGAAACATTAGGCCAATCCAAATAGAGGGATAATCTACCAGATAATTGGCATATATTTTTTTAACATTACGAAGGTTAGAAAACTGAAGTACTGTCCATTTTAAGAGGCATGACAACAAAATACAATGTATTACCCTGAATTGGGTTCTACACATGGAAGAGAAATGGCCGTAAAGGATGTTACTGCAAGAATTAACAAAATGTTGAACTTGGACTATGGGTTGTTGGGGATTGGTAAATTGTGGTGTGTGAGCCTGATCTATCCCAGGGCCCGCTTCTGTAGTATTTACGAGCCGGGAGTGATTTTTATGTTTAAGGTGTTGAGAAAACACAATAACAAACTTGGAGAATATGCAATATGGCGCTGATGAAGCTCTCAAAACCTAAAATATTTATTATCGGGTACTTAATGGAAAACAGTTTGCTAACTCCTGGAATAGTCTACTAGTAAAGATATATTTTTATTTAAGCTCCTAGATGCAGTAAGATGTAACCCTCGCCTTTTCATTTACATAAGCCAACAAATCCTATTGGCTCTTCTAAAGCCACTCGACGAGGGTTCTAACACTCGTAGCCAAAAGGGTCTGGACTGATAAAACAACTTGCATTACTAAGGTCGTGTGCCCTTGCTTTGCTCTGCTTCCTTTGCTAGTGTAGACCACATTTAAGTTGATGAAGTTCTTCAGAGACCTTATCAAATCTCCAGTCATGGCTGGCGTAACTGCACAGGTACAGAATTTTCCACTTAATCTGGTGCACGTGTTTCTGCAAGCACCATTATACATTCTGCTGCTCTCAGAAGAAATATTGATGAAATGTGTCCAATGTAATTAAAAATGGATTCATAATGGAAATGCCAATTCAGTGAACATAACTAATAACAGTGTGAGTTCATATAATTACTTTTTAAATGGTCTAAAGATCTGATAGGAAAAAAAGACTTCACTATCATATTACACTGTTTCATAAATTTACATTTCAAAAAACTTATAAAGCAATTCTAAAGGGAGAGGGAGAGTTGAAGAGAAAGAAATGTCAAAATGATTTAGAGAAATAAGAACTTGGGCTTCACAGAGTTAGTCTAGTCTCTTTTATTTGTTCTCCTTTCTATGCATCTCAGCCAACGTGTACTGAGCATGTAATGCTCACCGGGCTCTGTGGCAAGTACTGAGGATAAAATAATCAGATGCAGCCCTTACCCTTGAGGTATTTAGAAAATGTTAGGGAAGGGAAATACTATGATACAATTGCAATGCCATCTGATAAGTGAGAGGAAAGTTGTAGATTTCAATGTTACTGCTTGGGTAAGTCTTCTCTAAAGGAACAGACATTTAATTGGGTATTGAGGGTAAACGGGAGGTTGCTAGGATAATCCTGATGAACGAAGAAGGCATGAGCATATAGAAGAGAGATTAAACAATATGAATAGGGGTCTAAAATAGTGGAAAATCAGGGAAGTTGTTACAGACAGTTAAAAATTCAAGAAGGTTGCCCGTTCAGTATGAAATAACTAAAGATAGTAAACTTAAGAGTTGAATTTAGAATTTTCTTGAAGAAAATCTTGAGTTTAGAGGAAGCCACCTTGGACACATAAATGCAGGAAGGAAACCTGGAAAGAAAAAAAGAGTTGGAGAAGTGGGAAGAAAAGAGAGAGAGAGAGAGAAGGAAAGAAGAGATTCAGGCAAATGTGGATTCCCACAAGTTACAGATGATTGCATAGTAGGAGACGGCCACATGCAGACCTTACAGGAGTGAGAGTAAGATGTGCTGTTTTCCCTCAATTTGTATCTGAGACATGATTTGAGGATCCAAGCTCAACAAACCCATCAAACCTTTGCAGAGCTGCTGATTTACATAAGAGGGAATGTTATAGTGGCAGTATTCTAGAGCAACCTGTAAATTTGTCCTAAGGTGTGAGTACGCACTCCTCTCCTTTGTCTTTCCACTTTATTTCATGTGGAGAATCCTCTCTTCTACGTGTTTGGAGTGAGCCAACCTGACCAGCTCCATGTTCCATGGGGCCAAGGATATATAATCAAAACCTTCAATCCCTAGGCTTTAGTGATTAGTTTAAAAATGTGACCCAATCTGGGTGCCTGGGTGGCTCAGTTGGTTGAGCGACTGCCTTCAGCTCAGGTCATGGTCCCGGAGTCCCGGGATTGAGTCCCATATCGGACTCCCGGCTCTGCGGGAAGTCTGCTTCTCCCTCTGATGTTCTCCCCTCTCATTCTCAGTCTCTCTTTCTCTAATAAATAAATAAAATCTTTAAAAAAAATGTGACCCAATCTTACTTAGAACTGCCGGAAGAGATCTTTTTATTTACTAAACTCATAATTATAAAAATAGAACTTGAATCTTCTGTGGTTACCACTCCTAATAAATCACTTGCAAAAGAAGTCAAGGAAAAGGACTAGAGAACCACAAAATGGGGTAAGATCAAGTTCAACTGTAACGGTGCATCCAGGTCTGCTAGCAATGGATACTCTCAGTCCCCGCTGGCACCCTCCCCTCCACCCCCCCCCCCCCACCGCCCGAAAAGTCTGTATTTTTTTGGAAAACTGTTTTGGAAGGATATTTTATTAGGTACAGAATTCCAAGTTACTGATTCATTTTTGTTGTTGTTCATCTGTTTTCTTACAGCAGGTTAAAAATATCATTCCATTATATTATTGGTTCCATTATTTCTGTTACATAATAAGCTGTTGGTTTTATTGTTGATGCTTTAAAGCTCGTATCTTTTTTCTCTCTCTAGTTAAGATTTCTTTTTTGTCTTGTTTCCTATGCTTGGTGTGCCCGGGAATGGTTTCATTGTATTTATCCTGCCTGGGGTTTGCAGAGCTTCTTGAGGTTGTGGGTTGATTTTTTTTTTTTTTAATCTTTCGGCCATTTGAGTTCAAGTGTTTCTTGTATCTCATTCTCTTTCTTCCATGAGACTTAAGTAACACACACACACACATACACACACACACACACACACACCCGTGTAGTTGTATGTAGTTGTTGTTGTTTTGTTTTATCTTGCTGTGCTTCTATCTGGTGTTTTTCCTGACTAACTTTATGGTTCATTAATAATGTCAGTTATCATATCCTTCAGTTTTGAAATATCATTTGACTTTTTTTAAACGTACTTTTTTTCTGGCAAAAGTCTTTATCTTGTTACCTATTTTCTCACATTTAGTAATAATGGTTATTTTAAAGTCCATGCTTGAGACCATAAATATCTGGGTTACCTGTAGGCTGGTTTTTATTGCTTTTTTTGGGGGGGGGATCTTAGCCACTTTTCTTGTCCTGCTTGGTGATTTTTGAATAAGTACTTGTAGGCGAATTGTAGAGGTTCTAGATGATGTTAAATTCCTCAAAAAAAAAATTATTTACCTTCTCCTTTGGCTATTAGCTAGAATAGGGTGTATATATGCAATACTCTGAGGAGAGAGTTTCTTTAAAAATCAATGTGAAAGTCAGTATTCCTACTATAGGGGCTCTGACTGCCTGGAGTTCTTATTATGGCCCATCTTCCTTGGGATCCTGAACTCTAATTTTGTTACTGAAAACTGCTGAAAAATCTGTCCTGTTTTGAGCATACAGAGCTCTTGTTCTGGAAAGGCAAGAATAGTCTCCGACTTGGTGACAGCTTTCTTCTTCAGATGTAGCATGCGCTTTCCAGCTCACTGCAAACCCCTCTACTCACTGTTGTTGTACACTTAACTAGCCTCGTTGTTGTTGTTTATTTTAAATTTTATAAATGCATATTCAAGCAGAGTTAGCACACAGTGTTATGTTAGTTTCAGGTGTACAATGTAATTCAAAGATTGTATACATCACTCAGTGCTCATCATGATAAGTGTACTATTAATCCCTATTTCACCCATTCCCCTCTCCGCATCTTCCCTCTGGCAACCACTAATTCTCTATAGTTGAGTCTATTTTTTTTTCTTTGTTCTTCGAAATCATTCAGGGATTTGCTATGAAAGTCATTCTTTCAGTCATTTATAAATGGGATATTTTTGCATGTTTACTATATGCTAGCCTTATTTCTAGGCACTCTGAATCAGTGGTGATCTTTAGTTTTAGCAAGATAATAAAGACAGTAAATGCACAGAGAAACAACAATTTCAGATAGTGTAAATTGTTTTGTAAATTGCATGTATTTGTGAAGTCATAGGGTATTTGTGTTACTTGGACTGGCTTATTTCACTTAGCATTATACCCTCTAGATCTGTCCATGTTGTGGAAAATGGCAAGAGGTTTTTTACGGGTGAGTAAAATATGAGTGTGTGTGTGTGTGTACCACATCTTCTTTATAAAATTTCTAGAAGAAAATACAGGCAACGCATGTATTTTTGACATCAGCCCTAGAAATATTTTTCTAGATTTGTTTCCTCTGGCAAAGGATACAAAAAGAAAATTAAACTACTGGGACTACGCTAAAATAAAAAGCTTCTCAACAGCAAAGGAAATGATCAGTAAAACAAAAAGGCAACCTATGGAATGGGGGGAGATATTTACAAATGATATATCCAATAAGGGGTTAGTATCCAAAATATATAAAGAAGATATACAACTCAACACCAAAAAACCCCAAATAATTCAATTAAAAATGGGCAGATGACATGAATAGACATTTTTCTGACAAATGAAAAGATGCTCAACATCACTTATCGGGGAAATACAAATTAAAACCCTAATGAGATACCACCTCACACCACTGCTAATGACTAGTGTCAAAAAGACAAGAAATAACAAGAGTTGATGAGACTGTGAAGAAAAGGGAACCCTCTTGTACTGTTGATGGGAATGCAAACTGTAGAGACATTCTGGAGAACAATATGGAGGTTCCTCAAAAAACCGTAGAATTGTCATATGATCCAGGAATTCTACTACTATTTACCCAAAGAAAACAAAAATGCTAATTTGAGAAGATAAATGCAACCCTGTGTTCATAGTTTCATTCATTTTTATCAGCTGCATGATCCTTGTCTGTAATCATTTGATTTCTATCTCCTGAAATCAGATAGGAAAACAGGTATTCTCCTTAATAGAGAATGGATTTGTGGTAGACATAAAATAAGTCACAGTTTAAGACTTGGCATATGCTTCAAAGGAAAACACATTGAATTTTAGGCTTATGCCTCTACTTACCCTTCTCTAAGGAATCTTGTTTCTTCTCAGACTAAAAGCCTCGGCAGCCTTAAACTTAAATTTTGGTCTCCCTACTTCTGGGAAACTGCCAAAATACTCTGCTGACTTATCTACCTCTTTATAGTTTCTTCCTTTTGCCTTTTGACTTCTCAACCTCTCTTCTTCTGCAAAAACTGGTAAATTCTTCCAGTAGGAAAGTGATACTTGGAATGTATATGTCACCTCAGTGAACTTCTTTTTGACACATCGATCTCGTAAATCCCGACTGTATTGGCATTTGTACTCTGTCTTCAGACTGTGTGTGTCTCTGTGTTTTATGCGGATTTTTAGTTGCGCTTTAGTGAGATGTGCTACTCCATCACAGCTTGAAGCAGAATTCTTACCTGCCTATTATTTTAGACAACAGAACCTTTCACATGAAAACTTAGAATTTTTTTTTTTTCACTTGAAAATAACAATCCGTGGCAGCAGAGAATCCCTACTCCTTTAAACTCAGCAGGCATACTACAGGACTCACAGTCTTCACCACTCTGTATTGTCTCTCACCATTCTAGCTTCATTCATTACCGTCCCTTACATATCCCGCTGTAATCATTTGATTTTGCATTACTTGAAGTGTATTGAGAAAACAGTACGTTTTCTATTCTTCAAAGCCATAGTAGAGGAAAGGAGCTTTAGTGGCAATAAAAATGATTTTTCTTAGACACAAAGCATTTCTCCATTATAGGCACTTCTCAGTAAAGGCAAGCATTTCTAGAACAAATAGACCAGATGCTCCATATATGTACTATAGATTAGACTATGTCAGAAAATTGGAATTACAATTTGACCTCTTGGGTAGACTCGAAGACTATAGCTTCATTAAGAATAGAAGAATGGTGCAGTGATTAATAGAAAGGTATGTGTTATAATCATTCAGGGATTTGCTATGAAAGTCATTCTTTCAGTCATTTATAAATGGGATATTTTTGCATGTTTACTATATGCTAGCCTTATTTCTAGGCACTCTGAATCAGTGGTGATCTTTAGTTTTAGCAAGATAATAAAGACAGTAAATGCACAGAGAAACAAAACAATTTCAGATAGTGTTAAGTATTTGTAGGAGGCAAAATGATGGCTCCCAAAGATAGTCGTGTCTTAATGCCCAGGATCTGTGAATATGTTGCTTTACATGGCAGAGGGGACTTTGCAGATCTTGTTAAAGGTAATGACCTTACGTTGGAGAGATTATCCTACATTAACCTGGTAGTCCTGATTTAATAATATGAGTCTTGAAAAGCTGATGAACCTTTCCTGGCTGTGGTCAGAGGGAGATATAACTACAGAAGAAGGATCAGAGAAATGTTACATGGCTGGCTTTGAAGATGAAAGAAGGGGACCATGAGCCAAGGATTTGGATAGCCTCTAGAAACTGGAAAAGGAAGAAAACGGATTTTCCCCTAAAGTATCCAGAATGAAATGCAGGCTTTCTTACACCTTTATCTTAGCCCAGTAAGACGTGTTGTTCTTCCAATCTACGGGATTATAAATTAATCCATCTTTGTTGTCCTAAGCAACTAGGTTTCTGGGAATTTGCTACTGTAGCAATAGAAAACGAATATAGTACCATAAAAAAAATACAGGTTAGTGATGTAGAAAGTGGTGGTGGTGGTGGTGGTGGTGGTGGGAGGCTATGCTAGCTTGGGTGTTGATTGAAAACTTTCCAAAGCTACTGGAAGAATGAGGTGTGTGTGTGTTGATGGCGGTAGAGGGCAGTATTGAGGGGAGTAGGAGGTGAGGAAGGAGAAGCAAGCAAGTGACAGATGGAGTAGGACGTTGTAGGTCCTGGTAAAGAGTTTAAATTTCATTTCATTTTGTTTAAAGAGTTTTTAGAGGGAGAACAACAAAATTTTATTTACATTCTTGGGCCTATCCCCAGAGAATCTGATTTATTGGGTTCATGAAGGAATCTAAGAATCTTCATTTGTGTAACCGCCACAGAAGGGGACTTTGGATCACATCGTAACAAACACTACACTTTCTAGGATTTGTTCTCTGGCTTCTACACATAGGTTCATTCCCTGTCTTTCTCTTGCTTGTAGACACTTGCCCAACATATACTGTAATCTCCAGATCACAGAATATTTTTTGTGTTGTGCCCATGTTGTTCATGGAGCCAATTCAGGACATCCAAAAGTACACAGTTACCTAGTGAAATTGAATAGTATTTGTATACGATCACAATTCTACCTTACTGCCTTTTCAGGTTGATGCTATATAAGCACTTTTAATGAGGTTTGTATCATTGAAATTTTGTCTCTCTTGCTCTCACCTCAAGGAATATGCTGCTTTTAAAAAGAAAACTGCTCCTAGTAAATTGAATAGGTTTGTAGCTCTGTCTGAGAAAGCAATTTATTGTCTCTTGTGTTGAAGGGTAGAGTGTGAGGAATATGAGTGGAGAATTTAGGCTAGGGAGAGAATGTGTTTCTAAAAGAGCTCGGTCCTATAAGTTGGCTTTAGGAAACAGACCATAATTTGTGGTCCTCTGATATGGAGGTAAATGCATATACGTTTACACATTTTCTTCTGTGTAAATAACCCTTACACTTGATTTGACCTTCTTACTTCTTGAAAGATAATGCTACAGAGCTCCCAGTCATTCTTACTTGCCAAAGCAACTCTTCATGACTCGTAGTAACTACCCAAGACAAGTTGGCAGCTCGGAAAAGAGTCACTCATTTTAAAGAGATAACTAACTTTATCTGCCTTAATTTGCACTTTGTAGTGTTGTTGAAAGCCAGCAATATTTTTAAATTGTTGATCTTTCTCGCCTTATAACTGTGTTTATTTGTGGGGACCGATAGTTGCCAGGCACGCTTCCTGTTTCAGGGTGCCCTTGTTTCAGGTGGTTCACAATTGTCTTTGTTCGTATGCAGAACTTGGCTGCTGTATATAGAATTCTTTTCTTTCTAATGTTTTTTTTTTTTATCTCATACTTGGCTCTGAGATTGTGCTTAGATTCCCCCCCACCAGAGGAATTATCGTTAATGGAAAGCATTTAGTAGAAGTGAATGTATGTTTTTAGGTAATTGTCTTAAGGATGTATCTATAGGAGGATAGTGGAGGTAACTGTTGGGGTAATCGAGGCTCTGGAACCTTTTGTGTTTCGTCCATTCATACACAGTGTTGCCAACCTTCAGTTTTCTCTTGATAGACTTATCCAGTAACTGCTGTTCCTGAGTACATGAAGGGCACCAAAATAGGACAGAGACTAACACCAAGCTAGACCAGAGGCCCAGTTATCCATAGTTTCTGCTTCCCGATTTATTATTCATACTCTTGACCAAAGTGATTTCTGCAAAATAGAGATTTTCTCTTGACACTTCTCCCTCAAAACCCTCATTGTTTCCCCTTGCATGTGGAAGAAAATAGGAATTCTTACCTTCAGGTAAGAAATTATAGGATGACCATATAATTCTCTGTCCTAACTGGGACAATGGGAGAGTGTAAAGAATGCTGTAATAATTTGGCTTGGGCGACAGGTTTCTAATGCCCCAGGCAAATGGGAACAGCTGCTTCTGCTCTCTAGAACAGTCTTCAAACTCATTCTCTATCTTCATCATTCACTCTGTTCCAATCACATTGGCTACTTTCACTTTAAAAATACTCACCTTATGGCCTTGGTGCATGCTATACACTTTATCTAAAATACTTTTAATGAGTTCCTTGCATGGCTGCCTCCTCGCCCTTTAGGTCTCAGTTAAACAATCACTTCAGAATGGTGTCCCTGACCGCTGACTCTTAAGATAATTCTCATTCTATTTTGCTCTATCACAGGATACTGTGATTTCTTTCTTTATTTATTTTTTTAAAAATATTTTATTTATTTATTTGTCAGAGAGAGAGAGAGGGAGAGAGAGCACAAGCAGGCAGAGTGGCAGGCAGAGGCAGAGGGAGAAGCAGGCTCCCTGCTGAGCAAGGAGCCTGATGTGGGACTCGATCCCAGGACCCTGGGATCATGACCTGAGCCAAAGGCAGCAGCTTAACCAACTGAGCCACCCAGGCGTCCCTGATTTCTTTATTTCTTACTTAGTTTCTTAAAGCAGTTATTACAACCAAAACTCTATTTTCTGTGCACCCCACTCCTCAGTCCAACTAGAAGGTTCATCTTTTCTTGTCATCTCTTAGACTTCCATCCGCTCAGTGAGACTGACTCTTCTTGTCCCAATTGCAGACTCTTAGGGAGGGGGTTACTGATTGTCCCAGTTGGGTTCAGGTGACCTGCTCTGGGGCGGGGGAGCAAATTTTGTAAGCATTCATGCCACAAACACACGTTTTTGGATTGGGACAATTGAGGGGGGTGTGCGCAAAGGCACGTGTGCTCTCAGTTATCTAAACACATCATTATATGGTTTCTTTTTCCCCTTATGTCTGTGATTTCCCAGGGAGAGTTCTGGTCCTATGCTTTTATTTTCCCTTTGCTTCTTTAATTTCTGAAGATCAAGTTACGTATTTCATTCACTTCTTTTGAATAGAACGATTGGGAATTCTTGTTTCCCTGATTTGTCTGAATCAGGTGGTTGCTTTTGGCATCTGATTGAATCTAATGAATCACTTATTTGACCAAACCATGTCTCCCATACCAGTATTCTGAAGGTGACCCTGCCACGAGGCAAAGGGTTTATTCTGACATTAGCTGTTTCTCTTTAGGAATTTGAGGGTTTACTCTTTTTTGGTTCTATGTGTTTATTTGTCTGCAGTGCAGATTAAAATCAAATGCATATTATGATTCTACTGATTAAGTAACGTAGTAAAACAATTGTCTCCCCTTTGGTACAAAAAGCTAATTGAAGAGGCATTCCCTGCTGAGAGTTAGAGGCTTGGATTCTAGACTGAGTCCTGTCCCTAACGAATGGAATGGTGTCTCAGATTTCATTGAGCCTGTCACACACTGACCTTCCCTCATTTATGAAATAAAAGAATTGATTAAAATTGCTTTTAATTTGTCTCCTAGCCCTAAAATTCTGAGATGTTATAACTGCCTGAGTAAAGGATCCTATTTTTTGATAGTTGTTAATTTTGAAAAAGACTCTGAATAAAATACTTCCAGGATAAACTTTTTAGAGGAAGTTTGTTATGGGGAGGATTCTTTACCATTTTTTAAAGAAATACACGTGAGAGGAGTAACCTGTGTCCTGAAGTCCATGAGTCTTCAAGAGTCCATTTTCTCCATAGTAGTGAAATTCAGTGCCACCTTGCTGCATTTTGTCTTGGGGTAGACAGAAGCAAAGTGGTCAGAATGGCCACTGCCCTGATTCTTGCTCAGAAAACTCAATTAGAGGACAGAGCCAAGGTGCAGACTGAAGTAACAGTCATTATTTTTTTTATAGCAGATCAATGTGAGTGAAGTAGAGAAAGCTTTCTGCCCTGTAAATGTGCCACTTACAGTCCTATAACATATGGCTCAACACAGAATAAGGGAAATTAAATTAGTCATTGAATGATAAAGGCCAGAAACCGCCAATGATGTTATCTCCAGGAGCAGGAGGGACGCCCTGTCCCACGCCTTTCCTGCTTAGCATCTCCTGTACTGAGAACGCAGACCAGACCAGTTGCAAAGGGACTTTGCTGTGACCGTTTTACCGCATCTGTTCACATGCACTAATAACATGAACAGTCTTGTTCCTGGCATCGTCCCTCCCACGAGGGACATGACCACATAGCGCTGCTGTTGGAAAGATTACTGACAGGACTTAGCAATTCACAGACGTGTAATAAAGAGATCTTGGTGAAATGATAGTTATTAGGACACCCACTGTCAGCTCAGTTCTCGTGTTTCCAGGCTTCCAGGTCTTCGGGGTGCACTTGAAGTGTTGTTTTGCTTGGCCTCGGTTTGCAATTATCTCTACTAATGGAAGGGAGTGGTTAATTTAAGACAACAGATTTTTTCAGGAGTAATCTTGGCATCAGTGCAAATTTTGACAGAGATTTTAACAAGGGTCCGCCTGATACTCTTATCAGCTCACACAAAGACTCAAAGATGGAGCTGTGAATACTAGAATGTTTACTATTACTGAAAATCCCCCAACCCAGAACTATTTTACCTTTTAAATTCATTGCTGAGAAAATACAGAATCACATTGTGGATAGGCCAGGTCTGGTCTAAAACATGGATATCTTACCTTTCACAGAGTCTTTGTACCTTTGCACCTTGTGCCCCATTCAATTCAATACACATTTACTGAGTACTTACTGTATATGAGGCATGGACTGTGAAGGGACAGATCACCTTGCTCTCAGAGTGCTGACAGTGTGCTGTAGAAAAAATTATAATGCACCGTGACAAAAGTTATACAGAACCTCAGAGCAGAGGTGGATAGTACGAGGCAGCGAAGTCTAGGACAGCTACTGAGAAGATGAAACAATTGAGTGGGTCTGAAGGCTTACTACAAATACTTTAGGCAGACAGAGAGTGAAGAGGTGAGTGTCTAGGGTGAAGGAACTCCAGTCAACATAGCCATGTAGGTGTGCAAGTCAACAACTGATTAAAAAACAGAAAATAATCAGAAATGAGTTAAAACAACAGCTCTAGTGTGAGCAAAACAAACAGTGTTTAAAATCCCTAAACAACTGAGTAAACTTCATGCAAGACATGAATGCTTGTCCTCATGGAACTTAAGAACTAGTTCAAGAAGCAACGCAGGTGTGTGAGAAAAAGACTCAGGGTAACAGATGCTAAGACAGTGAACACAGGAAACATAGCAACATTAAGTGCTACGGATACTTTGAGGACTGAGAGATTCAGGGCTCCTGGGAGGGCACCTGTGGAGGCAAAGGGAAGTGGGAGATAAAGCTGCAACTATGATAAAAGACATGATTTCAAGATTCTCATAATCTGTCTCCTTCATTTTGTTGGCTTTCAGGCTATCACCATATTGATGTGAGACCATGCCTCATTGTTAATTTAATTTACACAGCATTGTTGTGTCTCTCCATACACACGCAAGCCCAGTTTCAAATGTATGTGCGCTGGCAAATCAAGAAGTGGAGAAAAATATAAAGGAGAAAATATTACTCATTTTATACTCTGTAGGAGAAAACAAGTATTAATATTTTGTGTATATAATTCCAGATTTCTTACATGAGCATGTTCCTCTATATAAAATTTTTTTTAAAAAGATGGACTTATCCATAGGTTTCTTTGTAAGTAAATTTTTATACTGTTTTTCCATTTCAATGCTATGGCTATCTTTCCATGTTAGACAATATTTACAACAGCATTTAAAGTAGCTCCACTGGATTTCATCTTACTGTATTCCATGAACCCTGGGCTCTATGTTCTGTTCCTTTTCATCTATATGTCTGTGTTATGCAAACACCATACTTGTGAACAGTGTATTTTTGTAATATGTTTTCAGGTCAGGAAGTGCAATGCCTCCATCTTTGTTCTTTGTAAAGGTTGTTTTTGGCTATATGGGACCCTTTTGGTTTCACATAAATTTTAGGTTGTTTTTTTTTTTTAATTTCTGCAAAATTGTCCTTGGAATTTTGATGAAGATGGTATTGAATCTGTAGTTAACTTGGTGTTGTGTGGACATTTTAACAATATTAGGTCTTTAAACTCATGGATGTAGAATATCTTCCAATTTATTTGTATGTCTTTTAATTTCTTTCAGCACTGTTTCTGGTTTTTATTGTACAAGTCATTTTACCTCTTTGGTTAAATTTATCTCTTTTTATTTCTTCTCTTGCTCTTGTTGATGGGACTGTTCTTCTAGTTTGCATTTTGGATTATTTGTCGTTGTTTCTGTACAGTGTATAGAAATTGAAGTTTGTATCTGTTGCATATTCTGCAATGTTGCTAAATTTGTTTACTAATTCTAATACTTTTCTGTAGAATTTTTGGGGCTTTCTACATAGAGGATCATGTCCTCTGTGAACAAAGATAATTTTGCTCTTTTCCAATTTAGACGCTTTCTTTAGGGGAGATGCTAATTGAACTAATTAGGAGTTCTAGTACTATGTTGAGTAGAAGTGGTGGGAATGAGCATTTTTGAGGTGTTTCAGCTTTCTTAAAAGAAAATATTTCAGTTTTTCACTGTTGAAGGTAACGTTAGGTGTAGCCTTATAATACAAGACTTTTACTACGTTGAGATATCTCTCTTGTCTAAGTCTTTTGAGTGTTTTTCTCATGCAAGGATTTTGAATTTTGTTAAAGGAATTTTCTGCATCATGTGATTTTTCATCCTTTGTCCTTTTCTTTACTTTTTTTTTTTTTTAAAGACTACTTGAGAGTGAGAGAATGAGAGAGAGAAAGCATGAGAAGGAGGAGGGTCAGAGGGAGAAGCAGACTCCCTGCTGAGCAGGGAGCCCAGTTTGAGACTCTATCCTGGGACTTCAGGATCATGACCTGAGCCAAAGGCAATTGCTTAACCAACTGAGCCATCCTTTGCTCTTTTCGTACAGTGATCTCATTTGTTGTTGTGTGTATGTTGGAACATCCTTGTAACCCAGGGATAAACCCCCTTGATCATGATATATTGTCCTTTTAACATGCTGGTAAATTCAGTTTGCTAGTATATTGTGGAGGATTTTTGGCACTTTCATTCATCAGGGGTATTGGCCTCTTGTTTTATTTTCTGTAGTGTTTTGGTTTTGGTATGAGAGTAATGCTGGACTCATAAAGAAGATTTAGAAGTGTTGGCTTCTCCTCAATTTGGTGGAAGAGTTTGACAAGGAGATGCATTAATTTTCTAAATGTTGGACAGAATTCACGAGTAAAGCTATTTGGTCCCAGGCTTTTTGTTGTTGGGAAGGTTTTGATTATTGATTGAATTTTCTTCCTTATTATTGGCCTCAACAAAAAACATGTTGGCATGTTTTTATTTCTTCATGATTCAGTCTTGGTAAGAGGTATATTTTCAGGAGTTTGTTTCTTCTAAGTGTTTAATTTTTTGGCCTATGGTATTTCTTAGTAATCTCTTGTAATCCTTTTTATTTTTGTGGCACCAGTTATAGTCTTTGCTCTTTTAAATTTTGTTTATATTTTTTTAAAAAAATAACTCAGTTTTACTGAAAAAATAAAGCAAACATATTTGGGCAAAAAAAACCTCAGTTTTATTGCTATTTTCTGCTTTTTTGGCTGTGTATTTCATTTATTTCTTCACTAATCTTGGTTATTTCCTTCCTTCTAATTTTGGGCTTAATTTGTTCTTCTTTTTCTAGTTCTTTGAGCTGTAAAGCTAGGGTGCATTCTGATATATTTCTTCTACTTTAAGGTAGAATTTAACATGATAAACTTGCATTAGGATTGCTTTTCTTGCATATCATGAATTTTGGTATGTTGTTTTTAAGTTCTCATGTGCCTCAAGATATTTTGTAATTTCCTTTTTGATTTCTTCTTTCTAACCCATTGGTTATTCAAGACTGCTTAGTCTAATTGCCATGTTTGTGAACGTTTTAGTTTTTCCTTTTGGTGTTGATTTCTAGTTTTATTTTGGTGTGGTCAGGTAAGATACTTAGGAAGACTTTAATTGTCTTAATTTTGTTAAGTCTAGTTTTGTGATTTAACATGTAGCTTATTTTATGGAATGTTCCATGAGCTCTTGGGAATAATGTGTCTTCTACTGCTATTGGGTGGAATGTTCTGTATATGTCTATTAGATCCACATGGTCTATATCATTGTTCAAATCCTCTGTTGACTTACTGGTTTTCTGCCTGAATGACCTGTCTATTATTTTAGGAGGGATATTGAAGTCTTCCACTGTTGCTGTATATTGCTCCCTTTAGTTCTGTCTTTGCTTCATGTATCTGTGTGTTCTGAGGATGGGTCCATATGTGTAATTGTTCTATCTTACTGGTGAATTGACCCTTTTATCATTGTAATACATCCTGTCATCTTTGACAGCTTCTGAGTTAGTCTATTTTGTCGGGTATAAGCATAGCCACTCTTGCTTTTTTCTGCTTACCATTTACATGGAAAATATTTTTGTATTCTTTTACTTTCAGTCTAAGTGTATCTTGTATTTAAAGTGAGACTCTTGTAAGCAGCATAGAGTTTGATTTTTTTTTTTAATCCATTCAACCGCTCTATAGAGTCTTCTTACTGGGGAGTTTAAACCATTTATATATAAAGTAATTACTCGTTGAAGGACTTACTATTGCCATTTTGTTAAGTGTTCTTAGAAATTTTTTGTTGATCCTTTCCTCTTTGCCTTCCTTTGTGTTTTATTGATTTATTTTTAGTGACATGTTTTGATTCCTTCCTACTGTTATGTATCTTCTACAGTCAATTTTTGTGCGCGTGGCTACCTGGGGCTCACCCAAACACCTTATAGTTAAGGCAATCTATTTTAAGCTAGAATAACTTGACTACATACAAAACTCTACTCCTCCCCCTCTTCTCCAATTTGTTATTGATGTCACCAATTATATCTTTTTATATTGTGTACCATTAACATATTTTTATAATTATAGTTGTTTATTTATACTTGGTTTTAACTTCCATGCTTGAATTCAAGGTGATTTTCTTACCTCCATTAGGGTAGTACAATATTTTTTAAATTATATATTTACTTTTACCACGCTTTCATGTCACTCTTTAGAATCATTCTGTTCCAACTTAAAGGACTTTTTTTTTTTTAAATATCTCTTACAATATCTAGTGCTGATGAACTCCCTCTCGTTTATCTGCGAAGGACTTTAATTCTTCTTCACTCTTGAAAGACATTTGCCAGATATAATATTCCTGGTTGGCAGTTCTTTAATTTTGGAATTTTTAATATATCATCTTGCTCCCTTTGGTACTGAAGAATTTCTGCTGAGAAATCAGACAATTTGATTTTAATGTGTCTCCGAGTGGACTACTTTAGGTACATTCCAGTTGGAGTTTACTGGGTTTCTTGAATCTGAATGTCTTGTTACTTCCCCAGATTTAGAAAATTGGCTGCTATTACTTTTCCAAAAAAATGTTTTTCCCCTTATTGTCTTTATTCTCCTGCAATCTTCATTATCGTCCTTTGGATGATACGCTAGAATTCTCTTAGGCTTTCTTACTCTTTTTGATTTTTTTTTTTTTTTTTTTTTTTTTACTCTTCTGATGGATAATTTAAATGACCTGTCTTTGAGTTTGTTGATTATTTCTTGTGATTTATCAAGTACATGGTTGAATGCCTGTAGTGAATTTTTCAACTCAGTTATATTCTTAAGCTCCAATATTTTTCAAAAAAATATTTTCTCCTTATTGATATTCTCATTTGTTCATGATTTTTTGAGCTCATTGGGCACCTTTATGATGGTTATTTTTAATTAATTGTCAGATAATCCATATACTTCCATTTCTATAGGGTTGGTTTCTGGAGATTTATTTTACTCCTTTGACTGGGTCCTGTCTCCCTCTTTTTTCATGTGCTTTGTCACATTTTGTTGGGATCTGTGCTTTTGAAAAACAACCATCTCTTCAAGTCGTTATGGACTGGCTTTGAACAGGGAAAGATTTTCACCATTCATCCAGGCTAGAGATTCTGGGGGCCTTTCAGATCTTTTCTATTGATGTATCTATTCTGGAATCCTATGTAAATTCCCTGTTAGAGAAATTAGTTGGTTTCTTTTTTCAGGAGTTCATATTCTCTTCTCTCGCGTATCTGTTTATAGTACAGCACCTTCCCTGGAGCTGCCACACAGCCCCCTTGTTCTCAGTGGTCCCATGATTCCTGATTATGCCAGGCTCCGTCAGTCCTCCTGACAGATGAGATAAAGCCCAGTCTGTCAGCACACTACCCTGCCCTCAGAAAATCCAGAACACTGGACGTGTGATCCACTCTTTTTTTTTTTTTTTTGTCCCAGTGATAGGCTCCTTAACTGTATCATTCTCTTTCTGTGGAACCACAGGAATTCTGGAGCATCAGCAAGCTGCCCTCCTCTCTTGTTCTCAGCTGCCTCCAGGTGGTGAGAATATGCGTGACCCAATCAGCATCCAAAACAAGTGAGACAAGAGGCAGTCCTTTGGGCACTCCTCTGAAAAACTGGAACGTTGGATGTCTGTTCCAAATCTTTGTCTCCCTAGGAAGAAGCTGGGACTTGGAGGTTTTCTGAAGCTAACTCCATACTGAGCCAGGGGTAGGTGCTATGATGAGTGACGATATGCTACTCCAAACCTTCACGTTTGTTTTTTGCAGCCCCGTTCCTGTTAGAATTTAGATTCAGATAAATAAAACACAAGCCAGTCCTTCAGGAAGCTTCCTGAGAAGCCAGAACATTGCACATTTGTTTCTGTCTTCACTTTACCTCCACAGGGAGAACCCAGAAGCTAGGATGTTACCTCCTAATTGTGCCATGCTGAGTTGGGAGGGTGGTCCATGGTGAGTACCCCAAGTTTCCTTCTGGTTTCAGTGTGGCTGGTTTTACATCCATCTGGGGTACAGGAGCTTCTTAACTGTTCTCTGAATTTTGCATAAAGGGAACTGGTCTCTAACTATTGTTGAATTGATGACTTTGTGGAGTCAGAGAGGGTCGGAGTCTTCCTAGTTCACCATCTTGCTGTTTTCAACCTGAGAGCTTTATCCTAAATCCCCAGTGTTTTGGGTTGTTCAGGGCTGAGGCTCGGTGAGACTTCTCTTTTCTATGTCTGCTATGTAGTAAGTGTTCCTCAAATGCTTGATGGAGGAATATAAAGTGTATCAAGTTAGGGATAAAATGGTTGCATACCTACCATTGGCATACTTTCCTGACTTGGATAACATGGGGCTTCCTTTGAATAAGTACTTAAGGGTGACATTTGTCAGTGTTAAGCTAGTTCATCTAAATTCATCCATGAATTTAAACACAAAACAAAACATGGATGTTTTCAGGCTGATTTAACAGGAACTCTATGGAACTTATTCTTAAGAAAATACTCAAGTTATTAACTTATTGTTAACTTACAGAGGTAGGATCACAGGACTATTTGGCCAAGAACAAAGAGAACATCTTGGCAACTATACCCACCCTTAATTTTACAAATGAGGAAACCAAGGCCTGGGGATTGTGAGGGTTGTTCAGAAACCTCATGGCTAATTAGAAGAGGAGCAGTTACTAGCGCAATGGCCACCTTGAATCTGACTCTTTCTAATGTACCCAAACCACGTCTCAAGTCTGGAATAATTAAGTTGTGTAAAAAAAAAAAAAAAAAATGCCTCAAATAGGTTGAGTACAAAATGCACTTCAAAGGTGAATTTAGTATTCAGAGATTATTATTTCAGATCTCCAGCTGTTAGAGAACAAGGCTGCTGAAAACTTCAGCTTTAACAGATGTCTGCTAAGTGCTTACTACTAATAATTGAAACAGTAACAACAGTGCTCAATTGGTCTACAAGAACAAAACACACGCACACTTTTTTTAATCCTCATTTTTATAGGTATTAATGCATCAGTGTGGCACCTTGGGTGAACATTCCGAATGAGAAAATTGGGGAAAAAAAGCTTCGAGATGGAGTCTGTACTAGGGACATTAGTTGAAGCTTTTTGAAAAACATGACCTAGACAGTACGCTTGGGTTAGTGATTTGCGGGAAAATATATTTGTGAGTGCAAAGAAACAAAACAGATGATTTTTAGCAGGCTGTTGGTTTACATGGTAAGATTGCCTGAGAATTTTGGTACTAGGGAAAAAAAATGGCAAAAAGATAAAATGATGGAGCATTCTCAGTTTTCTCTCTAAAACTCCTTCACTAGTCAGCCCAACTTGCACTAGATGGTTCATCTCTGATTTTGATCAGTTAGATGTTTACTGAGCTAATCAAAAACGTTAATTTGTCCATTCATTTACGCATTTCCTGTATATTTATTGAGGGCTTATTATTTTCTACTTACATATTCAAAAGGTAAACACATGATCTGATGCATATGGCCCTTGTATTTTAAAACAGAAATAAAAATAGTATAGAGTGTTCAGTCTGTGCCAAACATTTGCTGACAAAATCTCACTTAAACCTTGGAAGGTAACTTCAACAGAATTTTTTATTACTAGTCCTTTTTAACTGATAGGAGAACTGATAGACAAAGTCATTTTATAACTTGTGCAAGGTCAGAAAATTAGTGTTTTAAAGGCACGTGTTATGAGTACTGGGTATTAAATGCAACTAATGAATCATCGAGCACTATATCGGTAAGTAATGATGTACTATATGGTGGCTAACTGAACATAATTAAATAAATAGATAGATAAAAATAGAGTAGAAATGAAATCCAAGAGTTTAAATCTAGAATATGTTCTCTTCACTACTCTAAGATACAGCCTCTGCTAGGTACAGCTAGAAAGTACACAGTGGCTCTTCAGCTGTACCCAGGGGGTTGTCATGAACTCTTTTTAGAATCGAATGAAATATAACTTGCGTCTTATAACCTAGAAAAGAAACGTGAGTGATGCACATATACATGTATTTGAAGTACGTTTCAATGTTTCCATGACACTGAATGCTTTGGAGTAGCATTCAAGGAGCTTTTGTGGTATAAGAGGAAAGGAGGCTTTTAGGTCCAAGGATAAGGTCACTTGAGGGAGAAAGCCATCCTCGAGTTCATTTCACTTTTGTGTTCCTACATATTAGGAAACTGAGGGACCACAAGCTTTCCCATCTCTAGCGAGGAAAACTAGGAGAGGAAACCTTCTCCTTCTGTCACACTGCCAGCCTTTCTGCGTCTCATTAAATGGAGAAGTCTGTTCCTAATAGATAGATTAGAACCCATTTAAGTGGGTCCAGGTCAATGAACTGTCAATGGGAAACCATAAGTGAATTATTTTGGAAGGAGAATAAAAAGACATGAAAAAAAAATGCTCCATTTTCTTTAAGGACCAAGGAAATAGAAGGGGTTTAGGGATGATTTCTAAGTTTGTTAGGCTCTTTGAAAGACGGAGCTAAGAAAATAAAAGTATTTTGACATTAATGTATTCCTATTTGTTTTTAGACATTGTGAAAAAATGAAGTTTGAAATCTATGTCAACATAAATATTTATAATCTAGCTTCTCTAGTTGAACTAAAAATAACACAGGACTCAATGGATTCCTGCTTTTCTCACTTTGGTCTTGGGGAGAAAAAAAATAAATTCCTTAAACTTGGTATAACCCTGAAAATAATCAGTGGATCTCTTGTTCAAATAAGAACTTAAAGAGAGTCTTTGTCTCTTTTCTACATTGAATAATCTGTTTAAGTCTATTATTTATGGTGACATTTAGGAACTTTTGTGGACCTTGAAAGGAAATTCTAATGTTAACACACAGAAAAATCAATTTGATAAATGCAGGATTTAGATTCATTTCATTTTGAGGTGAAAAATACATGTGAAATATGAGCTTGTGAGTTTTCTTAATCTTTTTATCCTTGGGGCCCAAATGCTACAATTTCTCCATTAGGCACTTTAGAAGTTATAGTGATGGACAATCTGTCAGCAAGCCTCAGGCCATGGACCTTTCTAGCAGCCTACTGGTCTAGTGATCAATATGATATAACCTAGTGAAAGCTCCTGCTGATACTGTTATCACATTGTAGCTTGCAAAGAATACAAATCTAGCCAATCTGATATGCTGTGATATTTATTTATCCCCAGGTTTGCTTTTCTTGGAAGATTCCTTTTCCCCCTAATTCCCAGTACAATATCTTAGAAAGTTTACACAACATAACATAGCAAAGTGATTATGATATTTGTGTTTGGAATCATTAAAAACAAATAGTCCCAGCTGTGTGGACATGGGCACCTTACTTAGATATCTGTTTGAATCTCTGTTTCTCTCTTTCTCTAAATCCAGGAGTAAGACTTACTAGCCTAAAGTTACTGCAAACATTAAATATGCTAAAGCATATACAACACTTGGTACAAGCGGCACCTACTTGGTGTTAAGTAAACGTTGTCTATCATCTTACTGTAGTTATTATTTATAAATTTAAAAAACACTTAAATGCCCCCAGCAGGACCCCTTAAGATGAAATAGATTTAAAAATGTGTGAGACAGAGTGCTTGACTCCACGTGAAAAATTTCAGGTTTTTGCCTCAGCACTGTGATGGGTTAGTGGACCACAGGCTTCCAAACTAGAGAGTGAAGGAGATAGGCTAGGTCTATTCATTCAAAACAGACAAGGTCCTTAGCCTCATGAAGCTGCCATTCTAGTGGGAGAGACAGGGAAACTATATTTAAAATACATAAACAAGATAATTTTATAATAGAAAGTGATAGCCACTGTGAATGTACATAGATTATGAAAAGTGGGATAGAGTAAGGGCATGGGGATTTACATTAGCTATGGTGGTTAGGGAATGCCTTTGTAGAAGTGTATTTGAACCAATGCTTTCATGATGAAAAGGGTCTAGCAGTGGAAGGATCTGAGGAAAGAGAATGCCAGGCAACAGGGAGTGTAGGGTCCCTGAATCAGGAATGAGCTTGCAACACTCAAGAAGCATAAAGATCAGTGTGACTGGAATATAGTGAGGGCAGAAGAGATGGTAGAGGATCAAGTTGGAGACTTGACCAAGATCTTTCAATGATTGAATTCTTAAACCAATTTAATTCTGAAATTCATAAGATTGGAGAGTAAATATGATTTTTTCCAAAGCTTAGAAGGGATTGAGGTGGCCTTGTTCACTTATATTTATAAGAATCTGGGCCTTACACAAAGTTCCTTCGTTCGTTCGTTCATTCATCCATTCATTCATTCATCCATTCATTCATGTTTTGTTTGTTGTTTGTTAGAGATAGCAGGGGAGGGGAAAGGAGAGGGAGTGAGATAAGCCCAAGCAGGCTCCAGGCCCAGTGCAGAACCTGACATGGGACTCCATCTCATGACCTTGAGATCATGGTCAGAACCGAAATCAAGTCTGACGCTTTACCAACTGCACCACCCAGGTGTCCCCTACAATAAGTATCTTTAATTCCTTTATGTGCATGAAGAACAAAGGTGGAAATGAGTCCACCATTTTAGATTTTTTTGCATTATACTACCTTATAATCATTAAATGATGCATATATTTCCATTATCTTAAACACTAAGAAAGGGACCATGTCTCAGAATTGTTAGAACTGAAGAATAGGGGTACCTGGGTGGCTCAGTGGGTTAAAGCCTCTGCCTTCGGCTTGGGTCGTGATCTCAGGGTCTTGGGATCGAGCCCCACATTGGGCTCTCTGCTCAGTAGGGAGCCTGCCTTCCCCTCTCTCTGCCTGCCTTTCTGCCTACTTGTGATCTTTCTCTCTCTCTGTCAAATAAATAAAATCTTAAAAAAAAAAAACTGAAGAATAGAACTAGAGTAATCATGGATTTTCTACAGAAGGAAAATATATTCCTTTCAGATAAACATAAAACCACTTCATGAATTTAAGTCTCGTTTCTGCTGTTTGGAATGTTGCCTCTTTTATACTAAGATTAATCTAGTGATGCCCATAGATACAGCAATAACTTGTTAATGAGATATTGATTTCTCAAAATCATGCTAGTATCATATTTTCAATCTAAATGCTTCATTAAAGTAATTAATAGCATAACAATAACTTGAACTTTCAGTGATTGTAATTAATCATAATCACATAGTATTCCTGGAATACTATGTACCTACCAATCCATAGGTGTAATGTGATCTTTTATAAATCAGAAAACTTTAACATATAAATAAAGTAAGCTAAGATGCATTTTATTTTATGGGCTTTTCATGCTGCGATGTAATTAGATACATACAGTATAAAGATGCTGGACTGCATTCGGGACAGGAGAATTTTGAATGCTACCAGCCCCCTGCTACATTTTTTTCTTTCTCTCTGGCACTTAATCTCTACTACGTGGTCCTTAACAAAACACTTCCTCTCTCTGGACACACAGTTTATTAATTCCAGAAATAAGAAAGTTGAATTAAATGATACCTGAGGTCTCATATCTATCTCTAAAAACGTTGTTTTAGAAAGATGGCATTCCTTAGGAAGACAGTGACCCCAGACATACCTGCTGTGTCTTTTCACACATATATACCGATAACCCCAAACGTCCATCTCTAATTCTCTCCTGACATTCAGCCTTCGTATCTAACGATTAACTGGATATGTCACCTTAGATGTGTTTCAGGTGCCTGCACTAAAACTTGACTAAAGTGGAACTCTTCATCTTCCCCATCACGTGTTCTCCTTTTTGAGCTTCTCATGTGAGTAAAGGGCACCAACAGTCACTCAGCCATTCAAGTCAGATGTCCAGTCTGCTTGCCCCATAGCTACTCACTCAGTCTTACAGATTATATCTCCCAAATGACTACCTAACCCACCCATGATTCTCCATCTGACTGTTCTACCGTTGGGCTACAACATCATTTTCTCTTATCAGGGCATATAAGAGCCAAATAACTGCTTTCACTTCCTTCCATTACTACACATGGACATTCCTTTGTCTTCACTGTCTCCAAAGCACTCCATTTGAAAGGCAAAACCAGTTAGGTTTCTTTTCAGATTTAGCTCCTTCTCTGGCTTCTTACGATGCTAATGACACAGATATTGTACATGTCCTTTGTGGCCCCCAGAACCTGGACACTGCCTACCGATTAAGCTTTATGATTTGCCACTTTCTTCACTACTGAGATCCATCCACCCTCAGGCTTACCTGGGTCTGTGCATATCGTGGGTATTCTTTAAGGGAAGTTAGTCTTTCCAGCAAGTTCCCTTTTTTTCCCTTGGCTTATTATAAATTAGCTTTAAAATTAGATAAATCATGGGCGCCTGGGTGGCTCAGTAACTTAAGCGTCTGCCTTCACATTAGTCATGATCCCAGGGTCTACTTTAGGCTCCCTGCTCAATGGGGAGTCTGCTTCTCTCTCTCTGCCCCTCACTCCGCTTGTGCGTGCGTGCTCTCTCTCTCTCTTTTTCACACACACACTCTATCTCTCTCTCCCCTTACTCTCTCCCTCAATCCCTCAAATAAATAACAAAAAATCTTTAAAAATAAAAAATAAAATTAGAAAAATTATATCCTATATTAAACCCTTCCGTGGCTTCCCATTTCAATTAGAATAAATATGTATTACTTCATTTTACAGGATAAAACCCAGTCTCCTCTAAGGGTCTACATGATCTTTTCCCGCTTAGTTCTATCTCTAGTTTCATAAAACACTCCCCTTAAGCTACAGTTACATGTCACGTTGGGTGTACTAGGACACTTTTGAGAATGAAAGGAGATACCAAAATGTTTTTTTAAAAAAATCACATGGCAAATTACTCACTTAGTGACCAAAAAATAGGTTCATTATATTTTTGGATTTTTAAATACTTTGATTAAAAAATATCAAAAATAAAAATCTTGACAGATGAGACATCAGACAAGAATGGTCATTTTTTTTACTCATTTGTTGTCTTTCAGTTACACAGCCTTTCATTGATATATCCAAGTAATTGGTGCCTAATTAGCATCAGGCCTTCTTTTAGACACTTGAAATACATAAATAACAAAGCTAGTACTGAAATTCCCTGTCTTCATGGATTTTAAAGTGGAGAAGAAAATTAATGAGTAAACAAATACAAGCTGGTGATGACAAGTGCTCTCTGCAGGGGTTAGAGCGAGTTAGAAGAGCATTGTCCAACAGAAAGTTCTGTAATGATTAAAATATTCTCTGTGCCATCCAATAAAGTAGTCACTTGTAGGTATTGAGCATTTGCAATTGGCTAGTGTTATTGAATATTTAGATTTTTAGTTCTATATTTAACTTTGATTTAAATTTAAATAGATACACGTGCCTGGTGGCTGCTTGTATTGAGCGGCACAGGGTTTGGACAATTCTTTGTAGTGTGGATCATGTTTTAGATACACTTGGCCATAGAAGGTCTCTTTGAGGAACTGACATTTCAATGCATGAAATGAATCAGGTGAAAGAATTATCCCTACAGGGATCTAGTAGGAGGCTGGATAAGACAAAATCTGAGAAAAGAGAATAGCATGTTCTTGAGGAAGAAACAGTTGTTATGTTTTAGGGAGTACATGTCAATACAGCTGGAATAGAGCAAGAGAAGAATGTTCCTTGAATGTACGTACCACTTCTGTTCTGGGATCAGGGTAGCCAGAGTTCTTATCTTTGCAGAAATGGTCTTATCCAAGATCTTGATTCAGTTGGCTCCTATGCATCATTGCCATCTCAGTCCAAATTTAAATGAACGTTCCACCACTGGTCAGGGTCTGATGGTTTAATAGTACTTATCACTATCTGAAATTACTACTTTGTCACTTGTTTACAATTTAGTTGGAGAGAAAAGTTGTAAGCTTTTTTTTTCTTTTTTTTAAAGAATTTATTTATTTGTCAGAGAGAGAGAATAGCAGATAGAGGAAGAAGCAGGCTCCCCGCTGAGCAGGGAGCTCAATGAGGGACTAGATCCCAGGACTGTGGGATTATGACCTGAGCTGAAGGCAGAAGCTTAACCAATTGAGCTACCCACGCACCCAGGAGTAAGCTTTTTGAGGGAAACTTACCTATCTTGTTGAGTATCATCGCTTAGTGTTTAGAATAGTTTCAGGCATATAAAAGGTACTGAAACAATATTTGTTAACTAATGAGTGAAATTCACCTCTTATACCTCACATCCTAGGGGTAGAATTCCCTAATTTCTTGGATAAAAAAACAAAACCAAAACCAAAACAGCAGTGCATTCCTAAATTAGAATGTCAGTATTTATATAGCCCATGATATCTGTGTACCACAATTATAATTTTAATGGCTTTATTGAGATATGACTTGTGTACAAAGAACTACACATACTTAATGTGTACAGTTCATTAAGCTTAGGTAAGTGGAAACGTGTGTAAATATCACCACAGTAAGGTAATAGACATACCCAGTACTTTCTATAGTTTCTTTTCTGTCCCTTTGTGGTGGTGGTTGTTGGTTTTTTTTCATATTCATTGCCCTTTGATGAAGTTTTGTAAGGACACCTGACATGAGATCTACCCTCTTGACAACTTTTCAGCTGCACGACACCGTGTGGTTCACTGTGAGCGCTATGATAAATACTGGATCTTTGAGACTTGGTTATCTAGCCTGACTGCTGCTTCATATGCAATGGATAACTCCTCATTCCCCCTACCTCCCAGCCCCTGACAACCACTACTGTATTCTCTGCTTCTATGTTTAACTGTTTTAAAAACCTCGTACACGTGGAATCAGGCAGTACTTGTCCTGTGACTGCCCTAGTAGCTACTAGACTCATCCCTGTTGTCACAAGTGATAGGATTTTCTTCGCTTTTAAAGCTGGATAATCTGAATGAATGCATCCCATTGCCTTTATCCATTCTTATATTAATGGGCACTTGGGTTGTTTCCATGTCTTGGCTGTTGTAAATAGTATTGCAATGAACATTGGGAGGGCATATAGCTCTTTGAAATACTGATTTCGTTTCTTTGGATATATACCCAGAAGATCAATTGCGAGGTCATATGGTAGGTCAATTTTAGTTTTATTTTATTTTATTTTTTTATTTTTAGGGAATTTCCACACCCAACGTGGGACTTGAATTCACAACCCCAGGATTAAGAGTCACGTGCTCTACTGACTGAGCTGGCCAGGTGCCCCCAATTTCAGGGGCTTTTTTTTTTTTATGATTTTATTTATTTGAGACAGAGAGATAGAGCAACAGAATGGGGAAGGGCAGAGGGATTGGGAGAACCAGACTTCCCACTGAGCAGGGAGCCCGATGCAGGGCTTGATCTGAGGACCCTGAGATCGTGAACTGAGTTGAAGGCAGAGGCTTAACCAGTTGAGCCACCCAGTTGTCCCCCAGTTTGTTTTTTCAGGAACTCCCGTACTGTTTGCCATAGTGGCAGCGTCATCTTGCATTTCAAGGGTTCCAGTTTCTCCACAACCTTGCCAACACATGATATTTTTTTGATTTTTGGATAATAGCCATCCTAACTGGGGGGAGGTACTAGCCCATTGTGGTTTTGATTTAGATACATAGGTGCTAGAGTAAGGAGATAAAATATTCTATTTAGAATTGAAGATAGTAGGAAATACCAAGATTAAGGAAAGGATGTTGGTTAATAGAGGACATTGTAGCAAATTTGTAGAAAGAGGTAGAACAGCTCTAACTTCATTTGCTTCCTGCCCGCTTTCTACTTTGAGAAATGTTTTATTGGACAGTGATTCCATACGGTAGTCTTTGCATGAAGTCTTCTTCATATAAATGAACGTGCCTCTTTTTACAGAGCATCGGAAGAGGACTCTGTTGGTGGTAGTGAGTCAGGCCTTAACCAAATGAAACATTCGGTCTGCTCAAATGAAGCTGGACGATAGAAAAATAAACAGAACTGGAATTCGTCAATGTACTAATTCCTGCTTTGGAAGTAATGTTTGTTAGGTGACATGTTTATTTTCTCTTTGATATTTGTAGAGGCCATTTAAGGATATCTTTACTATTTTGATTTCATACCACCAGAGTAATTTACTGCAGAAATATTACTAGCCTTTGTGAGTTTGCAGCCTGTTGACCTGAGTGGGATTAATCCCACTTCTCCCCGCTTGGTACCCTGGCCGCCATCTGTCAGAAAGCCTGGGCTGCTCCAGCCTCCTGCTCCAGCTCTCTCCACTTCGAGTTCTGATTATTGGTCACTGAGTTTTAGCTTCTGACTTACTAAGAGCTGTTTTTCTGCTAATTGCAATCCAGTCCTTCTGTAGTAGTGGGTTGCTAATGAACCAAACTAATATTTTCCTTTGCCTTCCTTGGAAATCTAGAGGAAGCTTTGCTTTTAGCCATCTGAAGCACCTTGCAAAAGAGGTCATTATTTTTTTTTCTTTTGTAGTTCTTTTAGCTTAGGTAGAAATAATCTCTCAATATGGGGTAGGGAAAACTGGGCAAAAAAGAAAGAAAGGGAATCACTTAGCATCGAGTAGAACCAGAATGAGAAACTTAGTTCTAGTCTGGGAGTCTTAAACTATGTGCCAAAATACATACTTGGTCTGTTCAGTGGTTAAATGCTGGAGCTCTGAAGTCAAAGGCCTCACTGCAGCCCACTTACTAGTTGTGCTGACTTGAGAAAAATAGTGAGGCCCCTTCACCCTCACTCTCTTCATTTGTGGATTGAGGCTAATGAATGTAACTGCTTCAGTTTGGGGATGATTAAATGAGATAATACACATAAATTATTTGGCATAGTGCCTAGTACACATTAAGTGTTGAAAAATATTTCCTATTATTGTGGTAGCAGTGCATAGCATGATAAATGGCTTATTAAAGTTAAGTCAATTCAAAGTAGTAATGTTCAGTTAAGTGCCTCTTCCTAGTATTTTCCTGTAAGTCCCAGGGAAGTAGAAAAGAAAGAGAATGTAGCCTTGAATTTCATGATGCTTGCTTGTGAAGCAATTGGGTGGAAAATGTTACCTGTAAAAAGTTACTCATTCAATAAATAATCATTGAGTATCTACTAAGCCTCTGTGATAATATAAAGATTCCTACTCTAGTAGAGTTTATAGTCCAGCTTGGGAGGCTGGTAATGCAGTAGCTTTAATAAAGAAGTTATTCGTGTAGCATGAGGGAATTAGATTTCAAAAAGAATAGATTGGATGAGTGCAACTTGAAATAGGAAAGTTAGGTAGGGCTCCATGAGAACAAAGGATTTGACAAAGACTGGAATGCAGTGAAGTAGTTAGTGCAGCCTTTTTAGAATCTGAGGTCCACTATGTGTTAGAATATCCAATCTGCATATTGTGGGCCCTGGGATAGTAAGGACTCAAAGGAGAATAGAGATAAAGAGAGCCAGTAGTAGGGTAGAGTTTTTGGCTCATTTAAACATTCATTACACAACTGAGTGACTGGTGACTATGAGTTAATAGAGAGGTTTTAAGGAGAGGGAAGAATCCAGAATGAAAGTGGATAATGTGGCTCATGGACCATTATGCCTTTTTGCCTTTTCCACCTCCGTCATTAAAATTATTAACCAATTATATCCAACATAGAAGCAGCCCCAGGATCCCGCCCAGTGTATAACTGCAGAAAACCTAAACCAGCATATCACAGTTGACTTGGGAGATGAGGTTTATTTTCAGTCTCTGTGCTGTAATACTGCCAGTCTTTATCACATTCAATACAGATCTGTTATCAAGAGTCTTCTGACATTCTGATCCACATGTAGGTATTTTATCTTCTTATTCTTTTTTTAAAAATATTAATTCCAGTATAGTTAGCATACACTGTTAGTGTTAGGTTAGTTTCAGGTGTACAATATGGGGTGATTCAGCAATTCCATACGTGAGCGATGCTCATCAAGACAGGTGCGCTCCTTAATCCCCATCGCCTATTTTTACCCATCCCCTACACTCACCTCTCTTCTGGTAATAGCCAGCTCTTAGTAGTTAAGAGTCTCTTTCTTGGATTATTTATTCTTGTTGTATTTACAAAATCCTATTCAACAGTCACTTGACATAGCAGTTTTAGACAGGGAGATATTTATGTTCATTGAAAATTAGAGCCTTGTGCAAAAAGGTATAGTAACCTCTAACATGATGAGATGAAGAAAACCCATATCATAGGATCTGTACCATGGGTATTTGATGATAGCCAACAATTCAAGAATTACAGTTATCTTTATTTGTGTTAATGTTTTAACATGGCTCAGTGCTATGTGGTTGGATATTCTCTCCGTCAGTGCATCTGACCCTAGTAATACTATGTTTTCTCTTCATGTGCTCTCAACCTAGAGGTGTCTTAGGGCTTAAAGCAGTGATGTTAGAATCCTGGTACCTGATGAGATGATTTTTTTTTTTTTCCTTCTCCTCCATGACTTCTTTCATCCCCATTCTGTAATGTTAAAAGACGACCAGTTCAACTCCTGTACTCCTAAGTGGCATGTTAAATTGCATGCGTTCCCACACTCTGTAAATAATTGTTTAGGACAGAAAATGCAGCCCTGTATTATTGATTCAAGAGCTTTGGCTTTTTAAGTACAATATAAAAAAATCAAAAGTGAATCAAAGTCAATTGCTTTGGAAGGGGAAAAAAAAAGAATGAATTACCTCACCATTACAGAACATTTTGAAAGAATTGAAAAGGCTTTTTTTTTTTGTCTGAGATAGGGTATTTGGTTCAAGAGGAAAAGAGAAATGTTCACCACCCGAAACAGATTACATTAAATGAAGATAACATTTATGGGGGAACTTAGTCTCTACTGAAACTATTGCCCTTTTTCCTGCCAAGTTGGTCAACAGTGCCTAAAAGCAGGTACTTAAGTCCTATCTTTCCAGACTCCCATATGGCCTCTATATATGGTCACAAACGCAGGAATCACTTTGTAAGGGATGGGCATGGTTGGAAGAAGTGTATTAAAAATAAATAAATAAAAAAGTTTGGAAGAGGCTGAGCGTTCCCGAGTGAATCGAGCTTATACGGCAAGGCCACTGAAGACCTAAATAGTTTTTGAGGTACTCGTGATCCTTGGTTTGGTGCCTGCATAACTAGAAGCACAAATTTAGGTAAAATAATGCACACGTACACATGCGGGTTGTGAGACAGGAAGGGAGAAGGAGGGACTCTACAGGCAGAATGCAAAACAGAGAAGGAGTGATGACATGTAAAAGAAATCTGAAAAACAGAGGCAATCTGTCATTGGCAAAGCATTAAGAAGACTAGCTTAGAAGGGTATCAAAATGCAAGTGTGTATATATAAGTGAGTATGTGGTTTTCCAGATAGACTTCCAACCTACCACTGCTATTTTGATGGATGTTTTGTTTATGTCCGTAGGCTCTGGAGGAAAGGCCTCCAGTTGCATAGAGAACTCAAAAGGTGGGGAATAACAAAACCGGGGACTTGGTTTTGTTTCTGCTGTTCTCAGATTGTGCTATCTTATGCCCATGGTGTTTTCCACTCTGAGCTTCTGTTTCATCATTAGTACACTGAGAGCTTGTAGTTTTCACTACCCTTAAAACTCTAATTCCAGTTCTAATTAAAAAATATGTGCATACATACATATATACATTTATATTTTTAGGCAATTAGGGAGAACTTTGTATCCTGGCACAAAGTCGGTGTAGCATTTTGTAATTGTTACAGTAGCTATTTGGGTGAGGTGCTACTATCATTCTCATTTTACAGGTCAGGAGTCAAACTTGGGCAGGCTGTGTAATCTTGCTTGTGGTTCATCTGTTACTGGGGAGTGTAGAGGGATCTTAAACTCAAGCTCCTAACATAGAAATAGTATTTTCAACTGCTGCGTGTTTCTGCCTCCTGTTCTAGTTTACGCTGCTATCGAGATGGTATTTTTATGTGGCCCAAGCCTCTAACGTAGTTTCGGCTGCACACTGAGGTATATAATTTGGGATGGATTGGGCCAATGTAGCTGTGGTGAGACATGCATACATATTCAGTACTGCTGGTGTAAATCCCTTACTTGGGAAGAATCTGGAAGTAATGGTGTTGGTATTCTGTGGTGGCAGAGCTGGGGCAGGGAATGCATTTAATGATCGGGGGGATTGACTGTCAGTTACTTAGCCTCACCACAAGCAATCGACTTCATCTACAGGTGCATCTGCCTCTCAATAAATGGAATGAGATAGTCTCTCCATGAGAAAATCTCTTTTTGTATATGAACCCAACAATTTTTCTGAAATTGCATTAGCAACAGAACATTCTGGATAAAGTCCTGTAGGAGGATCTGTGTATTTTGAAGGCAAGCTCTTCCTGTATTACTAAGGAATAGTCATCCTCAAAAATTGTCGTGTCACTTCAATCCTGCCACCATCTCTACCGGCATTGCCATCCTTATACTCACATTTGGCTCTGCCAACATTGGGTTTTGTGTACCTGTTCTGATTTAGAATTGCTATTAACTTAAATTCACCTGACAGCAACTAAGTATCACTTAAGTGCAACTTAATATAAAACATTAAAAAATAGGGGCGCCTGGGTGACTCAGTTGTTTGAGCGACTGCCTTCGGCTCAGGTCATGATCCCGGAGTCCCGGGATCGAGTCCCATATTGGACTCCCGGCTCTGCGGGAAGTCTGCTTCTCCCTCTGACCTTCTCCCCTCTCATTCTCAGTCTCTTTCTCTCAAATAAATAAATAAATAAAATCTTAAAAAAAAACATTAAAAAATAAAGAAAAGATACATTTCATAGGGGTGTGGTATTGGCCCTAAGTATTTTTGTGGCAACTGAAACCCATCTCTTACTGGTTAGGTTAAAAAAGGAAAAAATTGGCTCATGCATTTAGAGGATCCAGAGGATTTGCCGTTAGACTCTGCTGATTCTAAAGTGAAAAAACTGTGGTCTTCCTGTGTTGTTCTCTCACCCTGTTCTTCCCTCTGTGGGTATTAGCTTTATTGAGCTTCATTCTCTGGCAGTATGTTCTTATGTTGTGGGAAAGAGACCACCAGAAGCCTATACCTTTATAGCTCACGAACCAGCAGACAAATTTCCCTCCAGTGCTCTCTCATACCTCAACTTACCCTTGAGCTCATCTCTTTGTTGGGAGTAATGGATATTGATTAGCTCCCAGGATCATGGGATCCTTTTTGTAGATGGAAAGTAATCCGACATCCGTGGTTAAGAGCATTATTGAGTATAATACAGGGAAGTTTAGTTCTCCAAATAAAAGTGAGTTGGCCAAAGAGCATATGTCCAATATCATATGCTGTTATTTATGAAGGATTTACACATCCCACCAAAATGTGTGAAGCACCTGAGAATAGTGATGGGGAGAAGTAAATTGAGGTAAAGAATGGAGCATAAACTAAAGCACAAAGCTAAGAGAAAAGGCTTTGGCAGAAAACAAGCGTAACAATGTCAGCTAGAAAGACTTTTTTAAAAGATTTATTTATTTGACAGAAAGAGAGAGAGAGTTCACAAGTAGGCAGAGAGGCAGGCAGAGAGAGAGGGGGCGCATGCTCCCTGTGATTCGGGGCTCCATCCCAGGACCCTGAGATCATGACCTGACTCGAAGGCAGAGACTTTAACCCACTGAGCCACCCAGGTGCCCCTGGATGGAGACTATTAATAGTTCTGGCAGAGGTTATTATGAAATAATTTGGGTCAAACAAATAGTAGAACTTTATACTTCATCTCCTTAGGGTCAACTAACTCTCACTTTAGTTCTCTCTCTTTCCTCTGTGTGTCATAATTTTTTTTTTCCAAACATGTGAATACAAGCATGGAAGTACGTCTTAAAAAACTAGTTGTAGGGGTGCCTGTGTGCCTCAGTAGGTTGTGTCTGCATTTGGCTCAGATCAGGTCATGATGTCAGGGTCCTGGGATCCGATGTCTCAGGCTCCCTGCTCAGTGGGGAGTCTGCTTCTTGTTCTCCCTCTGCACCCGACTCCCACCTGCTGCTTGTGTGCTCTTGCATTCTCTATCTCTCTCAAATAAATAAAATAAAAATCTTAAAAAAAACAAACTAGTTTGAGTTCTTGTTTAAACCATAAAGTGGCACAAACCCAAATAGTTATGTATTAGAATCACACTTATGATTGTAATATTATTACAAGTTTGTTGTTTTATTAGTAGCCAATAAATTATTACAGAACTAATTGCTTCCTGGATGATGATGGACAGTTGTTGTGGTTTGAGGTGGTGAAGATCTGGATGGTTGTGAGATGTGGAAAACCGAATGAGTGAAAATAGTTCTGGTTCAGTCAGTCTCACTTAAAAATCAGGTCTAAAAGCCCTATGACTTAAACAAGTTGCCATTGTTAATGCTGTTACGTTTCTCGCAGAAATGCTATTGCTCCTAATTTGAAGTAAGTGCTTCCTTTAGGGCTAATTAAGCAGGTGAATGGCATTTTTGAGGACCACATAGTTAACTTGTTGAGTCTAGAGCAAAGTCAGGGATGCTAGATAGGATGACTTAGGATTGGCACTTCCAGAAATAACTCTGGTCTTTATTCTAGGAAGACACTGCTTGGTTGAGAGAAGAAAACTACTTCATTAACAGTTTTGTTTTAACACCGACTCTTTTCATATAAATATGTATGGCAAACAAGAGATTTATAGAGACAATTTGTTACATCATTGGCATCCATTCATTTTTTTCCCCTGACAGTACTTAGCTTCTCAAAATATTTACCCTATTCTTAGCAGTAGAGTTGATGAGATTGACCCCACTCTAAGCTTCAGGGATGGGTGTTGACTGACTTAAAGCAAGGCAAGTATCCCAGGGCCATCAAGGTTAGATGAGGGATGGGCTCACATGACCTAATCACTGCCAATGAACTAATAAGACACTGAGGCTTCTAGGTAAATGAAAGCCTACTTCCTTAGAAGAATCTACAACAGCTTTTCACTTTTGACCATGTACAATGCCAGACAGATATCTTTTCACTATAAGAGGAGATTGTATCTGTGAATGGAAGAGAAGAAGCAGAGCCACTAAAGACAAAGTCAAGTGAAAAAGAAAAACCTGGTTCTGGTTACTGAGCCCTGAATCTTTTCATTCTGAAGAGGGACTACTGAACTAGCCAAATTAATGAGCCAAAAAGATTCCTTTTCTTGGAGAAAGTTTAGATGGACTTAAAGCAATAAGAAGATCCTCATGTAGTTAATCCACAAAGGTCTAAAGAAGAAACTAAAAAATTATGCATAATCCACTCATCCAAATATATTAATCATTCCAATATTGATGGGATGTTGTTTTGGGTTTTTCCAGATGAACTAGAGAAAAAGTTAGGTAATTATTTTTGTACTCTTGAGATAAAGGAGGATTTTAAAGTATTTCATCAAAGCTGGGAACTGTAATGAAAAAGATCAGTCTCATCTCATGAAAGTTTAAACATTTTATATAGAAAATAGTAACACAGTTAAAAATATGACAAACTGGAAAATTACATGGAAAAATGTGGTGGATAAATAATGCCTGTAATATATAAACAGCTTTTACAAATTGGTAATTAAAAGTTGAATACCCCAGTAAAAACGGGCATGGAAAATGAATAAGCAATTCACATAGGAAGAAACACACACATAATCAGCTCTATTTCTGTCTGGCTTTGGGGCTTTGAGTAGTTGACTCTTCACTTTGTAGTCTTCTCATTGGTTAAAATGGGCATAATGACACCTGCTTGATAGCATTTTTAGAAACTCAAAGTGAAGTGAGATCAAGTAAAATATTTTAATGAATGTAAGGGATCAGATTTAAGAAATGGCCTCCACATTTACTCAGATGGTTGTCCTCTTTAATTTTGCTTATGAAGGAAGAACAAAAAAAACCCTGTGATTCAGAAAGTTCAGTTGTCACTTTTGATTGCTAAGCTATTGATCACATCCACCATTCCATTTGGGTAAATGAATCTGACAATCAAAACAGTGGATCTAAAACAAAAAGACTAAGTTCAGTATCAAAATTATGACTGTATCATTATAAAGAAGACATGACTAAGGCTAGGGAGGAAGATGATTACAATTATTAAGGATTTTTTCTATATAAGATAGTATTTTAAGTACTTTGCAATCATTATCTTAATCTTCACAATGCCCCTTTAAGAGTCTTAAAATACCTACTTTTTGGAAACTGGGATTCCCAGAGATTAAGTAATTTGCTAAGCCAATAAATAACAAAACCATAATTGAGTTGAGGCTAAATTCACAGGCTCCTGCTGCTCATTCTTGTAACCCTTATGTTGTAGTCAGGGAGCCATTTTGATTTATTTCATATTTTTAGAAATACTAGGATAATGTGAGAATCATATACACAACACTTATATTTTCTGTATATATATACCAGTGTCCCAATTACAATTCAAGAGTGGATGTTGAACAAATAGTTCACTACCAATGGAGGTTGGGCAGAATTTGTGGCCACAAGAGCAATTAATTCTTTTCTTTCCCTTTTTTTCCCCTTTTCTTTCCTCTTCTTTTCCCTTTCCCTTCCTTTCTTCATTCCTCCCTTGCTCTTTTTCTTCCTGCTTTCTTCTCCTCTCTCTCTTATCCTCTCCTCCCCTCCTTTTCCCCTCCCCTCCATTCCCCTCTCCTTACTCTACTTAGTTTTTAGAAAAAGAAGCAGTGAGTTGAACCAATGTAGCTCTTTACAGAAAAAGATAATTTTTGGTTTGAGGATACAGAGACTTTAAAGAATTCTGATTTTCAGTGCGTTTCCAAAAAGAAGAGTCAACATATTGGAGATCTTGCATCACAGAGTTGGAAATTCTCAGGAACCTTTGAGCATCACTGAATTTCTTCCTCTTAGAGCAGAGTCAGAAGCAGTGAACAGCCACAATTGAAATACTCCTAGGTCATAGTACTTTTGAAAGGATTCATCAAGGTCCATTACATTCCAAATTATATACATTTTTATTTTAATACCAAGTCCTTTGACAACCCAACTGGTTCCCGGAGGATTCTATCAAGGATAGAACAGCATCACATTGCATCTCTCCCCAAAATGAAAATGCCATCTGTTATTATATCAACATGACATTGTGTGCATTAGCATATTTCAAATACACAGCAATTTACATAATGCCTAGAAAACCATCTTTCCATGATGCCGAAAGCTTTCTATCTAACCCCCTTACTTACTTCTGTTATTGGAGGCTGACCCACCTCACAGAAAAGACAATGTGCAAGTTCAGTGTGGCTTTTCAGTGGGAGTCCTTTGTGTGGACGTTTGCTCTGACTGCACAGAAGCAGCTAGATGCTTTATTCTACCTGAAAGGACATCAGAAGACCCTTCATTTACTCTGATTTGTTTCATTCTGTGCATTTCCTGTTTACTCGTGCTATAAATTTTACTTTATAAATTCTGAAAACTTCTGGCAGGACTTAACAGTATTTAAAACGTATTTTGTATTATTTTTACCGGTTCTCAATTTTTTTCTCTTAAATAGCTCTTTTGAGAACTTTGGCTTAGACACCTGTTCTTTCTATTCAGGCTTTGTTTTCCCCCGAGATTAAAGCTATTTGCAGATCTCTCATCAAGACTGCTGGAAAACAAACTCTGAGACAGAGTTTAGAATGCGTAAATGTGTGGGGGAGGAAGACATGGGAAAGCCAAGGGGGACCAGGTAGGATTAGGAAGGAAGGCCAGTCAGACTTCAGTGCAATGGGTGTCAGACACGAATGGTTTGGCTCTTGTACCACTAGATTGGGTCCCATGTGGTTCTCAAGCTGAGGTGGACCCAAAGGAACTAACAGGCAGAGGCTTTCTGCTAACTGGAGTCCCATCCGCTGGGCAGCAAGACCTTCCTTGAAGCGGGATCTGAGTGCACAACTATGGGGTTGGTCATTCACCAGCTCTTCTACTAGAGCAAAGCAGTATTTAATTGTTTCGCCTTAAAATTAGAGTTTTGGAAGACATAAATAAGGAAAAACCTATGACTCCTTTTCTGCTAAAATCCCCTTTTAGCTGCAAAATCCTAACTGCCTGCTTATGGACTACGGGGGAAAGGACTCTACTTGCCATAAGCTGCTTGCAAGTCTTCTGGAGTTAACTTATCATCAGTCAGCAGTGTTGAATTTTCCTTTTAGTCTTTAACCCAAAAGCCAAGTGGAGACAAAAGTGGGTTCTTGTTTCAAACGAGCCGATCACTGAACCGTTAGTTTATTGTCAAAGATACTGAAATTATTACCATTGATCACGCATTTCAGAAAATCAGTTAGCCACTACTATTCGTTACGAATCTCTCCTTGAGTGGCAAAATTGAATGCGAGGAAAATGTTGCACAGAGAGGAGAAAGGTGTGTGTTTCCAGGAATGCCTAAAACTAAGGTGGTTGCTCACAATACATTGTAACATTCAGTCCCTTGATCTAAAGAAGTTGGTTCCGTGTGTGTTTATTGCTTAGTGGGTCACATCATGAGCCTAACATTCTGTGTCTTCAGGTCATAGTTTGCATCTGCCAGTTACATTATCTGCTTACAGATGCGTCCTGTAATACTTCATTACGTAATTAGAGCACTCAGTGATGATTTCCTTACTTTGTACTCAGAGTGGTTGAATCATTTAGCCCTTGTCTGCGGGGCCATTCCCTTCTCTTCTCTGTATTGGAATGCGCTCTGGTAAGACCCTTAGAAAAATATGTGCTTCAATAGAAAAGCCTTTTTCTACCCAAGAGACTAATTCTTCTGTAAAATGATAGAACTGGACTAAGGGATTTTTAATGTCTCATTTAGGTCTGTGACCATGTGTTTCAGAGGAAATGCCTTTTCCCCCTGGAGGCTAATAAGAAATAATGATGGGACTGCTTCTGCTACATTCATTTCCACTCAGAGAGACAAGTAGAATGTGGTACCAACTTCTAGAATGGAAAGAGAGGACCCTTAAATCCAGAGACCTCAGGAAATGTCTGACCATTTGATCCATGTAAAGGTGTCTGTAAGTCATAGTAGTTAATAATCACCAAGTGCTTAAAAAGAAATCCTAACTATGACAGGAGAAGTGTTTCACATTTATTACACTTAGAACAACGTTTTGAGAATGGTATCATTGGCTCAATTTTAAAGATGAGGAGAATGAGTAATGAAGAATAAGCCACATGGTCATTGTCTCCAGATTTTTGGGGGGCTGAGCAAAGTATACACGTGGATTCCCCCTGACTTGTATCAGCCGTCACATTCTACTTGCCTGGTCATTTTATTGGTTCATTCATTCCAGGCCTAGGTATCACGAGCCTGCTGCATACCAGGTTTGATCAGAGAGAGGATGAATGTTTGGTGGGAGTGTGTTTGTGCTGGAGTTGAGGAAGCTCTCTGTGGCCTTTCTGGCTGTGATCGTTCTGTATTTGTACTGTGGCTCCTTCCTGATGATTACACCATGAAGTGTTTCCCTTCCGACAACCCTAGAGCCAGTGACTCGGGAAGACGAGCCTGGGAGTCCTAAGTTGCCAGTATCGTAATCAAAGCTTTTAATCCCTAATTCATTTTCTGGAAAGAAGCATGGGCAATTGCTAGGAAGCATGGTGAGAGCATCATTTTATCTTCCATGAAATCCTAAAGACTGAGTGTGCAGAGGAGTGTAAGAGGGGGCTCTTGAGGAGATGTAACAGGAGGGAAGATGGGGAGTATGTGGAGAAAAAGTGACTGGTCACATTTATGCCCAATTTTGCGCTATTATTTTCAAGTCATCATGTCAAAAAGCACAGAACTTCATTGTGCTTTCTTCTGTCTTTGAGCTTATCATACACTCATTGTTTACTTTTCAGTTTTTCCTGCAGAACTAGCCTCATATGTATCATTTGATTTATCAGCATCTAATATCTCCTGGACTTAATTCCTTTGCATTTGTTGGGCAAATACTTAATGAGTACTACAATGTTCCAGGCACTGTTTCAGGCATTAGAAATGCCATGGTGAACAGACAAATACCTCCCAGGTCATTTTCAAGTCAAAAAACAGTAAATAAGCAGAAAGCCAGGCAAAGGTGTATGTATAATGCAGTTTCATATAGTGGCAAGGTATAAAAAACAAAGCAAGCTATGGTTAGATATTCTCTTTATATAGAGTGTTCAGAAAGTTCTTTTTACAAATCTAAAAATTGCAAAAGAATCTGCTCTGGGGATAAGAATATTCCAGGTAGTAGCAAAAGCAAATAAATGTGCAAGGTAAGGATGAGCGTGGCTGTTGGAGGACTATGAACATAGTGTATGGACTAAAGAGAAAGAAAACTCTAGCTGAGAATTCTCAGTGGTGAGGTAAGCAGAACTGAGTTTATAGAAAGCCTTGAGGCTATAATAAGAATTGGAACAGATCCTTGCTCAACAAATATTTATTGAATATTGACTGCAGCTGGCACTGTTACAGGTGCTGAAAGTACAACTATAAACAAATTAGGTGCATGTTCCAGTTCTTGGAGAGCTTACATTATTGGGATGTAGATAAATAATAAGTCAGACAAATTTTACAGATACATATGTACATAAACACATACACATATATATTAGCGATAAGTGGTAAAGAGGAAAAAAGTGAAGCAGGAATGAATGATACCAAGTTTGGGACAGAGTGAAGAAGGCTTTGAAAAGATGGAGAGAAATTAAGAGCAATGAGTAGGCAAGCCATGTAGTTGTTCTTTGGGGGGAAAATAGCGTATAGGTAGTAGATATGAAATTCAGGGGCCATCCACAGGACTGGGGTTTCTGGATTGTCAGGAACCAGAAGGAGAGTAATAGGAGGCATGGTCAGAGAGTAAATGGAAGTCAGGTTTTGTAAAGCCAGATTACATAGAGTATATGGACCTGCAGATCATAATAAAAACTGTAGGGTGCCTGAATAGCTCAGTTGGTTAAGCGTCTGCCTTCGGTTCAGATCACAATCCTAGAGTCCTGGGATCACATCCTGCAACTGGCTCCCTACTAAGTGGATAGTCTGCTTCTCCTTTTCCGCCTCCCCACTGCATGTGCTCTCCTGCTCTCGCATGTGTGCTCTCTCTCAAATAAATAAAATAAAATAAAATAAAATAAAACCTATTATTCTAATTAACATGAAAATCCATTGTTGAGCAAAGCACTGCCATAATTTAAATCACATTTCAACAATTTTTTGGTTTGAAAATAGAGTAAAAGGAAACAAGAGTAGAAGCAAAGGGACCAGATGGGAGAGTACTGTTCAATACAAATTAAATACAAGCTGCGAAAGTGAGCCACTTACGCAATTTTTAATCTGCTAACCGTCCGTCCCCACAGAAAGTCAGAAGCACTAGGTGAAATTAGTGTCAGTAACCTGTTGTATTTAACCTGGTGAGATATTTTATACTATTTTGACATTAAGCATGTTTTATTCTTGTAGCATATCTCAGTTGGAACTAGCTACTTCTTGAGTGCTCAGTAACCACACGTGGCTCATGGGCACTATACAGGATGTCACAGTTAGGAGATGATTGTGATAATTGAGGTGTTCGAAGATGGCCTGCAGGGAAAGGGATGAGAAGGCATCAAGACTTGGGTATGTTTTAAAGGTAGAGCCAATAGAATTTGCTGAAAGGATGAATGTGTAGATGCATAAGAGAAGGAATTAATTGAAATAAAGCAACTTTAAAAGAGGAAATTAAATCGTAATTAAGTTAGGATATTTAATAAGTTCCATATATATCTCAGAGCCATCTTACATGTAAGCTACATGTTAAGTCAGTTTCCCCACCCTGGGTTATGGAGACCCAGTAGGGACACTTTTCAGATCACTAAAGTGTGTGAACTGAGGAGCTGGTGAATGCCTTTGTCATAGGAAGAGCAAAGTGTGGAGGGCAGCAGAAGACTATGATGCGGGGCTGAGGATGGCTTTCTTCTCTGATTTACAGAACCATCATAATGCTCCTTCTAACCTTGGGCTCCTGGTCCATAGCAGGTAGCCATTCATTCTTTTCAAGAGTTTTCCAAATAACAATCTGACATAATTGAGCCCCATATAATTCCAAGGAGGGTTACTTTCAGATACGTGTTTATCCAAAATGGGTAGATACTTGTAATTAACACAGATTACATATTCATAGTTTTTTTCATACAAAATCATGATACGTGCTAATATAGCCCAGAATTGGACCCAAATTTTGTTGTAGTTGGCCATTCTAATGGCCTTTTTAATTTGAATGGCCTAAGTTAGAACATACCATCTCGAGCAAGTGTTTCCAGATTTCCACTATCCTCAGTGGTGTTATTCCAAGTCACTGATACATAAACTAGAACTGTTTTGCCAACAATCCTGGTAAAAGCTATGAGAGATACCCATATTGGGCCATTCCAGCCCTGAACTGATAACTATAGCTATTGGATAAACCTAGATAATTGGTTTACAATTGGAGTATAAAATTGTGACAGGGTACCTAAGTGCATATTAATTCCCAAGTAAGTCCTAAGTGAAAAACATGACTTATTTGAAAAGACAGAATGGATTCTAAGAACCACAATTTAAAGAATACACAAACACACACACGTATATAGATATACATTATACACACACACACACACACACACACACACACACACATATACATAATAATCTAATTTGTGGAGTTTTATTTTGCTCTTTAAATCTATACAACCATTCCATCAAGTAGGTGTGAAGAGTCTCACTGTACAAGTAAGAAACTAAAGAGAAACTGAGCCCTGGAGAAATAAAAAAATCTTTCTTCCCGAGGCCACATATCTGGTAACAGAAATAGCTGGGGTTCTGACTTAGAAGCCAAGTTCTTCTTACCTACTGCACTGTGTCAACATTCATTCAAATGACAAGTATTATTGAGCACTGCTCAATTATTGAGATGTGCTAGGCATTGTCTAAGTAGTGGTCCAAAGACAGACAGAAATAAGTAAGTGAACAAATGGTTATAGACAGTAGTAACTGCCATTAGGAAACCCCCACGTAGTGATAGAGTGACTGGACATTAGGAGTGGGAGAGGTTGGCTAATTTAGATTTGGTGGTCAGGAATTCCTCTCTAAACAGGACTCACTTGACTGATCCTTATTTAATTAGGAATTCTTTTCCCCTTAAATGGATGGAAATTAGGTCTGAGGGAGAAGAACTGAACAAGGATTCAAATCATGGCCTGCTGTCATTTCATTCTTTGAGTCACTCATTCGTTTACGAAAAAACATTTATTGAAAGACAAATTTTATACAGGTAACTATGCTAAACAATAAGCTATTATTCATTAATTCATTCAGATGACATATATGTAGTGAATGCCTACTGGGTGTTCTGTTTTAACTGTGACAATCAGTAAACCAAAGAAAGGTCATAACTGATGGCAACCAGAGGTATGGTTTTGACTATGTTAAATTTCAATGTTTATTATAACTCCAAGTGTAAGTGGTGAGTAGGTAATTGGATTTGCCAGTCTAGATTTTTCAGAAAGATGTAGCAAGGAAATTCAAATTTTAGACTCATCATCAGAGAGATGATATATAATCTTGTAGGTTAGTAGGGTTCAGCAAGGGATTGACCAAAGAGAAGTGAAGAAAAACAGACTCAATATTAAGTTGCAGAGAAGAGAGAGAACTAGAAAATGAATCTATCTGTAAATATACCAGTGGAAAAAAGGAAAACCAAGAAACTGTGTTGTTCTGGAATCCAAAGAAAATGCATCAGGGACATAAAAAAACCAACTGCGTAAAATGTTGCTACTAAATCAAGTGAGATGAGGACTGAGAACAGAGTATAAAATAGAGGAGCTTAGAGACCACTTGAGACCCGATAACAAACATTTCCAATAAAGCCTCACTGGAATAGTTTAAAGAGAATGGGAGGAGAGTCATCAGAGTCAATGAACAAAGATTGGTTTTTAAGAGTTTTATAATAGAAGATGGAGAAGAAATAGGCTGGAAGCTAGCAAGAGAAGCAGGGTAAAAGAAAGCTTGCCGAGTAGAGGAAATCAGAGCATGTTTGCATACTGATGAGAATAATGCATTAGTGAGTAAACAACTGATGATGGAGGGAGGATCATTTTCCAGAAGAGTTACCCTGAAGTAGGTGAGAGGAAGTGGGGGTTAGTATGTCAGTGGAATTACTGGATGTGGAGAAGAGCATGGATGTTCTGTCTATGGTCAGAGGCAGGAAGGCAGAGTACAGACCCTGCAAGATGAGGAGTTGTGGGGAAAAGGGCATCTGTGGAAATGCTCTTATTGGTACTTCAGTTTTCCCACTGATGTGAACACAAGATGGAAGACAAGTTCCCATACCACTGAGATGCCATGTGACTTAAGTAAGCAATCTAATGTCTTGGAATCTCAGTTTACTCATCTGTGAAGTTGGAATAAAATATTTTTCTCTAAGTGCAGTAATTACATTTTTTCCTTTACAGGAAAAGAAATACTAGCCCATTTTGTACCATCAAATAATGTTGGCCAAATAATGTTGCTCATACCTTAGTATGAGCAAACATGAATTAGTTTCTTAAATAGTACCTGTCCCTGAGATTTCAGTCAGGAGACTCACTTCAGTACAGGAAAGCAGCCTGTAGTTAACAGTAACATGAAATGAAGGTGAGGTTGGCTTAACCATTAAGAGGAACATTTATAGAAGTCTTGGTGTATTTGTCATATGGCCTCTGACCAAGGAGAACTCACTGGAATGTTTTAATCATAATTTTTACTCATATACCTGGTGGTCCCCACGAGCATGGAGTGACAGTGATCCACTGAATATAGGGAAAAAAGCAAATGTCAATGTTCAGGCTCCTGTCCCCGGCTAAGTGTTCTAGGCATATGAGAAATAACCTTGATTAAAGTGTCAAATGCCCCCTAATGACATTAAAATGAAATGTGACCAGAGTGCACCAAGGAATGGGACATCCCTGTCACCTTTTTCTCTTTTCTCCATAATAGCAATAGCTATCTGCTATATTCCAGATAATACAAATGTCTATTCATATTGTGTGGACAATGAGATGACTTGCATTTGACAGGCCTTATTATGCTAGAAATCAACCACTCTAAAATTAACATAGGCTCTTATTAGAAACGATTATACAAAAGTTATCTGGGATTTTCACCAGGCAAATCCCTTCCTCAAATCCTTCCTTCTTTTCCTCTTCATGTATTTTTTTTTCCCAATGGAATTATAATATGGGGATCTAGTAAAAACATAACCTGTGCCATGCAGACCAAAATGTTTATCCCGTCTAGATATTTACCATCACATAGCAGGTGCCAATGATACCGAAGGAGTCAACACTAAAATTATAGGTTGGGGTTTGCGGTTTTTATTTTTGTTCTTATTTTTGGGCTTATAATGTCAACACTATGAGAATAAGGAATTTACATTGTTGTGTTGTTTATTTTTAGTCACTGAAAATAGCACTTAGTACATAGTAAGTACCCAATAAATGTCTGTTGGGTGAATTAATGATAATTAGCAGTTCTCTGGTGAAAATAAGCGCATCGTTAAGGATTGTTAAGAATTAAGGGAAAATAATAGTTCCACAGAGGAGAATTTTTTCTCACAACTCACTTGCATTGACCATCCCCAAATAAAATAAATGGTCCAGACTCTGTATAACTAACACCTCTTCCTTTCTCTTGAAATCATAATTTAGGAAGAGTTTCACTTATTTTTCAACTGATTAAACTCTGAGAAAGGTAAATGTGCAAAGGATAAAATGCCTTCCTGGCACCCCTGAAATTGTGGGTGTGTTTATAATGTGTTTGTGTCCCAGGTCACTGCTCCTATACCAACATTGCATTTGTCACTGTGGAAAGTTAGGTTTGTCCCAAGTTGAAATATTGGGTAAGTTTGGAAGAGTCAAAGTGAAATAAGGAAACAAAATATTATCTAATGACTTCAACTTTGGCACTTAAAATTGCCAGTTCTCAGCTTAGGTCAAGCAAGACTCAGATAATTACCGTAAGGACAGTCAGGTTTATGATTTAGACTAGATAGCACAAAATCAAATGTCTACTGAGAATAAGCAGATGAATATGTGTATGAGTCTGTGAGGGTAGGAACATAGTTTGAGTTGGAAATGTGGTGAGCAGGCACATGCTCTATCTAAAGGCTTTCAGTCAATGCACTAAAGAGATGCCCAGTTAAATCCAACTTCCTAATTACTAATATCATTATATCGTGAACAATGGGTAAGCCAAAAGAGGTCCAAGTAAGGCTATTTAAGAAACAGAGGCATTTTCTTATAGGTAAGTGGGGGGCGGCGGGGGGGAGGAATATTGAATTTTTGCCCTTAACTATATCCTTTTCAAGTCAAAGTCTTTGCTTTTGATTGTGGATAGAATTTAATAATTATTTCTTGAGTACAGACCCTTCCCTCCTTTATTTTCCTTGATAACATGCCATGCCCTAAGAACATAGTTCCGTATCAGGGAGAAGGCATGAGTTTTTAAAGGATAAGAACTATATTGGGAATAAAAACTTGTTAGTAATGACACTATCTAGCACATGAGGGTTTGACACTAAGCAAGAAATTGAAGTTCAGAAATGGAAATACACTTAGCAGAGTTCACATTGCAATGATTTGTTCTCTAAGATTCAACATGAGATGAATGTGAAGAGAGGAATGACAGTGGTGGGCGGAACTTATTGTGCATCAGAATCACATGGCAGACTTTAAAAACTGCATGCTAGTTACCTCACTTCATATGCACATACTCTTCAGTACCCTCCTGAGTTCTTAGTTGGCTAGGTTTGTAGTGGGATCTCTATTTTTAAACCACTCCTCAAGAAATTCTTACGGCAAAGGTTTATGGACTATTATTTGGAAGATTTTGTTTGAAGGCATGTAGTCCTGTTATGTGCTGAAAATTTGTCTGCAACTAAAGAGTTGTGAAGTAAAAAATAAGGAAACACCCAAGGTGGGAGGGGAGGGTAACTCCAGTGGCAATAATGGTGTGGTCAGTGAAGAAAGAGGTGGAAGAAGATTGAGAATATTTCACTAAAATTTTAGCAATAATGGCGTTTGAGACAGAACTATAGTGTGCCAACGTTTGGAAGGGGAAAAATTTTGAATTTATGTATTCATTAAGCAAATATATATTCAGTGTTTAATCACTATTCAATTGACGATTGAATATTGAAGGATTAGAATGACTATTCTAAGGATTGAAGGATTTAGAATGTCTAAAGTACCTGGCATTTGGAAAAATTACAGGCTCATCGCAAGGATGGGAAATAGGTCTAAACCTCATGCACTGACACTGTTTAATTGACACGGGGGTGCCTGGAGCGTTCTGTTGGCAGGTTGGACGGGGCTCCACTTGGGCTCAGATGTAAAGTGTGCAGTAATCATTTAATGATATCTGACCTAGAAACAGAGATGAAAGTGGGAGCTTTTATGACATAGGTTCTCTTTTTCTCAGATTGTCTTGTTTTTGTGTTTGGGAAATATATCAAGAAGATTTTTTAATGTCTCCCTTCTACCTCTCAAGTGGACATGTTGCAAATTTCACAGGTACAAAAACAACTCTAGGCATTGTCAGCACTGTGTCTACTTGCATTGATGTCTTCTCTTGAATTCTTCATGGCAAACCAACAAATTCTACGGTCTCCCATCTCCTTGGAGAGAACCACAGTTCCTTATTTCTTTATGTCTTAGCAAATATATGGTTGAGAGTGCTTGTTAAGCAGTAAATATTTACAAGTTGGAGGAGTTAAAGCTGTTAAATGGCCAGTTGAACATCATTGAATAGCATGATAATTTGGGGAAGGCTGGCTGAGGCAGAAGTCCCTTTTAGAGACCTGCCTTTTGAAACAATCAAAAGGTGATGTCTGAGAATCGCCCACTGAAGACAGGAGAAAGAGTATATTTGCCCTAAGTAAGGCAGCTTCTCCTGCAGGTGAGAGAGTCAAATGAGACCCAAGGTCGAGGGCAAACCAGATCAGAGACTTCAAAACAAAGAAAAAGGGCCTTGTATATATGGACCACATCTTCTTTATCCGTTCATCTGTTGAAGGGCATCTTGGCTCTTTCCACAGTTTGGCTATTGTGGACATTGCTGCTATGAACATTGGGGTGCATGTGGCCCTTCTTTGGCTACATCTGTATCTTTGGGGTAGATGCCCAGTAGTGCAATTTTCTAGGTCATAAGATAGCTTTATTTTTAGCTTTTTGAGGAAACTCTACACTGTTTTCCAAAGTGGCTGTACCAACTTGCATTCCCACCAGCAGTGTAAGAGGGTTCCCCTTTTGCCACAATATCTCCAACATTTGTTGTTTCTTGCCTTGTCAATATTTGCTGTTCTAACTGGTGTAAGCTGGTATCTCAATGTAGTTTTGATTTGAATTTCCCTGATGGCTAATACGTTGAACATTTTTTCATGTGTCTATTACTCAGCCATCAGAAAGGATGAATACCCAACTTTTGCATCAACATGGATGGGACTGGAAGGGATTATGCTGAGTGAAATAAGTCAGGCAGAGAAAGTCAATTATCATATGGTTTCACTTGTATGTGGAACATAAGGAATAGCATGGAGGACATTAGGAGAAGGAAGGGAAAAATGAAGGGGGGATTCAGAGGGGGAGATGAACCATGAGAGACGATGGACACCAGGAAACAAACTGAGGATTTTAGAGGGGAGGAGGGAAGGGTGAGTTAGTCTGCTGATGGGTGCTAAGGAGGGCACAGACTGCATAGAGCACTGAGTGTTACACGCAAATAATTGTTAGGGTCCGTGATCAAAGGAACGAGACTGAATCAAAGCGTAAGTTAAGCAAAGCTTTATTTCGCGCCAAGCATCAGGAATCAAACTGACCGGTCAGGGCCATCTCTAAAGAGAGCGACCCCACCTAGTCGTACAGGCTATCTTTTGTAGGGTAAAATCACAAACCTCACCACAAACCTTAAGTTATGTGGCTCTCAGCTGACTGGATGTTTCCACCTATCTTGGCCTGCTAGGGCCGGTACCCGGAACTGATTCCAGGAACTGATTGTCTTGACCTGCTAGGGCATCTGTTCCTGGGATGAAGTCACTGAGATGTAAACAACAATATGGCTACCTAGGCAATATGGAGTCGGTCCGGCTAAGCAGGCCCTAACAGTTAAACAGGCCCTAGCACAATGAATCATGGAACACGACATCAAAACTAATGATGTGCTGTATGGTGACTAACATTAACACAATAAAAAAAAAAAAAAAAAAAAGAAAGAGGGCCTTGCTGACTGGTAATATCACTTACCTGCTCTACTGCTTGACAACAAAAGCTTCAGAGGCTAGTATACCTGAAGTTTTCTCAGACATTTATGGCCTCTTACTTTCTTCCCCACATACATTTTGACACTGGGGGTAAGTCACTTAGACTGAAGAGTTTATGTCTGATTTTAAAATGCCAGTTTTGTTGCTTGGGGGAAACCAGAGAAATAGGATATCAGTGGAAAAAGCTGCTTCCCTTTTGACTAGAGTTTAATGTATTGTGGAGCTCCAGGGAGGTGATCGTGCCATTCATCCACGCGTGCTGTCTTACCTGCTTGTTGACTTGTGCTTGGCAGCGTTGTGATAATTACGTGTGTGTTTGTATACCTGATTAAATTGTCTAACTGAGTAACATGTTAATTGGAATTTGATAATTCTCTCTAGGCTGTAGAAAGTAGTTCAGCTGGTTAAAATTCGATCCCTTTTGGTCGCTCTACCCCCTAACCCCACCCAATTCTTTTTCTCATGTTTACATTGTTGTTTCAGGTTATCAGTGAAGTCGAATTCCTGAGAGACACCCTGACAGCTGTTTCTGAAGGACAGGGAAACCAAACATAATAGAAAAGGGAATATTTCCAGTACGAAATACCTAGTGCAGCTCTAACACAGAACTGCCTCCGTGATGGACGGTGTCTACTCCCGTGGCTCAGGGTGGGCGGGTTCTAGGCTCTGAGGAGGATGCAAGATCAGGCTGCCCAGTGTGATTTTTCTAGCCAAAGACAACTTCACTTAGAGGTGTAGGAACGGGAGACTGAGAAGTAGGCTAGGAGATCCAGATTTCTGGAGGCGCACAGGTTTGTGGTAAGGTCGTTGTGGTCTGTTTCCACGAGCTGATGGCCCTATGCTGAGAGCCCCTCTTGAACTTGACTGTCAATAGGTGAGGACTAGATAGGTCACTTCATGTCCATTGAGAGCTTGGGTAGTGTCTCAGATTGATGAGGGGCCTGGTCCAAAGGCAGAGTCCAGGAACTCTAGGAGTTAGAGAATTCATAAAGATACCTCATTGATAGGAGAGAAATGTAAATGCCAAAGAGTCCTATTTTTATCTATAATAGATGCCAAAGAAACCAAACTGTAACAGTGGATGGCAAAAGAACCTGAAACTTTAAGCCAAAATATGAGTGGATGTGGGACAGACGATAAAGAACTAGAGGCAGAGTGTAAGTGGATCAGTGATGTGCCATCTGAAAAACTGGCTCTGATTAGAAATGACCAAATACAACAGGATTTGTTTTGATTTCCGGGCTGGACCTGGGGGTAGCCCAGCGACCACCTGTAGACAGAGTGAGCTGATCTGGAGAGACAGTGAAAGCAAGCATCTGTCCGACTCTGAGGGTTCATAGGAGAAATTGAAGAGTGGTGGAAAGACTAGTAAATGTAGTTCATACACCTGGATTATATGACAGTAGGAAAGGCAGGCCACCTTTGGATTTCATCAATGATTTGGAAGTTAAAAATGCTCTCTCATGTGTTTTAGAAGAATCAAATTGGAAAACATAAGTATGTGATAAAATGCTACTCACATGTCCAGTGTTACATTTTTGCAATACTAAAAGTAAATGCAGATAGAATTGTAATTTTTTTTAAGATATTTCCACATTATTCTTTACTTGGAAAATTTTCTCCTCAAAATACTTGAGAAATTCACTGAGCTTTGAATATGTCTTGCCTCCTTAAACACTTAGGAGATAGCCTTTGCTCTCCTCTTCTCTAACACATCTGTCAAATCTGATCCATAAGGATCTCTTCCTCTTTGATTCAGTGTCATTCACCTTGTGGCCCCGTTCATTAAATGTTCTGGTTTCCCAGTATTCCCACAAATATCCTCTCTGATACCTAGGGGCTGTGCCTACTCAGGAGGTCAAATTGAAAATTAGACCATGTTTTCTGGCATTTGCTTATTATTTTCATTTGTTTCTTTACCTCACAGTGTTGCTATAAAGTTGAAATGAGGGACTTATGTGGGTATGCTCTTTAAGCCATAAAATGTCATCAAAATGTAAAGAAAAAGTTAAATGTTGGAAGATAGGGGTTTAAGATCCTTTCCTGCCACACGTCAACTGTGTAACTTAAGGGAAGTCTTCTTACCTCTACGGATCTTATTCTCTTGGTTGGATAAGAAAGGCTCTATCTAGATAGAGTCTAGATAGAGCTCATCACTTTTGTCCTGTCAACTGCATAATGTGAAACATAATTAATGTCATTGTGTGAAACATTTTTTTTTACAGTTTGGAGATAGTTATTTCCTGTGAATGTTGTTTATGTACTTTTCTGATTTCATTCATCTACCCCATGTATTTGAGAAACATTATTTGAAATGACTTAAGCAAATGACATGGATTTATTAAAAATACCCATTAAAATAATATATATTTGAAAATGTAATTTTCAGTGAAATAAGATGTAGTATATTCTTCAAAACATTCTCAATTGATAATGAAAAGAAACATTCCTCACGTTTTAATTCTATGAGATAACCGCATGGGATTTGGCACCACAAATTGTAGCTTTCGTTTTGAACAGAAATGCTCTTACTCATTTTTTCACAATGTACCTTTCATTCTTAAGAACATTTACATAACTATGTGAGGCATCTCTTATTTTATTATAATGCCAACCACATATATATAGCTACTATTATTAGGGTTCTACTATGAATATATTATTTTTCTTTTTTCAAAAGGATTTTAAGTTTCTTTCATCTTTTTTTTTTTCTCAAAAAGGGTTTTCGTTTTACTCATGATTGTCAGCTATAACCTGACTATATGGACACATATGACATTGTATTAATTACTATGTGATAAATTCTTTAGGTGAGGTTCATAGTCCTTCTGGCTTTATTACCTTTTCTATCTCTAAAACCTACAGCCATTTGCGATTTTGTGATAAATGCAAATTACCAGAATGATAGATTAGTTTTTTTGAAAAACTTTAATTTATTTGTATAATCAGAATTAATTTTGGGTTCACACAATCTTGCATAAAAAAGTAGATATATTCAGGCCTTAACTTATTCAAAAATAATTAACACTGAAATGTTTTAAATTAGTTAACATTAAAATATTTTTATTAAGTAATAGTTCCTTTTTTTGTATGTGAATATGGCATTATCTCACATGTTCCTGATAAACATCTCCAGTAGCTATAATCTACCTTAATTTTCTTACTTGATTAGTCACAATTTTATCATTTGAACTCTGAATATTGAGAAAGCTGCAGCCCCATCTGCTAAAAGGATAGTGTCTGTTGCCCGAAGAAGAGATATAAATAATACATAGTAATAGACAGCATACCGAAGTCTTCTATGTCTTTAGCTACTAAGTGGTGATAAATCATCCAAACCCACTCTTATCTGTTTGCCCATATATAACATATGACCTAAAGATTTACTTGAGGTAGCTTTGATTTATAGAATAGCAGTCAAACACTCACCAGTACAACGGATGCTTCGCTTCTTGACTTCTGTGCTGCTGATTTTTTGGAATGCATTGGGAAAGACTTGCCCTTCCTCTCCCTTGGGTTTCTTTTGTTCAATGTCATGCCTAATTAATAACTCAAAAAACAAAACTAAACAAAAACTCCTTCTTCTGTTTTTAGCAGAAATTAAGTCATTTCATTTGATACAGAAACCCAGCAAATAATTACCCAGGTCCGTGCTACTTTTAGTACTGGGGAAACCCAGGGTGACAGAATTGATAGATACTTTTAATACTAAAATCAATTAACCCACAAGTCTTTATTGATTTCAATGGCCTCTAAGTGCTATGTGGGATTCCTAAGAAAGACAAGGCATCATCTCTGATACTTAGAAAGTCTTCACAGAACCAAGAACAGCACACTTGAAACAAATTTGAGATGTACGTTTCCTTAACTATCTTTGTGAACCTGAAAAACTTTTACCTTAGTTTTTTTGCCCATCTGTATCAGTCATGAAGATTTGTGTATTTATCTGAATATATAAATTTATTTTTTTAAGATTTTATTTATTTATTTGACAGAGAGAGAGGGATCACAAGTAGGCAGAGAAGCAGGCAGAGAGAAAGAGGGGGAAGCAGGCTCCCCACTGAGCAGAGATTTCCCCATGCAGAGCTCGATCCCAGGACCCTGAGATCATGACCTGAGCTGAAGGCAGAGGCTTTAACCCACTGAGCCACCCAGGTGCCCCTGAATATATAAATTTCTTTATCTCTGGTTATATTATCTCTATGTCTGTCTATAATGTTGCATGACCAATGATCTGGGTCATGAAGATGACCATTCTGTAGTCTTGCTCTTGGCTGTCTGTCCCTTAGATATATACACTTCACTCCAGCTATGACAAAATTTGTTCAAAATCTGGCCCTACTCCATGCTCTCTCAGGACTTTGAACTTTTTACACAATAGTCTAACTGAAATATACCTGTTTCCCAAATTTTCTGAAAACTTCCAACAACTTACTCATTAGATCTCAACATTTAAATATCCTCTCTTCTAGGTGACACATCCCAACATACCTAGGCTGATGGACTAGTGATAAATATTAATCCCTAAATAAGGTCTCATAGAAATATGCATTTCTTCAAATAAATCAGTTTATTTTTATTTTTAAAAAATATATATCTACTTGAGAGAGAGCAAGTGCAAGAGAGAGGGGGAGAGGGAGAAGCAGGCTCCCCATTGAGGAAAGAGTCCGATGCAGGGCTTGATCCCGGGATCCTGAGATCATGACCTGAGCAGAAGAGGGCAGATGCTTAACTGACTGAGCCACCCAGGCAGCCCCAAATCACTCAGTTTATATTCTATTTTTAATCCACAGTCTGAAGTGGAAATGACAATCTTCTGTCAATTTGACTCCTCTCTCCTTTTTTTGAAGGAGATTTTATCATTAGTGGTATAGTCATTATGGAGCGCATCGTTACTCCTCATTGCCACCCTGAGATAGATATTAGTATTGTCTGTATTTTACAGATGAGAAATACCAATTACGGAAAGTTAAATCGTTTTCATGGTTAGGTTGCAAATCTATACAGTGAATTTCGAGACTGTGCATTTAATCACTCTATTACACTGTGTATGGCCAGGGCATCGGTGCAGCAAGTTGGTGTGCAAACGATACTGAGAGTTACCTGTCCATACAGGTACTCACCAAGTCATCCAGCATGCCGTCTGGTCCTGGATCAGTCACTTTAATAAGTCACCAAGGAGATGTCTCTCATCGTCTTTTAAATGTTGTTTTTAAGTGATGTCTTTTCTCTATTTCCATGCTCTTCTTGGGCACCCAGGAATATGTCTGCTTCACCATCACAGTGAATTGAGGAAATTGCTGTCAATCTGTCTGCCATTATGTCTGTCTAGAGCCAATGAAGAGTCTTCTCTTCCCTTGTAGATCTAGTTGGGTTCTACCTAGGAAACAAGGAACTGCTACTGGATCCAACATATTCACTTGGTGTTTTGTCCTATGAACTAGATCAGAAGGTAGCTTTGTCTGGGACTCCGTCATATCTGCTTGTTTATGAATTTCCCCACCCTCTTTTCTTTTCCTCTAAGGATCATTTTCTTGGCTTGTTCGTTCTCATGATGCTTCCCTCTGAATCGTGTTTGTGGACAGGGAGTCCTTTCTGTTTCCTCAGGGCCTGGATATTTGACACTCTAAAGGCAAGAAAATAGGCCTTTTCTTCTGCTTTCTGTAACACCATACTGTCCTCAAGGCAATGAGAATAGACCTGCCGAGCTGCGAGCATCCGAGGAAGTATAGCATGGGAATATGAACTCTGCCATATCAAAGATACTATCCTCCACCGAATTGAATCTCTACTATTCCATTTCAGAACAGCCTGAATGTGTGCCATATAAGTTTCATGCCTTATTGTAGGTGGTAATGCTGCCTGTCTTACCATAATTTAAGCTTTGTGAAGGCAGAGAATATACCTTTATTTTGACTACTTGATAGGTGGTTTTTCATTAAAAATGTATAGATAAATCAATAAATCATCTAATTGAACCACCATGGAAGCCTTATAGCCTAGCTTCATAAAAGATCATTCTATGACTTGAAAAAAAAAACAAAGTGCCTATTTTTTTTTCCCCCAAATTTATTTTAATTTTTCAGTGTTACAAGATTGATTGTTCATGCACCACACCCAGTGCTCCATGCAGTACGTGCCCCTCTCGATACCCACCACCAGGCTAACCCCCTCC
>CM052809.1:32303098-32374689 GCA_028533885.1 Nasua narica
TCCGATATCAGCTCGAGTGATCCCACTTTGCTTTTACCTCTCCACTGCTGTCTTCTGCTCTCGGAGAGATCCCGGGGTTAGAAATCTTTCTCCTCAGGGTGATTTCATGGGTGTTCAGTGTGTTCTGGTAGATTTCCAGCTCACTTTTGGGGACCGGTTGCTGCAGGATCTCTTACTTCTCCGCCATCTTGCCCCCTCCTTTCTGGCTTTTTTTTTTTTTAAAGACCTTATTTATTTATCTGATAGAGAGAGAGACCACAAGCAGGCAGAGAGGCAGGCAGAGAGAGAGAGGGAGAGAGAGGGAGACTGACATGGGACTCGATCCCAGGACCCCGAGATCATGACCTGAGCCTGAGGCAGAGGCTTTACAAAGTGCCTATTTTTGAATTGGATGAGCTACTTCAATTTATAGTCATGGTCTTAGTCTCTGGCTTGGGTCTCTCTCTCTCTCTCTCTTTTTTTTTTTTCCTTTGGAGAGGGGATAAAAGCTATTTCTTTTCCTTCTAAATGACATCCAGTGGAATGGAGTATGGAACCCTAAATACCAATGTAGTTTTGAGAACTGTAGAAACGCTTGACATAAACTGTCTACTTAAATACCTGTACTAAGAGACTTGATCAGATTTAACGTAGCTTCAGAACTCTAAGACCATGTTCCAGGGACAATCTTGTCTCCTTTTCAGTTTCTATCTGAAAAAACTCAGGGATGGCAGAAGAATTTATGGTTTGTTATAGCCAATTCTGGATGATGGTCTTCTGACTTGCCTTTTTTAGGGCATTTACTAAGAAAAGGCTTACAATTTTGAGTTCTTTCTCTCTTTGAGATGTATGTCTATCACCCACAACTCAGGAGTGTCTTTCTCAAAGACCTGAAAGCCATTCTTCTTGAAACTTGAAACGTAACAATCAGAATGGAGATAGGGCCTCTGTCTTCCAGTCTCAATGGGAGAATAGAACATTAAAGTCTGTAATTGCCAGTGAGCAGACACACTGTCCTAATCACATTTACGTTGACTAACCCTTTGTAATTTTCCACTTGAGTCCTTACTTGTTCCCCTTCCTTGCATCTTCATTCTTCCTTCAAAATGCCCAGTCACCTCTCTGCAGGTCAAATTGAGTGAAGCTCAGCTCTTTCCCCTACTGTCAGTAGTTATTGCATAAAATCTGTTTTCACGGCTTCAGCTAATGTCTAGCTTTGTTATCTTTGACAGTTATCAGATCTGTATATGTTTATTATGTAATGATTAGAGATCTTGATTTTCAAGAGTACAGAGAAGTTAGAAGACAGGGTTCACACAGTGATAGAAGTAGAGCATTGATTTTAAAGAAGAGTTGGGACGGGAGGGAATTATGATAAGTGAAATAAGTCAAGCAGAGACAGATAATTATCATATGGTTTCACTCATATGTGAAACATAAGGAATAGAATGGTGGACCACAGGGGAAAGGGAAGGAAAAGTGAATGAGAAGAAATCAGAGGGAGACAAACTATGAGGGACTCTGGACTCTGGGGGGAAAAACAGAGTTACAGAAGGGAGGGGGCTGGGGTGCTGGGTATCCGGGTGATGGGTATTAAGGAGGGCACATGTTGTGATGAGAACTGGGTGTTATTCACAACTAATGAATCATTGAACACTAAAAAATTAAAAATAAAGAAGAGTTGGGAAACTTATCATATTGGAAATGTTTCTGTACCTTCTGCCCCCATGGCTTTGTGATGTTTGTGCCCCATGAAACATGGAATATACAGAGATAAATAATTTGCTGAGCAAGTGCTAGGATGAATGTTTTTATGTAAACACCTGATTTCACCGTAATGTCAATGATAACTAACATTTATGGATTGCTTACTCTGGATATCCCAGGTACTGTGTAATAGATGACATGCATGATCTCATTTAATCCTTCTAGGAACCCCACAATATAGATAATTGTTGTCATTCCCCACTTTCCAGGAAGGAAACTGGGGATTAGGAAAGGCAAGTGCTTTTCCCGAAGTCAGATAATTAGTAAGAAACTGAACAAGTTCTTAACCAACCTCTGACCTCAAAGCCCATATGCTTAATCTCTAAGCCTTGCTGGCTCTACCGTATTACTGAAAAATTCACAAGTAACCAATAACAATAGTTCAGAGGGTAGTAGATGGTACATATCATCAATATAGGAGGAAAAGACAGCACTTGCTTGGGGAACTTTTAATAATCATGAGATTAATGAAGGGGAATTAATTAACACTTTTTAAAAATCACCATTTCCATGAATCTAGAAAACATCACAATTTTTCTGGAGAATCTGAGCTTTCAATTTGGGAATACACTTAATTATCCTTTTGTCCTGTCAGTTATTGGCTGCCATTCTATATACTTAATTTTCCTTCGTTTTGTCTTTTGCTTCCCCTGAATTGTTTTCATAGACTTTAGTAAATCTGCAAGCTGACTCTCAGCAGATCCCTGAAGCCCACTTCAACAGAGGAAAAAGAGAGGTAGATAATAAAGTACCCTTGAGTTGGGGTGTTGGAGTGATGCAGACAGGCTCAGATGTGGCTTTGGTTGGCTGGATTTGTCACTCTCAGTGAGCTCTGAGCACTGGGAATCATTATATTTATTCTCCCTTGACATTAACTGAAAAAAAATCTAAGTCAGACACTGCTTCTTAATCATTCAGTGTCAAGAAGTGTTACCATCACTAAAGGCTTCTTTTATTACTAGTCTTATTGCCAAAAAAAAAAGAAAAAGAAAAAAGAAAAACTCGGGGAGATTTTTTTCTCTTATCCAGATCTGGCACATTTGAAATAAGTGACTTTCAAAAGCACTTTTCAAGTCACTTGGCCTCCAGACCTCGACAAAGATATGCCAGAGATTCAGTGGCTTTGTCCATGCAACCAAACCTACTAACTGGTCCATCCTGCTTTAGGGATTGTTAAAAAAAAAAGTCTGACCTACGATTGAGTAATAGCAACATCAGCAAACCAGAACATTATGGAATATGAGCTGCATTCTCCATTTGGGCTTCGTACATTTGTAGAGGTGCTTTATAGTGCCAGTGACAGAGTGAGATGACAGGGTAAATATTGCCAAAGTAAGAGTGAAGAGACTATCATCTGTAAGTTCATTTCTGCAGTAATAGTCAAAGAACGACGTAGTACACATAAAATTGGAAAGGGCTTTAGGAAATTTTCTAGTCAGTAAGGATGGGTGAGGAAGAGCTAGGTGTTTCATCTAGATGTAATCTAGCTGAAAGACATTGGGGAAGGTATTTAACTTTCCTGAGCCTTAGTTTCCTATTTGTAAAATGGCAGTAAGTCTTCCTATAATATTATTGTATTAAATTAGATAATGTTCAGCATAATACCTAGCAGCTGGTAATCCTCAGAGTTTTAGCTAACTGCTTCAATGGCATCCTCATCCTCAACCTCATCCCCATCATCTCACCAGGGCTCACCGAATGAAAACCAGCAGGCCCAGTGTGGTCTGAGTTGCTTTTGTAAATGAAACTTCACTGGAGCACGATCATACCCAATTGATAACATAGTGCCTGGGACTGTTTTTGCCCAATAATATAACAGAGATGAATAGTTGTAATTGCAACATTTACAGGAAAAGTCCGTTCACTCTAATCAGTGGTGCTGAAACCCTAATGCGAATAGAAGGGCCAAAAAGCAAACTCTGGTTTCTTCCCCTGTCCTTGTCATATTTATAGTTCTCCATATGGTTGTATTATAGAAAAATTAAGGAAAAGAGAAACTAGGAGTAAAGTTGAGCATATTAGGCTGCTGACTTTTTTTCTAAAGGGGAAGAACTTGTCCCTTTGAGTTGGTAGATGGGGGCAGGAAGAAGGGATAGAAGGATATATCTGATAGGTTGCACTGCCCTGGTAGAGACATATTAGCAAAAAGTGATATGGAGTGTCTGTGCAGCTGTAAGTGGTTCTCACTTGTTGGAGTATCTAGAATGGAGCCGAGAGCGCAGAATCAGAAGACAGAACCAGGCAGCTGGATGGCCGCCAAATCATGCTTGTTCCTGGATGTTAAGGGGCCCTTGGGACTTTTCTGTGTAGGAGATGGGGAGTTTCAAAGGGTAGAAAACAAAAGTGACATTTCCGGTTTTTATTTTGGGTTGGCTCACTTGGCAGTGGTAATTCACAAGTAAATAGCAGATTATGAAATGGAGGTGGAGAGAAGAGCTGGGAAGCCATATATTGGTGTGGATGACAAGCCAAGTAGTCAGGTAGCACCAACACTAGAAAACGTTGGATAATTCAGGCTGACTAGAAAGTCAATATACCTTTTATTTTCTAGATTTTGGATTAATTTATTTTTAATTTATGCAAATCCAAATCAAGACAGTTACCATGTCTTAGGAAGACTGGATGTGGACTAGGGCATGGTCCTTTACAGTAGGAATGGGAGAATCCACATAGGATTCCATGAATGCCAGCCCCATGGTGGTAGTAGTAGTAACTATTAGCCTTTATTTGTTGAATGCCAAACTGTGAGCCAGTAATTTCATAGGCATTAGCTCCCACAATACAGTAACCATTTCTGCTATACAGGTAAGGACATTGGTGATGAGGGAGATGGAGTAATGTGCCCAAAGTCAAATGGGCAGTAAATGGCATAGCTCAGATTTGGATGTAGATTTTATCTCTCTTCTATGAAATGCATGATTCATGAGTGCAGAATATTTTATCTTCTTTCATTTTTAAAATGATGGGCATACAGTAGACATTCAATAAATATTTGATAAATGATGAATGAAAAATTTTATGAATAATTTGAAATTTCATGCCTACAACCTTCCATGATACAGTACCTCCTCAGTATTGTAAAATTTTGGCCCTGCTCATTAATTACTCAAAAAGGATCCAGATATTTTTTCTTTGCCTGAAATTTTGTCAGAGAGGATTCAGTTTATCTGAAAGATATTTAAGTCCCTTAATTCTGTTAGCTCAGCATATTCATAGTACATTTTATAGGTGACCAACAAGTTTAGCATGCATCATCTCATTTAATCTTCATGACAGCCTTGTGAGATGTTTTTTCTCTTTTATAGATGAAGTACTGTTTCAGAGCGGTTACCTGGCCAAGGTTACACAGCTAATAATCCAGGTCTCAATGTCCTTTTTTACTCTGTCAGAAATTACTACTTAGGTAGATGACAAAATCTTAGAGCTGGGAGAGATGCAAAAAAAAAATTTTTTGTTCACTTTTTATTGAAGTATAATGTATATGTGTGTGCATACATAGTCTTCTTTTATTTGATATATATATCTGAAGTTTACAATCCCTACTTGTACAGTTCAGTAAATTTCCATATGCCCGTGTAACCAGCACCCAGATTAAAAAGAAGCAGAAGATTATTAGTGTCATAGGATTTCTCTTGTTTTCCATTCACCTCTCTTGGGGGCAAAGTATCCTATCTTCTAAAAGGATTGATTGATTTTTCATGTTTTTTATTTTATACAAATGGAAGCAAAAAATATGTGTTCTTCTGCATCTATTTTTGCTCATTATTTTGTTTGGGAACTTCATTAGTATTGTCTGTGGTGTAGTTATTTGTTTATATTGATGGCTTCAGCCATTATTTAAAAAAATGTATTCCAGTGTTGAATGTCATTTGGGTAGTTTCTAGTTTGATATTTGAAATTTATTTGATTTCAAATATTTCTGCTGTGAAGATTCTTACATAATGTTTTTTTGGTAAACATACATAGGCATTTCTGTTGAGTGTATACTTAGCAGTAGAATTTCTGGGTCAAAAGGCAAGGTTTTGCCACATAGATTTATATACTTTTTCTCTTTTTTGTATCTATTTTCTTCTATATTCTTAGTGATTAGTTCGGACTTAATTATATTCAGTAGAATTAGAAAAGGTGTAAGCATGTATTTTGGGGGAAGCTGGGCTGGGTTAACTGTTACATGCTATAAGAGGTCGTCAGGATATCCCATTTGCTACTTCTGCCCTATTGGAATCCCAGAACGGTGGTATATCTACTTGTGAAGACCACTTACTTCATTTTGTTCTGTTCCTTGCACATTGCTCAGCCTCATTTTTTCCGCTTGAACTGCTAAAAGGCTCTTGCTCTAGAAAATGACAGACCTTTTGAGGACTCATACAACCATTTATTCAACATCTTATTAATCACTGAGTTGTCTTCCCTGTGTATTAGTAAAACATAAAGGGAAAGGACCTCAAAAAAAAAATCTGTTTGCCCTTTGTCCATTATGGCAATTTCTCTCCTCTTCTGTGTGGATGTTTTCCTAATGACTTTGCATTTCTTTCTTCTCGTTTGTATTAGATATTAGAATAATTTCTCAAAGGCCAATATAATCTTAGCTGAAGGCTAACCTTAGGCCTACATAGATATACATATGGACTGGGAAGTAGGGAATTCCTTCTGTATTTTGTACTTAAGTGTAGAAATAATTAAGGATTTTTAAGGTATACCATGGGTTTATCAAGTGTTCGGTTCTGGCTTATTTGGAAATCTAAGAGGAGATAGGACACTTGGACAACAATAAATTTAAACTTTTGCCCCACACATTAATGTCAGAGGGACTGAAATGTCAGGGTAAGGAAAGATTTATGCAGAATAGTGAAGTATTAGCATTTATAAGACGTGGCGAAAATTTTTCTAGCTGAGTTAAGACTGAGCAAAAACCCTATGATATCCAGGACTCTGAATTTATTACATACCAAATGAAATCATCTAAAAACCAAAATAAAGAATAAAAGAACAACTAAAGCAGATTCAGTCCTATAAATAACAGAGAACAAACTGATGGTTGCTATAGGTGAGGGAGTGGAGAATGGGCACAGTGGGTGAAGGTGGGTAGGAGGTACAGGATTCGAGTTACGGAATAAATCGTGGGAATAAAAGGTACATCATAGGGTGTACACAGTCAGTGGTATTGCAGTAATGTTGTATAGTGACAGTGGCAGCTACGCTCGTGATGAGCATAGCATCATGTATAAACTTGTTGAATCACTATGTTGTAACTGAAACTACTATAACATTGTGTGTCATCTAAAAACATTCTTTAAAATCATCTAAGATTTATCCAGTCCAATATTACCTATTATAATAAAAATAATTGGAAAATGGGTAACCTACCTTGTTCAGAAAGGTAGGTGGAAGCAACACTATCTTCTCATTCTACTATGTAAACTTTTGAGACCATGGCTACTAAATCATGTGCCCTTAACAATGAGAAAATGGTAGAAAAAAAATCAAATTGTTATTTGATTGCTGCAACTAGTTAAGGTCACTTAAACAATAAGGAGAAAAGAAGTCTGTACTTGATTTGGAGAGCAGTTGAGAATATAACTAGAAACAAGTATGATCTTGGATTACATATGGCTGTAGGTAACAAGCTATAAAGAGTATTTGGGTTCAGTAGGGAGAAACAGAGTGTGATCTAGATATCAGAGAGATTACAATTCACTAAAATGAGAAACAAGATTTGCAGAATGGGATGTATTTCATGTATGTGTCTAAAGGAGATTATAGAGCACTATATACAACACAGTCTCATATTAGTTAAAAAATATATGGGTAGATGAGCAAGCTTAAATTGAGAAATTCCAGAAAGATTTGAGCTGAAGATACTATCAGCAGTGATCTTGGAGTGGTTGATTTTGCTTGTGTTTATTTATGTTTCTACAGTGTACAAGTTCTTATGTTAATAAAAAAGATAATTTTAGGATAAACAAATACGTAAGTAGTTGGGGTATTTAGCAGAACAAATTATCTGGTAGCTGACTAATTCAAATAGCTAATAACAGCAGCTAAAAATAACAGTAATTACTATTTATTAAGTGTGCCAAATACTGTCTTAACTCTTGTTCAAACATCATGTCAATTGATTTTTCTTAAGCCTGTATGAAGTAAGTGATGTTCTTACTTAGATTTTATAAGTGAGGAAACCAAAGATCATAGAAATCTATCCATTTGTCCAGGGACATAGCTAGTGAGGGATGGGAGGTAGGATTTACGTCTCATCTGTCTGAGTGCAAAAATTTCTCACTTAATTACCATATGCATAGTCTCCTACCCTCCTGTTACCAACATTATCATATCATTGGCAATCTCAGTCATGTTTTTTCTATTCTATGAGCTATAGTGATTATTCCACAAATTACCAATTAGTGTCTATTACTTTAAAAAACCTGCTGTCATTGAATATAAAAATTTGGAAATCTGGAGCAGAAATTTGGTAAGAAGTGGTAGGCCCTGCATTCTAAGAGCTCATAATTTAGTGAGATTGTTAGGAATGCAGAGAAAGAAGTTGAGTGTATTTATTTTTTTTTAAAGTCACTTTTAGAGCAGAGAGAAAAATAGAAATAAATTTAAAACATTTTTCTATAGCTTATGAATACCTTAATAAGTTGAGGTAAAACACTTAACATCTTTTATATAGATGTTTATATAAATGCTGATAGACAACTTATTAAAAATGGATGTGTAGATAGAAATTTGTTAATGTTTTCAGTAGATAGGAAAAGTATGAACAGAATCTTAATTAAATACCTTCATAAATATGCATTAAATATGCCTAAGAAGATTTCAGATATTCCCTTCTGGTTGAAAAGAACCATTCTGGGAAGCAAGTTGTGCAGAATGACATATATTTCATGTATGTGCGTAACGTCATTTTTAAGTTCACTGGGATTTATATTGCAATTAAACTAAATTGAAAAATACGAAAATACACCAAAAAATCAGGTGTAGAACGCTAAGGAAAAGGACAGTTCGTATTATTATTAATATTATTTTTTGCTTTAAAATGACCCTAAAATGTCAGGTTTTTCCAGTAAAAAAGGAAGACTTTACCAGTGTGATTGAAATTTTCGATTTAAGAATAATTCAGAAACAAAAGCTCAGGGCTGCCTGGGTGGCTCAGTTCTTAGGCATCTGCCTTTGGCTTGGGTCCTGGGATCGAGGCCTGCTTCTCCCTCTCCCACTCCCCCTGCTTGTGTTCCCCCTCATGCTGTCTCTCTATCAAATAAATAAATAAATAATCTTTAAGGGGGGGAAAAAGAAAAACAAAAGAGAAGACAAGTATTTGGAGAGTGTGGTGAACAGTCGAGGGATGGGGTGCTTTGTTTAGGTAGGCAAAGAACAGTTCTGCATAATCCATGGACCTATTTTGAACCATAGAATTTGATGTCCAAGGATGATTACTGATTCCTTGGAGACAGGGAGAAAAAGAGATGAAGATTTTCATTTAGGATGCAATTTATTAAGAGATACTACTGCCTTAATCTCTTCCCACAATTGCCTTAAAGGAAACACTAATTCTAATAAAATGAAAAATACAGTTTGAAACATTTCCATAAGAATTTTTGGTGGCTTTACTGTATATTGATGGGTCATAATGATTTCCTGAGAATATAAAAACAATTCCAACAAAGGAAACAGTCACCTTCTCTGTTGAACTGTGTCTATTCAGCAGAGGAAAGGTATTTGGAAACATTTGGTGCCAGAGACTTTCTTCTGTAGAGCAACCAAACATTTGCCTTTCTATTGGACAGAGGCATCTTCCCAAACACTCCCTCCCAGATTGAGTCAATTCACCAAAGAAGTTTCTGATACCGTTGAGATAAAATAGTAAACATTTTAGAGTTACAGTTATCTTAAGGTAGACATGTGCCCTAGGAGTAAGGAGTAGAGATGGCTAAGCTAGTCATTTCTTAGAGGCAGCTAATACTCTGAAAGCTGAGGTACTACTCTTCAGCTTTCACTCACAGGGAAGAGATTCTAGAATATCTGTACTATACTTGAGTTCTACCTCTTAGGCTAGTTTATTTTTTTTCCTTCTATTTAAATTAAAGGCATGCGTCATTCCATAGAAAATTATGTTGACAGTGAAGCAGAAGACTTAATCTTGCACATTTGCTCCTAAAGATTCTTTACAAATAGTCTTTCAGCCACCATGATGATCAGCCCATGCATTTGATGAGCAGATGCACTGCTCTGGTTTGCACTATATCACAGACATTGTCTCTGATAAAACATGAGTGGTGATGAGAATGCAAGAGTACAGATTTGGGAATTAGATTCTCTGGATTCAGCACCTGGCTCCCCCCATTACGTGTTGTGAGATCTTGGGCAAGTTCCTTAATTTCTCTCTTTCAGTATTCTTACTTATGAAATTAGAATAACAATAGTATCTATCCTCATTTACAAAATTGAGATAATAATGTTTATTAAAGATTAAGTAAATTTAAAAGCATGTAGAATAGTAAATACCACATACTGTGTGTTTAAAGCATTAGATATTATTTTTCATGAGCATCACATCTGGACATAGTATTCTAACAAGCAAATACACTCTCATTGACTTTGTCATTAAATATCCCTATTAGATAGATTTGTTGGTAATTGGATTGGTCTAAGTTGATTTATTAGTTATATTCACCTTGTGATATATCAGAATTAGCCAGGAAAAAAAATAATCGAATTACAAAAATGTTTGTAATTTTTAGACCTTTTTCCAATTACGTAAAATTTTTTGGGTTGTTTTCAAATATACAAATAGAAATAAGGTAATAAAGGTAGTTCTCTAGACAGTCTATCTGACAAATGATCCTCGTAGCCAAAATAAATGAGTAGTACCTTGGTGATAAAATATTGCTGTGATAACAGTAAATAATCAAGGTAATATTTTCAGTAAGTCACTTTAAGCTTGTGGAATGATATAAATTCCAATTATAGGAAGTCAAAAGTTGCTTTTGCAGAAGGCAGAGAACTTTCCTAAAATATGACTCATAAAAATGCATTGATTAAACATATGGTCCTGTGTATATGGATTAACTTGACCTCCTTAGAACATAAACATATGAACATCTCTTCCACAGGCACATCATTTCAGTAAACTGTTATTAAAAAGTTGATTGAAAAAAATGTAGTTTTAATAACTGGTCTAGATTTTAAAATTTTGTTAACTTTCCAACTTCATACTTGAAACGTCATGTGTATTCTTTGAGAACATAGCAGATACAGTGGATGTCTAAGAATGAAGCCTCAGTAGAATTTTTGTGTTAAAATATTCCAGCTCAGTTATGGAAAGACATATTTTGTCTGTAACTCATTTATACACAAAAGGAATCTTAAGTGGAAGACTAGGCATTCTTCACTAAGTTTGATAAAAGTAGATGTCAAGCAATACCAGGTTCTTATTACCTGGAAACTTTGTGAATTCTTAAAACTGTTACCTCCAACATTTGGATCCTTAGATTTCATTGACCCAGTCTATATGAATTACATTAAATGGGACATAGCCAGGTCCCATTAGCCATAGTAATTGGACGGTAATCCTATGAACAACTATTCTGACCCGCACCAATTATTTCAAATAGATCAAGTGTTAGTATTCTAACCTGGAATAAAAATAATAAGAGCCAGACACCGTAAAGAGCATTCTTTAACAAATTAAAAAGAAAGTATGAGGGAAAAAAAAAATATATATATATATATATATATATTTAAACCACAGTCACCATAGGCAGCCTTCATATTTGGGAGACATACAGGACAAGTCCCTAAATAGAATCAGAGACTTTCCTGTGATGGTTTTTCTCCCTCGCAGAAAGAAATAGTCCTTACAGATAGTGCCAATTGTTTTTAAGCCAAATATGGCAGGTGTCTGTGCCCCATCCAAAAGATAGAGTGTTTTTCTGTCTAATGGAGGAGAACATATACCGTGTGGAAATGCTGACAGACTCTTTGATGAGAAAGTATACTTTCTTCCTCTTCCAGACAGCTGGATGATAGATTGATAGATGATAGAGAGAAAGAAAGAAAGAAAGAAAGAAAGAAAGAAAGAAAGAAAGAAAGAAAGAGGAAGAAAGAAAATGTGACTCTTGTATACTATAAAACTTTGAAAGAAAGCAGTAAATATATGTAACTAAGGACCAGCAAATTCTACCCTGGAGAAAGTAACACAAAGGGTAAGAACATTTCCCCCATTTTCCTTGAACATTCTCTTAATAGCCCATACCAAGAGTTCAGCTTGTGCTGATTCTAAATACCCCTTAACTGACCATCCTCATTCACCCCATTTTCGGAGCCCCAGATTATCCCTAGTACTGAAAAATCCCTCCTTCAGGCAGACAACAAAGAGTGATTCTGTTACCTTGTTATTGCGTAGTCTAAATTAGTACTTGTAAAAATGTATTTTCTAATCTGGAGAGTTTGGAAGACAGGTTTTACTTTTAGACTGTGAATGAAAAATGCCTAAGTAACACAATAAACCTGTTCATTTACCTTTGAAAATAAGTGTGATCAATGTCTGCACCCACTGCCATAGTTATGTAATGTACTTGCTGAGGCAGGACCAGACTGAGGAGCTTAAACCAAGCTCAGCCAAAGGCAAATTCTATTCTCTTAGCCAAAGGCAACAGAATAGAATTAGTTGCCAAGAAATGTCCACAGTAGTGAAAATATGTAAAGAGCCCAGAAGTTCATTGACTGATGAATGAATAAAGATGGCGTGTGTGTGTGTGCGTGCGTGTATATGTATGTATGTAAATGTATGTAATGCAATGGAATATTACTCAGCCATCAAAGAGAAATTTTGCCATTTACAATGATGTGAATGCAACTAGAGGGTATTATGCTAAGCGATATAAGTCAGAGAAAGACCGATACCATATGATTTCACTAATATGTGGCATCTAAGAAAGAAAAAGATCAACAAAGAGGAAAAGAAGGAAAAATAACTTGAAAATAGAGAGGAAGACAAACCATAAGAAATGCTGAACTTTGGGTAACAAGGTTGCTGGGGGGGGGAGATGACTAGGGGATTGGGGTTATTGGGTGATGGGCATTAAGGAGGGCACTTGATAGAATGAGCACTGGGTGCTGTATGCAACTGATGAATCACTAAATTCTACCCCTGAAATAAAAACAAAAAAAAGTTACCAAGAGACTTTTGGATCATCTGTAGCAGCTTTTCCCTTGCGTTCAGCTGGAATAAATCCTAGTCCTATCATGTACCAAGTAGCTCACACATAAACTTGGAACTCAGACAGATGGGGGACCAGGGCCCTTAATCCTGTAGAGTGGGTATTGAATACAACTCATAATGGTGGGATGCTTGATAATGAACTCTGAAGAATCTTCCAGTCGCTTCTAATTAGTCAGGCTTCTTTGACTATAAGCAACAGAAAAGAAGTCAGTGTTACATTAGAAAAGGTTTTATTGTTGTTGTTATTTTAACGAGACATAAACTTACTGTAAAGATTTAGTATATCTTAAAAAGAAACAAAAAGTTAAAGAACCAGATTCAGGCACTAAAGAAGAATAAAATAATTAGGTCACTTTTGAGCACATACGTATGCTATAGGAATTAATGGATTACTGTGTTGGGATGAATTAGCTGTGATTATTTTCTGTACTTACTATACTTATATTACTTCACTTAAGATGAATGGTTTTAGGAGATACAGAATCCAACTAAGCTCACATAGGTGAGATGCCAGTCATTTCTGTAGGGGTGGGGAGATTATCTTGTTTGGTAATCCCATTAAACTTGTAGCAGTTTTCAACGATTTTGAGTTGATTCAAAAGAACATTGGGGGCGCCTGGGTGGCTCAGTGGGTTAAGGCCTCTGCCTGCGGCTCGGGTCATGATCTCAGGGTCCTGGGATCGAGCCCCACATCAGGCTCTCTGTTCAGCGGGGGGCCTGCTTCCCCCTCTCTCTCTGCCTGCCTCTCTGCCTACTTGTGATCTCTTTCTCTCTCTGTTAAATAAATAAAATCTTAAAGAAAAAAAACATTGGAGTATTGCCACTAGAATAATGCTAATGGATAATGGAAAACAGGGGAAGAAATATGCATTGTATCAACCATCTGCTTAATGTATCCTTAAATTAACGGTGTATGTGAGAAATACTAAGACCATGATATCTTTCATTTACTTCAATTATCTTGTAAGTAGCCCAAATATCTTAATGTCTCCAGGTTATCTGCCAGATGCTTCAAACTTTGAAAGACTGGACTCCCAGTTGTCTCTGATGCCATTCGTAATGAGGCTCCATTTTAGTCTTTGTTAGTATAGGTCTACAGTAGACCTAACCCTGGGGTATGGCCCTTAGTTCTAGTGGGTGGTCTGTTTGATGTCTTAGGTAGATGGCTGGCATATTCTATGCAACTTTCCCCTAAATGCCCTGCCCCACAGTTTTCAGACATTTCCACAGCCTAGAACTCTGCTCTCTGCTCTCCCTGTTAGCTCCGTGAGAACACTGTGCTCTGCTTGTGCTTTGCCTCCCTCTGCAATATTCAGGAAATTGTCCCTGGTCAGAAAACTGGGATGGAAGAGGAATTTCCCTTAAGAATTTCTCTTCTCTCAGGGATTGCTGTTATGTATGGCTATTGTCCAGTGCCTGAAAACAGTTACTTCAAATATTTTGATCAGTTTCAGATATACGTAGCAAAAGAGCTGGTCCAGTACCCGTTATTACATAATGGCCAGAAGTTGAAGTCCATGAAAATCATATTTAATGAAAACGTAAGTTCTGAAGTATAAGTGCATCCTGTACATTTTTATAATACATTAAAAACACTAATTTGGAGCCCATATGTAGATGAAATTTCATGAAAAAGGTGATGCACACAGGATTTCAGATAGTAGTTCGTGCAGGTACGAAAGGCAGGATTAGTCGTCTTGGGATAGAACTTACAGGTAGATGAAGTTACTACCAATATTCTAACTTTTATGTTAGGTGGTAGTTAAAATGGTGCCCAGCACATTATTGAAATAGACAGTTGTGGATAGATAAGTGAATAAATAAAAAAGGGCCTTGTGCTGATTAGTGATCAGTGATGAGATTGTAATGAGATGAGATCATGAACAAAGCAATATGATTTGCCCAACTTTCTCCTTATGAGGCCATATTTTTAAAATTACTTACAAACTAGGCCATAGGGATTGTTCTTGTTTTTGCTAACAAATTGGAAAATGAAGCCAACTAGTAGCAAATTGCAACTTCTTTGTGGAGTTTCTGAGGGACATAGGGGCTTTCAGAGGGTCACAGAGAAACTCTTCCTTTTGTATGAATTGAGCCCTCAAAAAAAACTTCACATGACATAATATATTCAGCTGTGCTCATCATGCTGGTACTAAATGTTACAATGGTATAGGACAGGACACTATTTATCATAACTCTATATTAGAAACAACCCATTTTTCCATAAGTATCAAAGTATATAAATAACATGTAATATGTTTATACAGTGGAATACTTATAGCTGTTTAAAAATGAACTGAGGGGCACCTGGGTGGCTCAGTTGGTTGGGCGTCTGCCTTCAGCTCAGGTCATGATCCCGGGGTATTGGGATCGAGCCCCACATCGGGCTCCTTGCTCGCGGGGAGACTGCTTCTCCCTCTCCTTCTGCCTGCTGCTCTGCCTACTCGTGATCTCTCTCCATCTCTCTAATAAATAAATAAAATGTTTAAAAAAATTAAAAAAAATGAACTAAATGAAAAAAATGGACAAATCCTATTAATGCAATACCGACAAAGAAGTCAGACACAGAAGATCACATAGCCTGTAGTTCCAGGTATGGTCAATCTACAGTATTAGAAGTCAAGATAATAGTTAATTTTAAGGGAGTTTATGGGTATTAGAGTTGGTGGGAAGGAAGGTGAAGGAAGTTTTTGGATCCTTCTTACATTTTGTTTTGATTTGGATGGTGGTTGAATGGATAGCACTCCTTGTGTTAACGCAACAGTCTGTGAACTTAGGTCTGTTGCACTTTGACATGTGTAATATTGATAAGACCAAGTTTGTTTTGATACTGAGTAGTGTTCATAAATTAAGCATGTTGCTTTTCTTTTTTTTAATGTTCAGCTTGCTGTTTTCTTCAGTGGTGAGGTTTCTTTCATTGAGTTGTTTCAGAAGTATGAGCATTGGGATTCTATCTACCTTATGAGGCATGCACAAAATTAATATTTCTTACCACTAAACTTGGTGAGAATGATCTGCTTACTAAGTTTTTTTAACGTGAAGAATGCCTTTTCATTTTTTAAAATCCACAATAATTTAGTAATGGCATTCAGATTTAGATTTTCTTTTCTGGTTCAGGGTCCTCAGAAACAGAATACCTTCATTTTCTAATAGCAATATTAACAAGTGGCAATAGTAATATTACCAAATAAATAAGTAAATCCATCCCAAAGCAAGGTATAAAGATACTTCATATTTTCCTCCCATATCCTTGGTGTAGCTTACTTAAATTATCGTATAGCAATAGAACTGTGCAATATTCTGCCCTCCAAATAAAACTCATCAAGACCTCCTGGAGATAAGTGGAGAAAGCACTGATCTGTGACAAATATTGAGGACCTTACCTGCTGAGGAAGAACTTTCCAAGGGCCCCTGATATATTTGACCAATTGAAGATACGCTTTCTGGCTTTGAGCTCTCTTCTTACTGAGTCAACTTGTCTGGAATAAAATAAATGAGCCCAAACTTTTCTCATGTTCCAAAGTGATTTATCACTGAACAAAAATTTCAATTTGACAAATCTTTAGCCATCATTCAAAGTGTCTGCTTTCTTTGTAGATGACATTCCATTATAGTCCTGTACAAAAATTATATTGTCAGGAGCTATATTGAATCATGACTTTATTTAATTATTTGGCCTCTAATAGGAAAGAAAGCCCCTTATTAGTATGTGGTTAAACTGTATTTAGGATCCGGATAAATAGACCATCCTGCTTCTGCTTAATATGTTCACATTATCCCCCAATACAGTTCTATGTATTTTATACAAAACTGAAGACAAATGTCTCCCTAGAGGAGGAGACATAGATTTTATGGACTCAGTCCATCTCTGATAGTACTAATTCCTTCCCCAGTGGAGTTGAAGGCCTGCTCTGATACTCTCTTATTTTCATATTGAAGTACAGGGTGAAGCATTATTGATACTCATATCAGGTAGTAAGGGATTTAGAGGGAAAGAGAAAAAGAATTGATAACCGTATGCTACTGTGGTTTGATAATTTGTGTTCCACTCCCAAAATTCACATGTTGAAATCCAAATGCCCATTGTGATGGTATTAGGAAGTATAGACTTTGGAAAGTGATTAGGTCATGAAGAAGTCATCACGAGTGGGATTAATGCTTTTATATGAGAGGCTCCAGATAAATCCCTTGTTCCTTCTACCATGTGAGGACACAGCAGAAAGATGCTACCTGTGAAAAAAAAAAGCCAGATTTTACCAGCCCCCATAGAGAATCTGCTGGAGCCATGATCTTGGACTTTCTAGCCTCCAGAACCCGAGAAGTAAATTTATGTTTATAAACTGTCTGGTCTGTGGTATTTTGTTATAACAACAAAAGACAGATGCAAGTATGTTAAAGCAAAAACAACACTACATGAAACTATTAGAGTCCTTCCTTATTCCTGAACTGGTTACATGGGTTGTATTTTTTAACTTCTTTCTTCCATTTTCCATTCTTTGTTTCCTTTGCCTTCACTTAAGACCTCAGTATGTTGTGTTGACCCAAACATTTCAGAATTAAAGCCACTAAACCGGTAGAGACCAAAGTTGCAGGGATATTAAAAAATTGCTAGCAGTTTTTTAAGTGTGTTAATTTTCTATTGCTACTTAAAAAATTACAGTGAATTTAGAGCATACTTTTATCCTTTCACACTTTGCAGGGATCAGCAGGCCATGCACAGATTAGCAGGATCCCCTGTAGGGTCTTAAAAGGCCAAGTTTGTGGTGCTGGCAGGACTTCATTATCATTTGAAGACTCAAAAAAAGGAGATCTCTATCTCAGCTCCCTCAGGTTGTTGGCAGATTATATTCCCTTCAGGCCATAGAATTAACAGTAGCTTGCTTCTTCAAAGCTAGCTACATATGAGATAGAAAGAGATTGCTGCTCCTAGCTTCACTTTGGAGAAGGCCTAGGTCATTTTGTTTTAAGGGCTCACTTTATTATATTAGGCCAATGCAAGGTCATCTCTCTTTTCATAACTTAAACTTGACTAATTAGGGACTTGAATCACATTTGAAAAATCTCACCTTTGACTTGTAGCATAATGTAGTTAGGAGGTTGATATCCTGTTAATTTTGCCAAATTACATGGGTTAGAAGCAGATGACAGGTGCTGCTCACACTTAAGCAGAGTGGATTACACAAAGACAGGAGGTAGAGGTCATAGGAATGCCTCTATGGTGTTATATTAGTCAGAGTTATTCAGAAAAACAGAACCAATAGCATTGGTTGGTTGGTTGAAAGTGGTCATGCAAGATTATGGAGATTGACAAGTCAAAATCTGCATTTTTGGGGGTCAGCATGCTGGAGAGCCGGAAGAGCTGGTGCAGGTGAAGTTTGAAAGTGGTCTGCTGGAGACTTTGTCTTGCTTGGAGAGACTGGTCTCCTTGTTTTTTTCAGAACTTCAACTGATTGGATGAGGCCCACCTATGTTATAGAGGGCCATCTGCTTTACCCAGAGTTGACTGATTTAGATGTCGATGTCATCTAGAAACACCCTCCAAGTTGATAACTAAAGTTAACCATTACAGACATCTCTACCACTCTGAAAACTCTAATGAGCATGTACTTTTTAAATCTTTTTTTAACAGGGCACCTGGGTGGCTCAGTCAGTTAAGCGTCTGCCTTCGCCTTGGGTCATGATCCTAGGGTCCCGGGATTGAGTCCCATATCAGGCTCTTCTGCTTGACAGAGGGCCTGCTTCTCCCTTTCCCTCTGCCTGCCACTCCCCCTGTTTATGCTCTCTCTCTCTCTGTAAATAAATAAATATATACATAAATCCATCCATCCATAAATCCATCCTTCCTTCCCTCCTTCCTTCCTTCCTTCCATCCATTCATCTATCCTTCCATCCATCCATCCTTCCATCCATCCTTCCATCCTTCCTATCAAATGAGGAACTAAGGTACCGATAATTTGACCAAGGTCACCCTGTGAGTAAGAAATAGTACCAGGGTTTGAATCTGGATATTATGGGTTTAGAGTCCGTGTTACCTATTATCCTTTTATTGGAAATATAATACCTTCCTGGGGCGACCCTTCTTGCTTTTTTGAAAGGGATATACCTTCAGGCAGTAACAAAGAAAAACTGAAAAAATGTCCTAGACACAACAGAGAAATTTAGGATAATAGTTAAATATAACTTGTGATCCAAATTTCTGCTGAATTTTCTGATATGTGAAGGGCACTGAGATGTGTTAAGGATCTTCTCCAAGCCATGCATTGTGAAGGCTTTTTACCTATATACATATTTATCCATCTTTTAATCCTTTTAAACACCTAGTGGGAGAGCAATTATTATTCTTAATGTACTTGTGAGGAAAGAAAGCTAAAAAGTGATTTGTGAAAAGTCATAGAGTTGGAAAGTGGCCAAGCCACAATTCAGCGCTAGATTGGCCTGTCCCCAAGGACTGAGAGGCATTTGTGGCATTTCCTTGATCAACAGTTAATTTATACATACTCTAACAGATTAAAGTCTATAACTTGTCAGTAAATGAGCACAGTGCAGATAAATATATTGAATAATGGTGTGATTTTTTTCCTACATCTTTTTTGTTGTTAATTTTTCTTGTGCATATTAATCCAAAATATTTTCTATCTTGTGATTGTGGTCATTCAAGATATATCTATTTACAAATATTATGATTAGCTTTTGTTGTTAAAATTTGGCGTCAAATATATATTTGCCCGGTAACTGCCTTGAGGGTGGCTAGGTGTTAGACTTAGGCCTTCCTCAGTATCTGTTTGCCTAGGACACTGTTTTGATTATCATTTTAAATTAGAAGATTTTTTTAAAATTTAAAATCAATTAACATGTAGTGTATTATTAGTTTCAGAGGTAGAGTTTAGTGATTCATCACTTGGATATGACACCCAGGGATCTGTACATCACATGCCCTCAATGCCCATCACCCAGTTAGCATCCTCCTATTCCCCTCCCCTCCAACAACCCTCAGTTTGTTTCCTATAGTTAAGAGTCTCTTAAGGTTTGTCTCCCTCTCTGATTTTGTCTTATTTTTCTGTCCCTTCCCCTATGCCTCTGTTTCGTTTATTAAATTCCACATATGACTGAGGTCATATGGCCCTTGGCTTTTTCTGACTATTTCACTTGGCCTAATAATCTAGTTCCATATATATCATGGCAAATGGCAAGATTTCATTCTTTTTGATGGCTGAGTAATATTCCATTATAGATAGATAGATAGATTCTAATAATATTAGATTTTATATATGCAGTAATATTCCATTACATATAAAGGATTATTTTGTATATATAGGAATATATAAATACATATACATAATAGGAATATATATGTATATAGTGGTTGTATATAACATATACCACATCTTCTTTATCCATTCTTTATCCATTCATCTGTCAGTGGGCCTCTGGGTTCTTCCAATAGTTTGGCAATTGTGGATATTGCTGCTATAAACATTGGCGTCCATGGGCCTCTTTGAATCAGTATATTTTTATCCTTTGGATAAATATCTAGTAGTGCAATTGCTGGGTCATAGGGTAGCTCTATTTTTAATTTTTTGAGGAACCTCCACACTGTTTTCCAAAGTGGCTGTACCTGTTTGGATTGGCACCAACAGTGTAAGAGGGTTTCCCTTGACAAAAATAATAGAATTCCTAAATGAGCAAATTACAGAGTACTTTGAGCAGAACTAATCATATAAATACTAAATTTAAATTATCAGCCAAAACCAATTTAACGTGTGCTTCTATTAAGTTATTATTGTTGTAGCAATTTACATTATTTTGTAAACAAGTCAGGTGATAGTCTTCCTGGAATGCCTTCAGTCTTTATGAACTCGGAGGGTTTCACGATCAGTTCCTCACAGGCAGGGTCCATGTGTCAAGGAGAACCAATTCACAGGGCTTCACATATTGTCGATGTCTTCTGAAATTGACTTTAGAGCTTGCCCGTGTAGGTAAGTCCCCAAGACAGAGCAGCACTGATATATTCACTGTTGTCTTGAACATGCTGCTACAAATGAGAACATTGTCTTTATTTCATTTATATAGAATTGCCATGAATTTCAGTCAGTGGTTGTGAGATTCGATTGGAAGTTGAATGAATATCGATTTCACTTTTCACCATCAGCTGACTTCGTATTTGAGGAGTTGTGAATTTCTGTGTGCGAGTGCAGCATGCAGGTTTGGTTGGCCAGTGCATCTCTTCCCAAGGCCATTTCCCTTGGCCATTTCCAAATTGGAACCTGAAAAACTAAAAGCCCTTCCACCCTACCTTGAGGGCCATGTGATACAGTTTGGTCAAAGAAACATAAGTTAATTGTCTTGTGGGAGTGAAAGAATGGGCTTTGGAAAAAATTTACTTTTCTGATGAAAGGGACACTCATAGCTTAGAGGAACTCTCTGGCTCCTTCCTCTCCTTTCTTCTTGGATTTAATGAAAGTGTGAATTGCTATTAGTTCTAACAGCTATTCTGAGGCTGAGAGAAAGAAAAAGCAGCATGCTAAGCATAGTGGGTGAAATGAAAGAACTTTGGTCTTTGTGGGTATCATTGGACCACAGAACCAAGGCCAATAAAAACTATCACTCTTTGCTTAAGTCACCTCCAGGTCCATTTCTATTACTCCTTATGTGCTTTAAGTAACAATAATGGTGATATAACATGAATAAAAATAAATTATTGCATATTGTGCTTGCTCAGTCTATAACAGGCAAGGATCTAGGTATTTGAGGCTTATTTACTGATTGAATCCTCTTACCCTTACATAACTGTTATTTTATTATGATGCCCATTTTATAGCTGGGGAAACAGAGGTTAACTATGCTCAAGGTCACATGATTAGCACTGGACAGTAAAAGAGGGTTGCCCCAAGCAAAGGTCCCAGGATGTGAAACAAAGATCTAGAATGAGGGCTTTTCCTTGTAAGAGATTCACTCATTTTTCCAGCATCCATAGAGCATGGTGTAAATATGGCAGATCATTGAGGCGCACAGGCTGCAAAGTCAGATCTTGGTTTAAGTTTAAGCTCTGTCACTTACTAGGTCCCATCTTGAGTAATAGAGGAAAACTCTCAAAGTCTCAGTTTATACATAGGCTGAGTCCGCATCTTCTTCTTCTTCTTTTTTTTTTAAAGATTATATTTATTTATTTGACAGAGAGAGAGAGAGAGAGAGAGTGAGCACACGTAGTCAGAGAGGCAGGCAGAGAGAGAGGGGGAAGCAGGCTCCCTGCCGAGCAGAGAGCCCGATGTGGGGCTCGATCCCAGGACCCTGAGATCATGACCTGAGCAGAGGCTTTAACCCACTGAGCCACCTAGGTACCCCGAGTCCACATCTTCTTGAGGATAGAGAAATATAAAAATATGCTGTAGCGTTCGCCAAACTGTTGATGTGCCACAGTAGCTCATCATCATTATCCTCGTTCTCATCATCATCATGGCTAACCTCTAATTGAGCAATACCTAGGAGTCAGGTGTGGAGCTCACATTTTATATGTAAAATGTCATTTGATCAGCATAGCACCCCAAAGAGTTAGGCACTATTATTTTTCCCTCTTGCAAATGTGGAAAATTGCAATCACATGGCTATTAAGCAATATAGCCAGGGTTCATATCCAAATGTATCTGATTCCCAAGTTCATGTTTTTAATCACTGTGCCTTTCTGTCACCAGGAGGCACGAGAAACATAATAACCAGATCAAGTTTCTATTCCCTGAGGACTACAGAGAGAGGCCAATAAGGAAACGGTATTTTCCACGCTGTGAGAGAACAATGCAGGATCAAAAGTGGTGACATTATGATGTTTAACTTGTGTTCTGATCTCATATTTTGCCAAAATGATGTTGTGAAATTGCATTGTGAGTCAGAGCGAGCGAGAGAGCATATTCGTGCTTTCTTTGCTCTGTCATTGTTTCTCATAGTATGCTGTTGTATGATTTTCCTAGATCACATCTGTCATAGGCAATTGGGTGCTACTTCTTGGAGAAGAGTCGCATGACGTGTGACTGGCTGGCTAGTAGTGTGCAGGGAAGGGGTTAAGAAGCCTTCCTCTCCAGTTCAGTCCCTCCTCAACCTTTGAGTTCTGGGGTCACACTGGTTTTTGTCCTTGAAGAAAACAAAGCAGGAATCGAAGTCATTAATATTAAAGGTTTTACTAGGGACATATGCTACCCTTTCCAGAAACTCTGGAATGAGTATTGTTTAAGTGATTTAAATTCCCTAAAAGATCATTCTACTGTGTTATTTCAAGACTAATGAGCTGAGTCTGAACAGTGGGGCATTGGAAAGAAGGAAAAAAAGTATACTTGAAATCTTCTTCCTGGGTTTCAGTCTCAACTCCTTTAGTAGAAAAGTGACAATTGTCATCTATATCTTACTATGCCATTGTTACTCAGATCACGATCTTTTCATGTATTTCGATCTGCAATTGAGTCATAGAATAGCTTGTTCTACTTGGAAAATTTAACTATTACTTTAAAAATCACTTGGCAATTTGGAACATTTTAGATAAATAAAAGCAAACCTTATGCCCAGGCAAAATATTAATAGGAGACTGTGGAACAATCAGTCTTTGCACAGCGATTTGGGAACATATGGTGATACATTCAAACAAAAGGCCACGTTCAAGGTTGAAACAGCCCTTGTGCAATGGGGCCAGGCAATAACTTACGGCACTGATTACATAAAATGCAACTCCAGGCTTCCTTCTTGGCTGTTTTGTATGTCCACATTGGGTAGGTAATAAGAAAAGCTGGATATACCCTTAAGATTTACAAGGCAAATCAATCATTTCTTGGTCATTCATTTACTTTTTTGTCAATTCCTTTCTTATGATGTTATCCTATAAGACGTAACATGAGTGATTTAATGGCCCACCCTACATATGGGAGTTGAAAATAACTTTTCTTTGTTATCAACCCAATCCACTGATTCCTTAAGAGAGAAGAACGTCGATTTAGGGTCATCATATTCTTCTAGTATCAAAATGATACTTGGTTTTGTGTGGTCCTTTTAAAATTATTGCTTTCATATATTTTCCAGTTCTAGAGAGTTACTTAAAATACAGTATAGTAAGGGCTATAGTAACGAGATTATTGGATGCTGTGAGAGCTTATGGGAGAGGAATCAAATCCAAATTTGGATTGTCAGGGAAGGTTTTCTGAGAGATGTTTCACATGAAACCAGAATTAGTCATGCAGAACAAGAGGCATAAAAGAATATTGTAGACAGAGATAACAATGAGAATCTCAAGAGGTGAAAATGAGAGAGAGAGTGAGCATTGTGGTTTCCAAGTACTGAAATGCATTTAGTGTGGGTGCATTGTTGATTTCCAGGTGGGCATGAGAATTGAGAAAGCTAGAGAAGGCTCTGAAACCAGAGCTTGTAGAGCCTTCTAAGCCATGTAAAAAAGCTCAGACAATATCATAAGATGAGATAAAAGCTCTTAGAAGGATTTTAAATGGAAGAGTGACATGAATAAGTTGTTGTTTGCCACTCCTGCTGTGAGTATACAAGGTTGAGGATTTGGATGAAATATGGACATATCACAGAGTATACTTAAGGATATCGATTACTGAATGTAAAAGTTGATTTTTACTTTTTTAATGACTTCTTCCGCCTTTCTTTTTAATCTCAAACTAGAGTGCCATATTAATTTAAGAAAGAGAAAACTTATCCTTTTATCATTTTAGAATGAAAACTATAGTCAAGGTAGAGGAAGAAAGATTTCACCTTAATCTTGATAAATAATGGTCTAATGATTGTAACTTCGAAAATGGAACAGTCTTGAGAACTAAGTGTCCATTCCTGGAAATATATTTGCAGAGGTAACAAGATGGCTGATAAATGGATGTTGAAGAGATTTCTGTGTTGTTGGAAGGTTGGACTAATGGCTCTAAGAATTTCTTCTGATTCTTAGCTTAGTTTCAGGTTCTCTTTGCTTGAATTATGTTTCACTAGGGTTCTAATACAATTATGATTGCTGCAGTGTTGTAAATTGTGGAATCATTCCTACTCTTTCTAAGCATAGAGCGTAAGTTTTGGTTTTTGTTTTTTCCCCAGATGTTAAGACTCTCTTTATTTCTTATTATGGGACATGCAGTGGGATGAGTTAGGAAATCAATCGTTTGTATGCTGGCCTGAATTTTTATAGACTGTGATGCCTGGCTCAAGGATTATTTTCTTGGCTGTAGGTAGTTACGTCTTTTGAAATTGTTGCTCTGTTTTGAATATATCTTGGAGAAATAAAATGAGTGATATTACTCGAAGACATAATCTAAGACATAACACTTCCAAAGACCTTAATATACACATTTGGGTACAGTAATACTTACCCAATTAACTACATTTATAACCCAAACACTCCCTCCCCTTCTTTTCTTTCACTCTTTGAAATGCATTCACGTATGAATAAATGAACAAATGTACTGGAGTTGCATGGTTGGTATAACAGACAATATTAAGAAGATTTTCCATGAGCTTAAAAGGAAGATAAAGGGAACAAGAGCACAGCAGTCTCTCAATTGTCAGTGATATGTAGGACTTCAGTCTTGTTTTAATTGCGTGCCTTTTCGCAGTAATATCGAATTCACTGTGCAGAGTAGAGGTGGTACTTACCATAACTCAGATTCCAGGTAAACTGTGTCAGGGTAACTTTGTTTCTAACTATATCATGCTACATGATTTTACTTAAAAAGGTCCTTACCTCCCCAGGATGTGTTTTCCGTAGCTTGATAAGATGTACTTTGCTTTGTTCTTGAGAACAATAAACACAGGGATTATTAACCAACTTGATAAAGATTTTAGGACCAAATATTTAGAATAAAGTACATAGTTGCTTGCTCCCCCATGGAACTCAATCTAATGTTGAAACTTGGGATAAATTAACTCACCTGTGATGCCCAGAGGACCAAATAATACTTTTGTGTGTAGGGAATATGTTGTTATGGTTGTTAGAAAATGCTGGGAGGATGTCAATATGAGACAAACTATAATTAAAAAAGCATAAATCAGTATTGCAGAGACCACTGTCATCATTTGCCCATGTCCTGCCCTAAGGGTACTCCTGGTGTAATCAATAAACACAGTTAGACTTTCTCAGAAATTAGGGATTAATTATGTGGTTATTTCTTACCTATGCCTCATATACATAAAATTGTGAGTAGGTAGGAACATTTGGATAAAAAAATGCAATTACAATTAGTCCTCTATCTTCTCTACCCTATCTGTTGTTCCAAAAGAGGGAGATAGCACGCTCCCCCAATAAACAAGAAACACATGGTTAGTGATGGTGATTTTTCTATCATGAATGGTCTAGTCGAGATTATGGGAAATGTGCAGTAAGAGGTTTCTACCAAATCTGCTTAGGAACGCATACTCCTAAACATCCTCTTACACCCAGTGAAGGGCAAAAAGATCACATTGACTTTTGGATAGACATTTCCCAAACCTTACTTAACAAAGTCCTGTTTTATTCGGGATTGATATGCCCCTATACATCCCTTGAAACTTAAAGCGAATTTGAATTAGGGATCCAAGATCTAGAGGTTGCCTTGTTTGGTCTTAAAGCAGCGATCTGCCTTGGCAGTGATTGACTCAGTAATGGGAATACACGCCAAAGAGTTACAAGGAAAGGATTTGGGGGAATTCATACCAAGTTCTTCTTTGGTTTTCTGGGATACCATTTAAGAACAGGCTTCTCTTAAATTGGTCTGGATAGGTTATGGTATTGGTAGGTTAAAATAACAAAAGTTCACACTTACCACGTTAATTTCCATCACACATGGCATAGGGATTTTTCTCAGCACTATCCTCTCTGTAGGACATGGGCTGCAAAGCAGTCACTATCTAGAACAATACTCATCACTGTAGTAGTAGCAAATGGCCTTTAGAGCCCACACCCAGGAGTGACTGGTATTATTTCTAATCATGTTTCACTACCAAAGGTGAGTCATAGGAGTACATCTAGCTCCAAGGGAGCATTGTGCAAATCTGCATGTTCCAGAAAAGAAACCGGAGATATTTATTGGCCAGTACTAATGAATACCACATTTTCCCTATGGCATCATCTCTTGCCTTGCTACTGCACAGAGTAAGAAGAAGAGGGCCTTACTAAGATTAAGAAAAATTGATCTAGAGACCATAGGTTAAGTCAGTCTTAAAGCTCATCCTACCTCTGTGTTTCTAGCTATTTGAACTGACCAGTTTATACAGGTTTTAAGCTAGTTACCTGTTGAGTTTTTTGTAACTTGCAGCCGAAATTACCTAATTACATATTTACTATCAAATGCTTTTTGAGTCAGCATCATCTGCCAGGCCCATTCTAAAGAAAGGAGAGACAGCGGTATATTACTCATGCTAAGTCCTCATCTGGAATCTTATGTTCCAATGAGATTTACGTTGGCGATGCTGGGGAGTGAATAGTGAATGCATTCTAAGCTCTGCATGCGTGTAGTGTACCATTCAGTTATGCTTCATTCGAGTATTTTTCCTTTAAATCATATGCAAAATCCATAGAAATAAGCAAAGGAGAACTTAGTAAATTTCAGTGCAGAAATTGCATAGAAAGGCAGATGCCTGCCTTTTATTTCTTGGCTTTGGAATTAGGTATGATTGGCAATTGGACATTGGGGATCTGGGTATCTCATGAAATTCTGTTTTGAATGTCACAGAGAAGCAACAGTTTTAGTTGGGGCTCATGTCACATTGTAAGCTCAATCAATCTAGAGTATCTTTCTGATGCATTCTGAATTATGTCTTAGAACTGTAGAGGCCATCTAAAACCTTTTCCTTCCTCCCTCCTTCTCTTTATTTTCTTTCTTTCTTTCTCTTTTCTTTTCTTTCTTTTCTTCATAGAATTCAGGACTGTAAGTTTTGGAGGGAGTAAGGAGAAAGTGAGTCAGGAATTAGATATGAGCAGAGAACCAATGAATGCTTTGCATTTCCCCACATTACTTCTTCACTAATCTTTTTCTCCTAACTCCACACCCATTAAAAACGGGGTTTTATGCCTCTCCTAATACCCATATAATTACCCAATGCTTTCTTTTTTTTCAGGGTAATATTTATACTCTGAGTAATTGGCCTATTTATATATATTACTCCCCCAAATACTGAGAACTTCTTAAGGGAATAGAGTATGTGTGTTTTGATGGATTTGCACTAGATGGAGTTTGAAGCACATGCGAATATATGAAGGATAATAGAAAAGTCCAAAGTGAGATAATATATGGAAGGGGTAAGAAACCATAAAATATAAAATATTACCATAAATGAGGTTTAAAATGCAAACCGTAGTGCTTTGTTCTAAGAATGGCAGATTGAATTTCATTTCTTGTTCCAAGCCTTACTGATGATAAGCAGTTGCCTGAAGAGCTGTGTTGAGAAGGATTCTGAGTCCATGTTCCATGCGTAGTAGTGCTGTATTTCGTTAGTGCTGTCTGCGCGGGGGCAGAGCAGGAAATTCATTACATCTGGTTAGTCATAATTTGCTGTCCATGGTCTGTATATTTGCTTATAGATGAATGAAATACGTGAATCTTAACTTTTCACAAAAGAGGAGAAAACGATCGGTTAGACAAATTGCAGGGCACGCAATATAAAAATACACATGTTGTTTAGGGGAAAGCACAATTTTCCTTGCTAGTGATGAGATGTAATCTTTCCTGACAATCATTCTAAAGTGGACACTTCGGTATAATAAACATGATACCTGATAACATTCCAAAAGAGAATACAGTGACAATTGTTATTTCTTACATTACTGTTATTTCTTACACTGACCCTAAATAAAGGTAAGAGGAATTATATATAGTACAGTTCAGCAAAAATAACTCTTAATATGACCAGTGTGATGATGTAGCCTCGGTATGCTATTCACTACCCATCTAGGTAGCATCAAAAAATGTGAGGAGGAATTGACAAATTGTACTTAAAGTAGCCTTCTCTAAAAATTCTATCTTCCAGATAATCTGAAGGATAAGCTTAAGTTTTTGATATTATGAGCTTAATATTATATTTAGTCATAAGAGAATAAATGTTTAACATTTAGACATTCTATGTGGCCAAGTAATTTTGGAAAATAATATCTATATAATAAAATTACAATAATAATATCTATATAATAAAATTATAATAATAATAAAATCTATATAATAAAATTATAATAATACCTAACTTTACTCACTTAAGCACTTACTCTACACTATAAACTCTGCTTGACTCTTTACCTACATTATATCTTATTTAATTTTTACCAAAAAAAACTCCACAAAGTTATTTTTTTCCAAACGAGAAAATGGATGATTGAGAAATTAAGGAATTTACATCGCGTCTCATGTATTTAGTGGAATGAAAAGAATTGCAACATCAAACAGTTGGAGTCCAGAGTCCTTAATCTTAACCTGAGCAATTTGACTATAAATAAGCAGAAAATGGAACTGGATGTACAGTTATCACTGTCTTGAGAAATATTAGTTGCCTAATTAGGATTACCATAAAATACTATGATCAAGCTACAGTGGAGAATGGGTGTTTTTTTTTGTTTCATCTCTGTATTGCCAATACCTACCACAAGGAAGCACCCAAAATAATATCGATGTTAATTAAGTGAATGAAGAAGTTAAAGTTGGGAAACTTTTGTCCAGATAGTCATGTTTGTTTGCTTATTTTTCAGTTATAGCAAATTAGTTATGTATCATATCTGCCCAAGTTCCAAGAGATTTTGCTATAAGAGGTAATATATTTGGCTTTATTTAGTTTCAAAACCATTGTCTAAACATGCTTGCATTTAGGTTGAAATTCTGCAGGTTAGGAAATCTACCTCCTCCATCAGATTATAAGAGGGCTAGTTAAAGGCAGACAGCGTTTCATAAAACAGGTATCTTCATGTAAAAATACCAGATATCTGATTTTCTCCTCACTTAACACTGAGGCACACATCCAGAATCAATGTCAGTGTTAAATAACAGGGATTTTTTTTTTTCACGAGGTCACACGATGTAGGCAATTGAACATGATCTAAAATGAGTCCATTTTTATCTGATCACTAGGCTCCTAACCAGAAGATATAGCAAAGATTCTAAGAACAAGAAAATTGTATTTTATTTCAAATAGTCTCTAAGGTGAGAAATTAGTTACATATAGTAGAACTCAATCTCCAATTTAATAATCAAACAAAAGTTATTTACAGTGAAGGTTGGGGACTGTCACCCCTGGTCTGTGAGGATGGCATTGTGATTAGTAGCCACTTGTCCTGACTCTTCCTTTGTGCTATCTTCAGAGACAAGACCCTGGATTGATCCAAGGCAGTTTTTATTTCCTCATATTTGGCGTGAATTTCCATATCAGTATTCCAAAAGGAATTTGCTGTTTGCTTCTCTAATACTAATTTCCTACTACCTCTTCTTAACAGTACTCTAAACTTCCCAGCTAGATAGATGAGTAGAATTGATCTCACTCCCAGTTTCCATGACAGAGTCTCAGTTTTCCTAAGTCATTCAACATGTTAGCTTCCTGGCCACAGCAGTAGATTGAGGCCTGGGCACAAGACTCAAAATAGGTCAATAAGAGTCGGTGAGACTCAATAAAAGGTGTTTAATTAAGCTACAGGAAAGCAGATTGTTTTTTCCCCCAAGTGAACATGGACAAGTAAATGTGATAATGATAATATGCCGACGGCCAGCTTGAGATCATGTAGAAAGAGCCTTTACTGAGCAAGAAGCCAATTCTGAGACTGTGTTTCTGAGAAATGCTGGTGGTGGTTGGTGGTGAGGGTAGGTAGCAAATTGATGGTTGATTCACTGATCGACTGAGATTGTTAACCTGAAAAAAATAGGAAGTCTTGCTAAGAGAGGGGATGAAAGTAAGAGAAGTAGTCTGTATCACATCATCTGAGTCCTTGATAAACCACATCAAAATAACTTTAATGCCTAAAACCATGAGCACCTTATGCCAGTTGCGTGTGTGTGTGTGCACGCGTGTGCGTATGCGTGATGTTTGTGTCTAGTCTGGAAACTTCGAAGCAAAACCCGACTTAAAGAAAGTATGTGAGTTTTCTTTTAAGCTCTCACGTTGTACATTGGGGAAAAAGCCAACATAGGAAATAAAGCTGTGGTCCAGCTTATACTTAAGCATGAAACTGGAATAGCCATTTTTTTTATTGTTTGGAAATGCTTTTTTTCCCCAAAAAATATGTTTATTTTATTTTTTCAGTGTGAATAACTATTTCTTTATATTGAATTGTATCTTTACCATGCTGCAGTGTCTTTTTTTCCCCCTAGTTTTCCCAATAAATCTTCTGAGGCCTTATTAATCCTCATTAGTATCTCAGAAGTAGAATTTTAGGGTGTTTGAAGAGTCTGCTGTATTAAATTATCCCCAAATTTTCCATCCAGTAAAGACATAAAAATGAAACTTCTAATTGTCCTAATCTTTTTCCTCTGTGATCTCTTGAGCAAGTGTATGCACAAATACACAGATGAATCCAATTTAAAATGGACACCCCCCCCCCCAAAAGGGCCTAGGAAAGGAAAGTATGAATGAAATACAAGAAAGTTGGCTGTCATAGCTTGTGTTCACTCAGGACTTGGCAATCATTTTGGCTTCCTCTGCCCAAGAATAAGAAGTTATATATATCAATTTGTACTTTTTTTTTTTCTTAAATGACAGAAACAAAGCTGGTCAAAAAACAAAGCTGGTCAACCATATTCCATGGTTGATGGAATTCATTATCTGTACATTTGTACACCAGCCAGCTGTACAAAATGGGGCACATCTGAAAATGTGGGTACTAAAATCGTCCCTGCGCTAAATTATATATGTGGATCAGTAGTTTTATCCATGAAGAAGCAGCAACACAAATAAAACTAATCTTTGTTTTTTGAAAGGCAATACCTAGCAGTGCTTAAAAACACCAATTTTGGAAACCAATGAAGCAGGGCCTGAATCCTGGCTTGTGTATTTCTCATCTGTGTGACTTCTCCCAGCTTTGCCATCTGTAAATTGGAACTAAAAATGGTATTTCCCACACAGGTTTGTAGCAAGGATTAAAAGAGACAGTTTATTCAAAGTGTTGGTGTCAAACACTAAACTCAGAAGTGAAAGCGAGTCCAGGTGAATATAAAGTAGTGGGTTCAAAATAATTCTTGCCACAAAACAAGAACAAAAAACAAGGGACACAGGGATACTTTGTGATGGATATGTTTATTACCTTGATTGAGGTGATGTTACCACAAGTAATTGCACATTCTGAAACTTACCACATTGTATACATTAAATAAATATAATTAAATTGTGTATGTTAAATAAGTATATTAAATAAATGTGTAGTTATTTTTGTATCAGTTAAACCTTAGTAAAGCTGTTGTAAAAAAGGCATAAAGTCAAAAGACAACTTTTAAAAGAAAGTGAGTATGACAGCAATTCTATCCACTTGCTAATTTAGTATATATTTATTGATTAAAACTGTGGGCTCTAGAATAAATCTCCCTGGATTTGAATCTCATTTCTTCCACTAAATTCTTTATTATAAAGTGTATCATGCCTACAAAAAATGTACAGGATGCATCATATATGTATATGAAAGAATATTAATAAGATAAGCATTTGTGATCCATCCAGCAGTTTTCAGAATCAGAACATACCTGTATATAATCTCTTCCTGTGTCATAGGGCACCCCCTCCCACTCAGAGATAATAAACATTCTGTATTTTGATAAGTTCTTTGCTTTCCTTTATAATTTTCCCTTTGATGGTATCCGCTGATAGTAAATTAGTATACCCAATCACTATATTGTCTTCTCTGTTTTTGAACTTTATATAAAGTAATAGTCTATGTAGTTTACTGAAACTTGGCATCGCTTGGTTTTTAGTGTCATTCTTGTAGATCTATGAAGTTATACTGCATTTTCACTGCTTTTGTAATATTTTTATATTACTAAAGTCATAAAGCATTTTATCTATTGTACTATTGATAAGCATTGCATTTTTCTAGCTTTTGGCTTTTATAAGGAATTATAAACAAGTCTATGAATATTCGTGCACATGTCTAGGGGCCAGTTTCTCTTCAGCTGTATTTAGTGGTAGAATTACTAAGTCAAACTTAATACTTCATGCCAAAACTTTTCCCAAACTGGTTGTAACAAATGACTTTCTGCACTTGCATTGTCTGAAAAACTTAATTTCTTCAGTCTGACCAACACCTAATTTTTGGTTTGATTCTGGGTTTTTGTTTTGTTTTTCGTTTTTTTATTTTTGGTGAGGTGGGCTAGCTGGGCAGTTTAGAGACGTTTAGGTGAGTGCAAAATAATAACTTCATTGCATTCTTCCTTTATGGAGTTGTAATTAATTATACTTTTATGGAGATGTAGTTAATAATTTAAAACTGTTTATATTAAGATACACGACTTGATGACTTGATATACAAACATATTGTGAAATATCACAGTTGAGATAATTAAATATTCATCATCTCACATAGTTTTCTCTTTTCTCTTTCTTTCGCCCTTCCTTCCCTGCCCTCTGCTTCCCCTTCCCTCCCTCACTCTCTTCCTTCCTTCTCTCAATTAGGATCTGCTACTCAGAAAGCTTTAATCATACAACACAATATTGGGAAGTATAGTTATACGATTGTAGATTAGATCTTTAGAAGTTATTTACCTGAAACTTTGTATACCTTGACAAGCATTTCCTTATTTCCTCCTCCCTGCAGCCCCTGGCATCTACCATTCATTCTCTTTCATGAATTTGATTATTTTGGATTCCACATATAAATGAGATGGCACAATATTTCTTTGTTTGGCTTATTTCATTTAGTATAATGCTGTCAAGGTTTTTCCATGTTCTTGCAAATGACGGGGTTTCCTTTTTTCTTTTGACTGAATAATATTTGTGTGTGTGTGTGTGTATAATTTTCTTCATCTATTCATTACTGAAGGCCATTTAAGTTGTTCCCATGTCTTGACTTTTATGAATAACACTGAAAGTAACATGGTATGAAGGTACCTGTTCATGATTCTGATTTCATTTTCTTTGGATAAATACCCAGAGAAGGGATTTCTGTATCATAAAGTAGTCTGTGGCCATAGCACTTGGAACCCATCTAATCTCATGTGATTTTGGAAGCTAAGGATGGTCTATTGTCCTTTGTCCTGAGTTAGCATTTTCTTACTGGGTCTTACCACAAAATGTATACATTGATTTTCTACTTCTGATGTTTTCAACACCATAGAGTCTTCTGGTTATCACAGATCAAGTATCAAGTCTACTTGGCTCCGGCCTGGACTGGCGTACAGCTCTTCCTTGCTTTGGATACCATTACATATTGAGAGCTATTCACATTATGTGCTGTATGAACCAAGGAAGTATGTTCAGGTGTGGTGGAATATGCTACCCATAGAGGCTGAAGAGGCCAACCAGGCAATGTGGTTTCCTCTTCATGGGGGGAGATAAAAGATGTAATAGTCTGTATTTTACTTGGGAGACAATGCCCCCCACCAGGACCGCTTGAACTCTAAATATTATAGATGTGGTTGGCCTTTCATTCTCTGGACAGAATGTGCTTTATGAAAGCCTTCAGCATACTATCCACTTCTTGCTCTTCTAGCCCTATCAGCTTAATCTTACTGAGGTAACAGACCCACATGATGTACTCTGGTGCCCATACTCTCCAAATTTCTTTGTACCATATTATGGCAGAGAGCAGGAGAGTTAGCTGAGCTTTATTATTGTATATTGTTGTCTCTTAGAAACTCTTTGTGATTCTGTTTTTTTACTGAGACAGAAAAGAATTCATTTTACCACGTTAATAGCTATATCCTAACAGCCTGAGGCAATACTAATGTGCTCTAGCAAAGGAACAGTATCTGGCACCACAGCTGCCAGATACTGGGCTGCTACCTGATAGGACCCTGAATTGGTTTCCTCAGGCTACTGTAGCAAAGTACCCCAAACTTAGTAGGTTGAAACAACAGAAATTAATTTTCTCATGGTTCTCAACACCAGAAGTCAGAAATCAAGGTGTTGGCAGGGCCGTGCTTCCTCTGTAACCTGTTAAGGAGGATCCTTCCTTGATTCTCGCTAACTTCTGGTGGTTTGCTCTTAGTCCTTGACATTCCCTGACTTGAAAACAGCAGTTCCATCTCTGTGTCATCACGTGGAGTTCTCTCCTCACATCTGTCTCTCTCCCTCTCTCCCTCTCTCCCTCTCTCTTTCTCCACCGCCCCCCCCCGCCTTTACATTTCTGATTTTCCTGTTTGTCTCTTTTCTTCTCATAAGAACACCAGTCAAATACGGATTAAGGGCCTACTCTATACCAGTCATCTGATCTTAACCAATCAGTCACATCTCCAGTGAGCCTATTTCCAGATAAGGTCATATCCTGAGGTATTGGAAGTGAGGACTTGAGCATATCTTTTGGGGCGAACACGCTTCAACCTGTAGCATTTATAGTAGCATACAGTTATTTTCCAGGATTATCCAGTGTTTGCAGGGGCCATACTGGTGAATACATGGTGATACTGTGGAAATCTCCACCCCTGTGCCCTACATGATTCTTGAGGGTGCCACTAATCCTTGCCTTCCCATGTTCTGCTGTGATGTGATACAGTTTTGTATTTATTATCTTGGCTAGAAGTGGTTATTTCAAGGTTTCTATGTGGCCTCCCTCAAACTAAGAACCCAATGTAGAGTTTGTACCAGGCTTATCAGGTATATCTGCAGATCAATAGATCGACTGTAACCAGACCTTGGCCAGGACTCCATTTATTAACTGATCCTTAAATACCTAACTTGGGGCCATGAGTCTTTGGGTCATTGTCAACTCATACCCTCAAATGCATAGCTTTGAACATAAGTAAACTTAAGATCCTTCAAATAAAGATCAGAGAAATGATTATTGTATACACTTGGTGTTGCAAACTCCTTTTAAAGACCTAGCCACTTGTTCAGCTAATACGACCAAGGTTCGAAAATTGGCTCAAATTTGGACACTGGGCAAAAGATTATGACTTTTTCTGGGTGTTACTTTGCCCCTTGGAATTTTGTATTCTATTAACTATCTCTGAAACTCTGGCTCAGTCACCCTTAGCTGCCACTCTGAACTTGCTATTCATGACAGTAATTCTGACCTTGAATTTTAATTTTTTATCTCCATCACTTGACTATTGAGGAATAGTTTCTTCACTATTGCTATGAATGATTTAAATCTTTAATAACTTCTATAGTCCTATCCTTCAGAGATGAGCTACCCCTAAAATTTTTAGTGATGCTTACTCTCTTCTCTCCAGCACATTTCTTTTGGCTTTGATAACTATTAAGTTTTGTGGGTCTCCCTGTGAAACATGATCATTTGTTGGGTCCTCTGATAAGGCAAACCATTTCTATTTCAGCATGCCCACTTCACCTACCTTCCTAATCCAGTTCTTCACCATCTGCTACACAATGATTCTGGCCATTAAGCTTCACTTAGCATAGGACATCACTTTTTCCATGCCTTTGGGAGCATCCTGGTAGTGAGTTGATAGATCATCTCCTAGAGTTCTTGCCAGGGTGTTAAATCCCTCTCTAATTTTATCTCCAGTCTTCTTGATCAAGCATCCTCATGCTTACTTTGCCATGGCTAGGTCCTGTAGCTTCATTCTTTATATATATATGATATATATACACACACACACATATGTTAAATTTTATATAATATATGTTTAGGATATATAAAGGATACATATATAAAGGAGATATATGAATGACATGTCCTTTAGGAATTTTTTTTTTTAAACACAGAACACAATTGCACAATTCTCTGGGGACTTATCCAGGTCATGCTATGTATTAATAGATCTTTCCTTTGTATTGCTGATTAGTATTCTATGGTAAAGATGTGCCATAGTTGGATTAAACAGTTCACCCATTGAAAGACAATCTAAATTGTTTCCAAGTTTGTTTTTTATTTTTTTACTGTTATAAATAAAGCCACTGAGAACATCACTATGTAGGCTTTTATATGAAGTATGTAGGCATTACAATGGAATAAATGCCCAAGTGTGCAATTGCTGGGTCATATGGCAAGTGAATATTTAATTTTATAAGAATATCATAAACATTATTCAGCAATGACATATTATTTTACATTCCTACCAACAGTGTCGGATTGAAGCAGTATCTGAGCATCTTGAGTAACTTTGGCTTCTTTTTTTTGTGTGTTAGCGATTAGGATAGGGATATAGTGATAACTCATCACGGTTTTAATCGACAAGTTTGCTAATAGCTAATGATGCTGAATGTCTTTTCATGGGTTTATATGTCATCTTTATCCTCTCCATTCTAATGTCTCTTCATGTCTTTTCCCCACTTTCTAATTGGAATGTTTGATTTTTTGTAAACTGCTGGGTTTCTTCAATTAATGAACTTTATTGTTTGAGAACAGTTTTAGGTTTACAGTAAAATTGAACAGGAAGTTCAGTTGCCACATATCCCTGTCCCCATATCTACAGAACTACAGTATCTTGGCTTTGTGATGATTGATGAACCTACACTGACACATTAATATAACCTCAAATCCATAGTTTACCGTAGGCTTACTCTTAATGTTGTACATTTCATAGGTTTTGACAAATATATAATGGCATGCTTTTACCACGGTAGTATCATACAGAATAGTTTCACTGCTCTGAAAATCCTCTGTGCCAGACCTTTCATCCTTCCCTCCCTCCTAACATCTGCCAGCCACAGATCTTATTACTCTCTCCATAGTTTTCTTGAGGATCATATAGTTGAAATCATACAGTATGTACCTTTTCAGATTAGCTCTTTTCACTTAATAATATGAATTGAATATTCCTGTATACCTTTCTAAGGTTCGTTAGCTCTTCTATTTTTAGCACTGAATAAATATCCCATTTTCTGGATATGCCATGCTTTATTATCCATCCAGATACTGAAGGACAGCTTGGTTGCTTCCGAGTTTTGACAATTACTGCTAAAGCCAGTGCTATAAACATTTGTATGCAGGTTGTTGTTGTGTCCACACAGGTTTTCAGTTTATTTGGGTAAATACCAAGAAATGTGATTCCTGATGTTTAGTTTTACACAAAACTGTCAAACTGTCTTCCAAAGTGGCTGTACCATTTTGCATTGCCACCAGCCAAGAATGAGAGTTACTCTTGGTCCCCATTCTCAACAGCGTTTGGTGCTGATAGTATTTTGCATTTTGGCCATTTTAATAGGTATGTAGTGATATCTCTTTGTTGTGTTAAGGTCATTTCTTTTTTAGACATGCCTCATTCATTTTAATAAATTTTAACACCCCCCATCCTTTCATTTATTCTGTGTTTCTTTTTCTTTTTAAGATTTTATTTATTTATTTGAGAGAGAGATCACAAGTAGGCAAAAAGGCAGGCAGAGAAAGAGGGGGAAGCAGGCTCCCTGCTGAGCAGAGAGACTGATGGAGGGCTTGATCCCAGGACCCTAAGATCATGACGTGAGCCTAAGGCAGAAGCTTTAACCCACTGAGCCACCCAGGCCCCCTATTCTGTGTCTCTTGTATGAATTGCTGGTCATTTGTTTTGTTTATTTGCAGTTAACACAGGCTGTGGACAGTCTGATGAGATTGTTTTAATTTGCAGTTTGCTTATGGACATGTTATGTAAAAGAAGTATCTTTTGATATGCTTACTTGCCATCTCTATATCTTTTTTGTTAAGTTGTCTTTTCAGGTCTTTGGCCTATTTTTTTAAATCATTTCATTTTTCTTACTATTGAGTTTTAAGACTTCTTCAATGAGTTGAATAACCATTTATAAAAACTGTCTTTTTTTTTTTAAAGATTTTATTTATTTGACAGAAAGAGACAATGAGAGAAGGAACACAAACAGGGGGAGTGGGAGAGGGAGATGAGTAGAGAGGGAGTGGTGCTCAATCTCAGGACCATGACCTGAGCCGAAGGCAGATGCTTAACCAACTGAGACACCCAGGTGCCCTCAAAACTATCTTTTAAAAATACTTTGTCCCCATTTATAGTCAATCCTTTCATTATCTTCACATTGGTTTTCTTAGAGTGGAGATTTTTATTTTTAATGATGCCCAGTTTATCAGTTCTTTCTTTCGTGAGTCATATTTTTGGTGTTGTGTGTAAAAAATCATTATTCTACCCAAGGTCATACAGATTTTCTTATGTGTTATCTTCTAAGAGTTTTATGGTTTTGCATTTTACAGGTGGGTCTGTGATCCATTTTCAGTTCATCTTTGTTGAGGGTGTAAGGTCTTTGTCTAGATTTGTTTGTTTTGTTTTGTTTTTTTTTCATGTGGATGACTCATTATTCCAATACCATTTATTGAAGGGATGATCTTGCTCCATTTTACTCCCTTTGCCCTTTTGTCGAAAATCAGTTGACTATATTTACGGGGATGTATTTCTGGACTCTCTATTCTATACAAATGATCTGTTGTCTGTTTTTTCATTGTTATTATATGATTTCAGTATTTTATTTATTTGAGAGAGAGAGAGAGAGGAGCAGAGGGGAGGGGCAGAGAGAGAGAAGCAGACTCCCTGCTGAGCAGGAAGCTGACATTGGACTCAGTCCCAGGACCCTGAGATCATGACCTTAGTTGAAGGCACAGGTTTAATTGACTGAGTCACCCAGGTGCCCCTGATTTTTTTTTTTTTTTATTTCATCATGTACTCCCTAATCCTTATCCCTTATTTCTCGCATCCACTTCTCTGGTAACCATCACTTTGTTCTCTATAGCTAAGAGTCCGTTTCTTCATTTGTTTCTCTTTTTTTCTCTCCTTTGCTCATTTGCTTTGTTTCTTAAATTCCACATATGAATGAGATCATATGATATTAGTCTTTCTCTGACTGACTGACTTCATTTAGCATTATACTCTCTCTCTCCATGTCATTGGAAATAGTAGGATTTCATTCTTTTTTTATGGTTGAATAAAATTCCTATATGTGTGTGCATACACACACAAACACACACCACATCTTCTTTATCCATTCGTCTATTTATGAACACTTGGGCTTCCATATTTTGGCTATGGTAAATAATGGTTCAATAAACATAGGGATTCATGTATCCCTTTGATTTAGTGTTTTTGTATTCTTTGGGTAAACAGTAGTATGATAGCTGAGTAGTAGGGTAGTTTTATTTTTAATTTTTTGAGGAACCTCCATACTGTTTTCCATAAGGGCTGCACCCATTCGCATTCCTACCAGCAGTGCTTAAGGGTTCCTTTTTGTCCGCATCCTTGTCAACACTTTTTATTTGCTGTTTTTTTTTTTTTTTATTTTAGCCATTCTGACATGAGTGAAGTGATAGCTCGTTGTAGTTTTGATTTGTAATTCCCTGATGATAATTGATGTTGAGGATCTCTCCATGTGTCTTTTGGCCATCTGAATGTCGTCTTTGGAGAAATGTCTGTTCATATGTTGTACCTATTTATAATTGGATTATTTGTTTCTTGGGTATTGAGCTCTATCATTTCTTCATAAATTTTGAATAGTAACCCTTTTTCAGATACATCATTTGTGAATACCTTCTCCCTTTCAGTAGGTTGCCTTTTAGTTTTGTCAATTGTTTCCTTCACTGTGCAGAAATTCTTTATTTTGAGGTAGTCCCGATAGTTTATTTTTGGTTTTATTTCCCTTGCCTCAGGAGACATGTATGGAAAAATGTTGCTATGGCTGATGTCAGAAAGATTACTGCCTGTGGTCTCCTCAAAGATTTTTATTGTTTCAGGTCTCACACTTAGGTCTTCAATCCATTTTGAGTGTATTTTTGTGTATGGTGAAAGAAAGTGGCCCAGTGTGATGCTTTTGCATTGGCACTCTGGTTTCCCAACACCATTTTTTGAAGAGACTGTCTTTTTCCCATTGTATATTCATTACTGCTTTGTCAAAGATTAATTGTAGGTTTATTTCTGGATTTTCTCCTCTCTTCCATAGATCTATGTGTCTGTTTTTATGCCAGTACCATACTGTTTTAGCTACTACCACTTAGTAATATAACGTAAAATCTGGAATTGTGATACCTCCAGTTTTGTTTTTCTTCCTCAGGACCACTTCAGTTATTTGAGGTCTTCTGTGGTTCCATACAGATTTTAGGATTGCTTGTTTTAGTTTTGTGAAAAATTCTGTTGCTATTTTGATAGGGATCGCATTCAATCTGCAGATTGCTTTGGGTAGCATAGACATTTTAACAATGTTTATTATTCCAACCCATAACATGGAATGTCTTTCCGTTTCTTTCATCATTGTCTTAGAGTTTTCAGAGTACAGGTCTTTCACCAATTTGGTTAAGTTTATTCCTAGATACTTTACTGTTTTTGATGTAGTTATAAGTAGGATTTTTAATTTTACTTTCTGTTGCTTCATTATTAGTGTATAGGAATGCAATGGATTTTTTGTACGTTGATTTTGTATTCATGACTTAACTGAATTCAGTTATCAGTTCTAGTAGGTTTTTTGTGGAGTCTTCAGAATTTTCTATTAATAGTATCATGTCATCTGCAAGTAGTCAGAATTCTACTTCTTCCTTACAAATTTGGATGCCTTTTAGGAAGTGATTCATTTATTATAAAAGAATGAGAGGTGATTATTTCCAGCAAGGGAGAAATTTGTGTGTCTTACAGATATCCCACTCTGAAGAATGGGAGTACTCAATGTCAGTGGGATTTTGAAGCCTCAGACAAAAACACTAACAGGAAGATTAAAATAAGACTCTGGGGAAATTGGTAGAGGAATAAAAAATGAGGTTGAAGGTTCAGGCAACCCTTCATATATGAGGTAATTTGAACTTCACTTAAACTAACATGATCCAGTGGGAAGAGTCACCTTTTGGTATCATTCAAAAGACATAGAGTATGTGTTTAGTCAAGAATGGGTGACATTGGACTCTGTCTAGTAAGAGACTCTCTTTTTAGGTATTATCAGGCATTTTAGGCTCTCATATGGTGATTACAAAGGCCCAGGCATCCATAGATTTTGGAAATCTCTGTCTGTTGAAGGGATAACACACTTAGGCTTTGAGAAGAAGCGGCCTGCTGCTCCATTGTTAACAACCCCTGGGCCTTTGTAGGTGTAAAGAAATCTACAAGATACTTTTGACCATGCCTCTTGTTTGAGATCCTTTTGGGAAAGCAAAACATTTTTTTTATTTCTTGGCCAAAGAGGACAATTAAAACATTAAAAATCACCCCTGAAATCCTGGCATTCAAACTGACTACCACTTACGTCTCTCAGAAACAGATAAAAAGAATCAGAAATGAAATCAGCTACTTTGTCAGTGGGACATTTTAAATAGCATTATAGTATTTAAGTGTAATTCTTTTTTTCTTGTATTCTTAAGAACATATGCTGATACCCTATTCTTAGAGGCACTTTGAGATGCACATCAAACAATGCCAGGTGTAAATACAAACCTGAGTATATTCAGATTTATGGTATGTGAAGACTAACTTTGATGCCTCTGCCTCCTCCCACTGGATAGCCTGCAGAAGGTATGGGTAGAAGCTGTGTAGTGGGGAGCAAGATCACATTCAGCCATTCAGTAAGGATTGGGCTGATATCAAAAGTCCCTTTGCCTCGTTCTCTCTGAGAGCTGGCCCAGACTCTAATTTTCTGGCAGTCTCTGGTCTGGTTTCGCCGGCACTTGGCAACCTGCCCCGTGTTCAGAATATTCCCAGGGTATAGTAGCTTTGTGTGTATTTTCGCCTTGAGCTATATTCCACTTTGATGGACTCATTCTGCTTATATTTGTCAGCTGGAAATTCCTGAGCTTTACACTTGCTTGTTTTGTTAAAGTGTAGTTGACACAGAATATTACATTAGTCTCAGGTATACAACATAGTGATTCTACATTTCTATATATTATGCTCACTACAAGCTGAGCTTCCCACCTTGGAAGGCATAGGACAAGGGAGCCTATTTTGCCACCAGGGATCCTGATGAGTGGATGCTCTCAATGGGGTGAAAAGACCATGTATTTTGTGATACAACAAATAATGGAGAAAAGTGTTGAGTTCTGGAGTGTCAGTTTCCTCATTTACAAATGGAAAAGGGTAATAAGAATTGTACCATGGAGCCATTAGGAAGATTGAGCTTATGTGAACAGTTCCTAGTAGACAGTAGGTACACAAAGCGGCTTTGAACAGTAAATATATTAAAAAGGAAAGCCAGATATTCCAAGGCCTTTAGGGTATGCGAGAAGCGTGTCTGAACCTAGGGAGTTGATATTTTAAAGGACATAATTGGTTAGCAGGACGCTTGTACATGAATCAGAGTTTTAGCATGCAGCCTGATATAGCCAGTTGTTCAGAAGAGATTAAATATCATGCTGATTGCTGATACTTCACTTGTGTGCTAGATATTTGGAACAGAACTTATGTCAACATAGGTCCACCATAACACTTGTAAAATTATGCATGAGATGATTTTCTATTTGGAGACCTGTAAGAGATTTTCTTGGCCATTTGAAAAGGAATGCGTTGGTTTGATCAACAGTTGAGTAAAATGACGCTACAGAAGAAAAACCACTGGGTCAGATTCTTTTCTAACTGATATTTTTCTCTGAGTAAACCAAGCAGTCACATTTTTATTTTGTTGCTGTTTCTTTTCTTTTCTGCTTTTCCTTTCTACCAGGAGAAGCCACCTTTCTCCTAGGATATGTCCTGCCACTCTCTGTACTTTTTGTTCACACCGTTCTTCATTTTCATTGAAGCTAGTAGAATTGGAATACTGACACTCCCCTGGTGCGTTGGCAGAAGGATGCTTTGACCACTTTCAGCTTAAGAAATCCATTTTTTGCTGCTACGGACACTGAGGTGCACATGCCCCTTCTTTTCACTATGTCTGTTATCTTTGGGGTAAATACCAAGAAGTGCAGTTTCTGGGTTGCAGGGTAGCTCTATTCTTAACATCTTGAGGAACCTCCCAATGTTTTCCAGACTGGCTGTTACGAACTTGAATTCCTAACAACAGTGTAAGAGGGTTCCCGTTTCTCCACAATCTTGCCAACATTTGTTGTTTCCTGTTGTGCTAATTTTTGCCATTCTGACTGGTATAAGGTGGCATCTCATTGTGGTTTTGATTTGTATTCCATAGCAGTGATGTCCACAATAGTCAAACTGTAGAATGAGCCGAGATGCCCCTCAAGAGATGAATGGATACATATACATATACATATACACAATGGAATATTATTCTGCCATCAGAAACGATGAATCCCCATAACTTGCATTGACATAGATGGAACTGGAGGGGATTATGTTAAGTGAATTCAAGCAGAGAAAGACAATTATCATGTGGTTTCACTCCTATGTGGAACATAAGCAATAGCACGGAGGACCATAAGGGAAGGGAAGGAAGTCCAAAGGGGGAGAAATCAGAGAGGAACATGAACCATGAGAGACTGTGGACCCCGAGAAACAGTCCAGGGGTTTCAGAGGGGAGGGTGGGGAGGGGGTAACAGGGTGATGGGTATCGAGGAGGGCACATGCGCTGATGAGCACTGGGTGTTATGGTTAACTAATGAATCATTGAACATTACATCAAAAACTAATTATGTACTATACAGGGGCTAACTGAACATTAAAAAAAAAAATCTTTGTTGTTGTTGTTGTTGGGGGGACTCTTCATAGTCCGCTCAGTCTTCTGAGGCTGAAAAGGCATACTGTACACTGCTAACACTTTCTGAAAATCACCTACAAAGGGAGCCTACTGCTAAGTTTTCCATCAGATACAAAAATGTCCCATCGGTTCACATGGCTGTTGATGGCAGATTGCAAAGAAGGCGTGCTAATGTGTATTTGTGTGCGAGATGCTGCCTTGGGGAGTTTGTTCATGTGTGTGTTTTTGGATTGGAAGTTGATTTTCAAGTTGTTTTCAGAATTTGGGCAGTTCTTTGGTTTTGGAGGGTTTTGTTACTTTCTTTTTAAATTTTACTTGCATCAGGCCCATCATCAGAGACTCAATCACAACCAACCTGTGAATAGAACCACATTGTTTCTAAGCAACCTCATGAATAAAAAAAGCAACGATATTTGCCTGTGATTATGGGGGCGAAATTTGATAAGGAAACAGATGGTACTTCATAGCTTCCAGGAATTTTCAATAAACAACCTGATATTGGAAGAGATTTGCAAAAAAAAAAGAAGAATACTTTAGTAGTATATACCTCTTGAAATTGAGTACACACTCAGAGTGCTGAAGAGTACCATTATCAGAGCTTACAAATCTCAAAATTTAATAGTTCTGGATACAGTCTATGGCAACCAGGGCTTATTATAGACATTAGCCTTCCTTTGCGTGCATGTACTACCTTCCCCAAATTGGAAGCCCAAACATCACATTAATTCCACAACAGGTGGCAAAACTCCTACTACTCTGTGAGTCAAGAATGAAGCACATGTTTTTTTAGAAAAAAAGAATGAAACACATGTTAAGCAAATATTGTGGAGGCTGTCTTCCTTCACAAGGGGTATGTCTCAGGGGACACCAGTATTTTCTCATGGCAGTATTTTGAGTTTTCGAAGGACATGAAGTAAATATAGTACAGTCTCATCATACAAATATTTAACGTATATTAAACCATATGCACTTAGGTCTCTGTCTCGTGGTATGAAAATATTATAAAACGATACTTTCATAGGGATGCTTTATTATATTTTATATATTACTCTCTATATTCTATGCACATTGATTCTGTACATGTTGAATATAGTCAAATTTCTATATGTATTTATGGGGGAACTTTTAGGAATTTTCAAAGATAAAGTTGACCACATGTGATACTTGCCTATGCACTGAGTTTAAATTCTCCCCTGTCACTACAAACATTTGCCCTTAAATAGTTTTCATTTGCCCCGCTTTCCCTTTGCACATATTTTCCTGGCCTACTCTTTCTCCCTCTTGCTTCAATTCCTGCTTTTGGAGTCTTTGTGATCATTCACGACATGAGTTATTTGAACTTTCTCCTCAGTTTATTCTCCCACATATACATATTACTTGTATGACTTGCTTTTGAGGTTTTGTTATTTTGTGCTTTTCAGCCTTGTTTCTCATTTCTTTCTCATTCTTGCTCCTCCTTTTCCAGGATGTGATGGGTAGCAAAAGTCTTAAAAGAACTAATGTAGGTACTCTGGCTACAGTTGTCCTCTGATCCTAGAGACACTGGCTTTTTTCCTTGGGGCCCTGATATCTGGCCACCACCATGTCAACTTCTATTTTATGAGGCTGACACTGTCAAGAGACTATAGAAGTCATTGTGGGACACTTGGTTCAGTCACCATTGGGCCATGATGCCATAGAAGAGATGGGACTCTTAGATACAGATCTATTCTTTCTTTACCATGCTGGCCACAGCAAGCATTTTAGGGCAGTATTTAAGATTGTGGGTTTTGGAGGAAAATTGCCTTGGTTCAAATTCCAGTTCTACTACGGATGAACTGTGTTATCTGAGCAAATTAAGTTCCTTAAACTCTCTAAATTTTCTTTTTTTTTTTAATATTTTATTTATTTATTTGAGAGAGAGAGAACATGAGATGGGAGAGGTCAGAGGGAGAAGCAGGCTCCCCGCTCAGCAGGGAGAGATGTAGGACTCAATCCCGGGACTCCAGGATCATGACTTGAGCCAAAGGCAGTCGCTTAACCAACTGAGCCACCCAGGCGCCCAACTCTCTAAATTTTCTAACCTGTGGTAGAACTTGATTTAAGTTGTTGTGAAGATTGAAAGGAGTCAGTGCATGCAAATTGCTTAAGGCATTTCCGGTCACATAGCATAAACTTCGAAAAAGTTAGCTTTATAACATAGGTTAGAAGTGATGTTACTCTGCCATTCATTAATCCTCTCAACACCCTTCATCAAAGACTTTCCAAGTGCCTTACTCTATGCCAGTCTAGGAAAATAAGGAGAAACCCAACAAAGCATCTGCTATCAGGAACCATAGAATCAACACTTAGAGACAAATAGGCAAACAAATGAAGCCAGAGTGTCAACAGGGTTATTGTTCGCTGCCTTCGTTTACCTGGCCAGACAGGCCTTACCTGGGGGTACAATTTCAGAGGACGTTTGTGGACTCAACAGACAACACCTGTATAAGACACCTGAGGGGGAGGGTTCAGATGGTGTTGTCATAGTGCCATGAGTCTCTAAAGATCTGGGGCATTTACTCAGGAGTTAAAGGTCAGGGGAGAGGCAGACTCCACTCCCTGGCCTCCCAAGTGTGAAGTTTGTGAAGGCATGGGCCGATCTTTCTGAGATCTTAGGAAACAACACAAAAACTGCATCCTCAGCAGAAAGCCGGGGCTTCGTTATGGTAGAAGGTTGAAGGAAAGTTCACTGAACAGATACGAATGAAGAGGAGTTTTTATTTTTACCCCATGCCTAGGATTTCAGAGAGTCCAAAATAAAAGGCTGCATAGAAGGGAACTGTGGGAGATGGCGTCCGGAGAAAGAATGCACAGCCGGGTGCACACATGAGAACGTCAGGTTGCACAGATGGCTGACAGGGCTTATAATTTGGAAGGGACCAGGGCTGACAGAGATGTGACATGTGGTAGGGTTAATTGCCTACAGATTTTCACACAGCGCTCTCCACATAGGATTTTTGAGTTTCGTTTTGTAATACGACTTCATGAATGCATTGCATTATCTAAACTTGTACGTGGAAGTGAAACTGTTGAGGTCAGGGCCAAGGCCTTCAGACAATAGAGCAAATTCTCTGAGCTGCTCAAAAGGTCAAATTTTTTTTTTTTTTTAAAAGGTCAAATTTTTATATTCAACTTAGGCATGTGAGAGGAAAGAACAGAGTTCTATATTATTAAAAGAAAAACCACAACTTTAAAAAAATGAACTTGCTGATTCACACAATGGTACTGGAGCACTGACAGATTTCGGGCTGTCTACGCAGTCCTTAGTTAAAATGGCTTGTTTTCCACCATGGGCTCCATATGTAATTCATTTTAAAATACTTGATCCAAACGGATCATTTTATTTTATCAAATCAAAGTTCTTTTGTGATATTAATATCTACTAATGTATGGGTCCTTAAAGCCACTTCAAATGTATAGAGCTATTCCGTTAATGGTTGTGCCTGTAAAATGGATCAAATGATGTTATACTAATGCTTTGTCAGCTTACCATCTTCTGTTTTACAACTGTGTAAGTGGTGGAACACCAGGAGGGGCGCAATCACAACAAATCAAATAAATGCAGCTGTCAGAACCAATCAAAGTAGTCAAGCCTAAGGATCATTGTCCAACTTTTGCCACAGTTATCAGGCTATGCAACAATAAGAAATGAGATAAATCTTCCAGCTCACAGAATAAGCTATTGAGAAACTTGGGAATGGGGGCTATCAATATATCATAAATATGTTTCAGCACCTGCTCTATGAAAAAAAAAATTAATCCCTGAAGCCAAAATACAAGGCAGACTTGATCACCCTACACAATATACATATAAAGTCTTTAACATGTTGTTTTTTTTGTCTCTGGGTGTGACATTTCCATTTGTGTGATGTATCAAAGTATAGAGGTGAATTTAAGTAAGTCATTTCTTAGGATAGTTGCCCTGGGCAAATGGTAGACTTTGATTAAGACAGATGCAATTTAAAATACTGAAATATAGATGATCACCAATAAATTAGATTCACTTGGGCATTGTTTATTAAAAACTGAGGCTAAGTGTCAAAAGCGCAGCCACTTGATACTGGAGAATTTAATGAAAGTTGGTAGTGGTGGTCAGGCTGAGGGAAGGCAGAGTTACATTACTTCTGAGTCAACGTTCACACATTGAGAAATTAGATTTTACAAAGTCATCAAAGAGTGATCAGTGTCTGGGGAAATACACTAAACTCACAGGATAATGATTTATTAAATAAAAAATAATGCCAGGAGTTGTTTATCTACCAAAGTTAGTGTTATCATTCATTTGAGTGGAGATTTCCTTCCGTATACTCCAGAAAACACATCAAGATCAGGAGGTAACTTGATAGTCTTAAAATTAAAAGGAAAAGAAAATGAAACCTCATTTTTAAAATTAGCAAAAAATTTTTATTTCACATGAACAGACGCTTCTCCAAAGAAGACATACACGGCTAACAGACACATGAAAAAATGTTCATCATCATTAGCCATCAGGGAAATTCAAATCAAAACCACAATGAGATACCACCTTATACCAGTTAGAATGGCACAAATTGACAAGGTAAGAAAAAACAAAACAAATATTGGAGAAGCTGTGGAGAAAGGGGAACCCTCTTCCACTGTTGGTGGGAATGCAAGTTGGTACAGCCACTTTGGAAAACAGTGTGGAGTTTCCTAAAAAAATTACAAATAAAGCTACCCTATGATCCAGGAATTGCACTACTGGGTATGTACCCCAGAGATACAGATGTAGCAAAAAGAAAGGCCATCTGCACCCCAATGTTCATAGCAGCAATGTCCACAATAGCCAAACCGTGGAAAGAGCAGAGATGCCCTTCAGCAGATGAATGGATAAAGATGTGGTCCGTATACACAATGGAATAATACTCAGTGGTTGGAAAGGATGAATACCCAGCTTTTGCATCAACATGGATGGGCCTGGAGGAGATTATGCTGAGTGAAAGAAGTCAAGCAGAGAAAGTCAATTATCATATGGTTTCACTTGTATGTGAGACATAAGGAATAGCATGGAGGACATTAAGAAAAGGAAGGTAAAAATGAAAGGGGGGAAATTGGAGGTGGAGATGTGGACTCCGAGCAACAAACTGAGGGTTTTAGAGGGGGGATGGGTTAGCCCTGTGATGGGTATTAAGGAGGGCACATGTTGTAATGAGCACTGAGTGTGACATGCAAACAGTCAATCATGGAACACTACATCAAAAACTAATGATGTACTGTATGGTGACTAACATAATAAAAAATTAAAAAAAATTAAGCTGCAGTATTCTCACACTATTTTTTGACAGGGTAACCAGGCACCACCTATTAGAGCAATAGCACCAACAACAGTGTTTAAAGACTGAAAAAGAGGGTTTCTGGCTCCACGTATAAGGAGCTTAGAAATTACCAGGCCATGAAAAGTTGAGCCCTGAAGTCAGTAACTCTTGGATCCATAAGAACAAGAGCACACAAGGAAAACTCTAGCCCCCAAGATTGAAGAGACAGGTGAATATAGAAACCATGGCTTACCAGAATGGAAACTCAGGAGCAGAAACCATGACAGGAACTACTTCATCCAGCAACAGTAGAGTGAGTGTATTCCTCAGGCTTTCATCAATCATCTGATAAAATGAATATGTATAGACTACTTTATCCAGCAGCAACACAATGTACAGAGCATTCCCTGTAATAGACCACAGTGTGAGCTATAAGACAAGCCTAAACAAATCTAAAAAAAATTAGAAACCAGAAAATGTCTGCTCTCATACTGTAATAAAATTAGGCACAAATAATAGAAATATAACTGGAAAATCACAAAACACGTGGAGATTAAACAACACACTTCTAAATAATACAGAGGTCAGAGAAGAAATCTCAAGAGAAATTTTAAAGTATTTTGGACAAAATGAAAATAAAAACACAATTTATCAAAATTTGTGGAAGTCTCTGAAAGTAGTTAGAAATTTATAGCATCAAATGCATTTATGAGAAAAGAATGAGGGGCACCTGGGTGGCTCAGAGGGTTAAGCCTCTGCCTTCAGCTCAGGTCATGATCTCAGGGTCCCGGGATGGAGCCCCACATCGGGCTCTCTGCTCAGCAGGCAGCCTGCTTCCACTTCTCTTTCTGCCTGCCTCTCTGCCTACTTGTGATCTCTCTCTCTCTCTCTCTCTGTCAAATACATAAATAAAATCTTTAAAAAAAAGAAAAAAGAAAAGAAGAATGACCTAAAATCAGTGGTCTAAATTTCCATTGGGACAGTAGAAAAAGAAAAGCAAACTAACCTAAGCAAGCAGGAAAAAAAGTGAAATAATAAGAATTAGAGCATAAATCAATTAAACTAAGAATAGGAAATCAATAGAAAAAAAATCAACTAAAACACTCAAGATTCGAAAAGAGCAATAAAGCCAATAAACCTTTAGTGAGACTAAGAAGAGAGAGGACACAAATTACTAACCCCAGAAATGAAGGGACATCTTAGAGATACCAGGAACATAACATGAGTAATAAAATAAAACTACGATCGACTGTATGCCCATAAATCTAATACCTAGATTAAATGGACCAATTCCTTGAAAGCACAATATGTCAAAACTCATACAAGAAAATACAGATGATCTGGATGGGCTTACGCCTCTTAAAAAATTGAATAATTAAAAGCCTTCCAAAACAGAAAGCACCAGGCCTACCTGGATTTCCTGGTGAATTCTCTCAAACATTAAAGGAAGAAATGATACCAATCATTACAATTTCTTTCAGTGTATAAAAGCAGAGAAAACACTACCTATTGTGTGACACAAGCATTATCCTAGTACTAAAACCAGACAGAGATACTAAAGAGAACTTGAGACCAACATCTGTCATGAACATAGATGGAAAACTTCTCAACAAAATATTAGCACTCAAGCCCAACAATGTATATATTTAAAAAAAAGATATGAAAGGCTGATTCAACATTTGAAAATGAATTAATCTAATCATAGACACAGACTAAAAAGAGAAAAAAATCACATCAGTAGGTGCAGAAAAAGGATTTGACAAAATCCAGTGTTCATTCATGATAAAATAACAAATAAGGAATAGAGAATTTTCTCAACTTCATAACAACTCTCTATAAAACATCTACACCTGACATCATATTTAATGATGAAAAAATCAAAACATTCCCACTAAGATGAAGTCCAAGGCAAGAATGTCCTTTCTCACCACTCCTTTTCAACATCGTATTGTAAGCTCTTAGTCATGTAATAGAGCACAAAAAGGAAATAGAAGGTCTACAGATTGGGAAAGAAGACCCAAACCGTTTTCGTTGCAGATGACATTATCTATATAGAAAATCTGAAAGAACAGTAACAACCACAAAAAGTACCTGGAACTAGTAAGTGAGTATAGGTACGTACAAGATATGATTTTAATATACAGATTAGTTACTTCTCTGTATATCAACAATTAAAATACTTGAAACTAAAACATTACACAGTTTAAATTATAAAATGAAATTCTTTGGTAAAATCTAACAAAATTCTGTAACACCAATAGGAGGGAAACTATGAGACTAGGAAAAATGAAATGAAAGAAAAACTAAATGGAGAAAGTCCCCACTGATGGATAGGAACAATTGGTATTTTCAAGATGTCAGTTCTTCCCAACAGGATTGACAGGTTCAAAGTAATCCCAATCAAAATCCCAGCGACGAGGTTCTTCTAAAGCTTAACACAGTTTATAGTTAGCCTAAATATATACGTATATACAGAGAGAGAGATATTAAAAAAGAGAATGAAGAAGACTCCCGGTTTATTATTCTTCCAGATCTCTTACGGTAACATAGTCTTAATATGTTATGTTGATTTTATATCTCCTTTGTGGTAAAAGATATCCTCATCTACAGTAGCCAAGTAAGTTTGGCAAGTGTTGGGATAAACAGTGTAACCTAACAACTTCTCAGAGTCTTTGTCATGATGATGCTTTGTGAATCTGTAAGATGGAGTTTAAAACCTACAAATTCTCCTATTTATTTTAGAACTTAAGCCTTTCTACATTTTTTTAAAGATTTTATTTATTTATTTGTGGGAGAGAGAGAGAGGGAGAGAGAGCACAAGCTGGCAGAGTGGCAGACAGAGGCAGAGGGAGAAGCAGGCTCCCCACTGAGCAAGGAGCCTGACGCGGGACTTGATCCCAGGACCCTGGAATCGTGACCCAAGCTGAAGGTAGCCGCTTAACCAACTGAGCCACCCAGGCATCCCAAGCCTTTCTACATTTTGGTTCTTAGTTTTGTTTTCTTCCTTCTCAGAATCTTAAGGAATGGATATTTTTCAGAATAAACATAAATAAATTTAACCCTAGATTCCTCGCAATAATTAACACCATTCCTGAGAATTCTGGTTCTGTGGTTCACTGGGCTTATTTTTTTCACCTTGATTTTAATTGGCTGTTATTTCAGATGGCAGTATTGTTTGATCACTTCCCCATGGAGGTGACATTTGAGTTTGAAGAGGAGTTTTTCTGATCCAGAATATCTTGAGGGTGTCTTTAGATCCCTATTCACTAAGAGTGCTAATTGGTAATGAGTCGAGAAGACTTGCCCCTTTAAAATTTTTTTTGAAATGATTGTAGAATCATAGGAAATTGGAAAAAAGTGTTGAGGGAGATCTTGTATGACTTGCACTCAGCTTTCCCCAGTGGTAACATACTTCATGACTACTAGACTATCAAGCTAGAAAATTGACATTTTACTCAGATTTTACCAGGGGGGGGTGTGTGTGTGTGTGCACGCGCCATATACCTAGTTCTCTGTTGCCTTGCATGCTTTAAGAATGTGAACTTAGGAAGCTCTGATAAGATAGTACTGGGAAAAATTGTGGGGTTTAATTTACCCAGACAAGTTTTTTTGTTTTTTTTTTTATAATTTCTTTTGATCTGTTGTTTGTTCAGTGTTATTTCAGAAGTGCTTAGAAGACCCTTGCGTTTCTTAAATAACTTCCTCATACTGCGTTCTGATGCTGGATATGCTTTTAGTTAATGGATAAAGCTTATTTTTTTTTTTAAAGATTTTATTTATTTATTTGAGAGACAGAGAAAGTGAGAGCATGAGAGGAGAGAAGGCCAGAGGCAGAAGCAGACTCCCCGTGGAGCTGGGAGCCCGATGTGGGACTCGATCCCGGAACTCAAGGATCATGACCTGAGCCGGAGGCAGTTGCTCAACCAACTGAGCCACCCAGGCACCCAATGGATAAAGCTTATTACAATACAAATTTAATAATGGTTTTTGAGATGCCTGCTTAAGTATTTAGTTAGGTTCTACCACATGCTTGATTGTTATACATTTTAAGGAAATTACAGTGGACAAAACTGTAAATCTTTGCTTTCATGATTTATTTTTTCTTTATTTGAGGAAAAGTAGAACATCCACCAAGCATAAAATCCACCAGGTGACAATAAAAGTCATGAAGAGAACTGAACTGGGATTAGGTGGAGACAGGGCCTACTTTATAGAGAGTGGTTAAGGAAGATCTTTCCAGTAAGGGGGCATTTAGAGTGCAGCTTAGAGGAGAATGTGAGGAGCAGTGTTCAAAGCTTTCCATGTGGAGGGAACAGCAAATACAGAGAGAGCCCTGAGTCTGGAGCGTGCTTGGTTTGTTTTCCAAACAGCAGAGGCTAGTGTGACTCTGGCATGGGGACAGAGGGATTTGTAGTAGGATTTGAGACCAGAGAAGTAACAGGGGCCAAACTGTGTGCAGTTTTGTCAGCCATGGTAACAAGTTGGGATTTTACTCTTAAGTCATCTGAGAAGCCACTGGGTGGATTTAAGAAAAGAATGTATGCAGTTTAACTCATGTATTAGAAAAATAAACATACTAGAAAAATCACATGTTCTCCTCATGGCGATCAGCTGGAAAGGACAAGGGTAAAAACAGGAGATCAATTAAAAGGCTCTTAGTAATAATGCAAGGGAGAGTTGATGGAGGCATGTCCAAGAGTTGTAGCAATAAATGTGCCCATGGAATGTACATGGGAAGTGAGACAGACGAATCAAAGGTGAATGCCACATTTTGGCCCTGTGCAATTTAAAAGGCGAAATCGCCATTTTTTGAGTTGAACTAGACTGTCAAGATTGCACGTGTAGTGTAGAAGGGTGGGGGAATAATCAGCTCAGTTTTGAAGGAGCTAAGTCTGAGATAGCTCTTAGGTGCCCTGGCAGCTGGGCACATAAATCTGGAGTTGAGGAGAAAAGTCTGAGCATCATCACAATGGCACTGACGTCAGAGGCCGTGGGACTGGATGAGAACAGCCAGGGAGAAAGTTGAGATGAAGAGAAAGACCTTTGCTGTGAACCAAGCAGAGTTCTAAATTCTGTGCATTTACTTGCTCATTTAACCTTCTCAAAAACCCTGTAATGTAGGAACTATTCTTTCCCCCTATTTTACAGATATGAAACCTGGAATTTAGAGGGCTGATGTAAGAACTTACGTGGCACAGCCAAGATAAACTCCAGAGACGTTTTGGCTGTAGAGGGTTTACTTCTAGCCACCATATTGTATTGATCAAGCTTGACATTGAAACAGTGAAAGAGTTAAGGCACTGACTTAAATGGCTAGTTAGCTAGAAATGACTGGAAGTTGCTTTTTTAAGGACAGCAAGCTTTGCCAGGGCCAGAGAGCAGAAGAGTTCATTTACCTCCTTAGAAGAACTTTCAATGTGCAGTCTTGGTCTTACCATAATTAGCCACCCCTAGTGAAGCAGAGTAGAGATTACCGGAGCTGCCCCGCCACCCCTCAGCCCATGGAGTGGTACTCTAGTCAGGTGAGACTTGTATAGGAGGACGTAGAGCTCCATGACCTGAATGTTCCTTATTTACCAGTGCTCCTCTTGGTGTCAGTGCCACTGGGTGTCTAGTCCTTCATAGTTTTTGCATTGGAACCTGTCAAGGGAACTCATCCTATCTTCCTTAAGACTCATTTTCTGATCTCATTTTTCCATTTTGACTGGGATGGGATCATTCATGCAGCAGACATGTATTTCTGCTGCCCTTCTTATGACACAAGTATTTGAGATAGAGGAATGAATAAAATAGAAGCGGTCTGTGCTCCAACAGATGAGCTTTCCTTCTAGTAGAAAGTAAAAGATCATGGCATGTATGCAGACAAATAAATAGAATAATTAACAACTGTGACAAATTATACAAAGAGAAGAATGAGAGAGCTAAAGCAGACTGTAACACTAAGAACAAGTAAGGACAAATAAGGAAGGTCTTGCAAAAGAGGTGGTATTTAAGTCAATACGTGAGAGATGAGCAGAAAAAATACATGGTAAAAGTAGGGAAGGACATTCCATATAGTGAGGTCAGCAAGGGGTCACAGGCTCTGAGATTTCAGCAAGCTTTGCTATTTTGGAATAGCTCAGTCAATGTGTTTGGAGGGAAGTTTTGAATAAGGGGCCATGACTTTTTTTTTTCTTTTTACAGCAGAATATAAAAATGTGAAAGAAACTAATCTAAATTACTTAGATATTGCTTTGCTTCTATAATTCCATTTAGGCAAAAAAGATTCCTACTAATTGAAGAAAGCAAGTATTTTTGTGACAGAGCAAATATATTGGTTTTGAAAAGGCCACCAAGACCCTGACCATGTGTGGTCACTTGAAGCTGATATGCGTTCAGTCGAATTGTTTTGGGAAACATTCATCTGGCAATCTCAATAACCAGTTGCTGCATAATAAGCTGAATTAGCCTGTAGCTATTGGCCTGCATGAACAGACCGTAGCTAATCTGCCATGTCTTACCACACAGGAAAAAACCCACGGCTGGACATTTCTGTACCACTTTGGCTCAGTCCTTTTTTAATTGTATTCAGTAATAGTATCTATTAATCACTTCCCAAGATGTGTAAGGACCCCAAAGAATGTTTCCATGTAAGAAGGAACAAATGTAGATGTGTTCATCTGTATAATGGTGATTTGGATAAACAATTAGGTCAGTCTTACCTCTTTGGTTGTCAGAGGTAGGAGTCCAGTTTAAACTAAGAGGTGGTAGGCAATTCAAAAACATCCTGCCTATTTTGTTTGATTCATTTTTTTACTGGTTTATCAGTACAAACTATGAAAAAGGGGAAGAATAGAAGTCATCTTACATAGGATGGATTCAAGAGTTTGAACCCCATCCAGTTCATCTTCTACTCTGTCTGTATATGGGCTTGATTCTTCCTACTTTTTGAGGGTTTGCCCTGCAGTGATTGATTAATTCCATAAAAACGTACTGGGCATCTACATATGTAAATACTGTTGAGCTCTGGACATAGAGTAGTACTCAAGTCAAATCAGCTTTATATCAGGATAGATAGAGCTCCATATCCTATATACCCTTTCATAAAAGGTAAAGCTAGAATTCAAATTAAAAATACATGTACGCATAATCTAATTTCAAATAGCAATGCTTTTTATAAAAAGAAGCAATACAGCATAAAATATGGGTTATGCCTGCGGGAGAAGAGTGATTTACTGTCAACAGGGTGGGCAGGGGAGTCTTCTCTGAAGGAGTGGTCTTTGAGTTGAGACTGGGAGGAGTAAGTAGAAGCAGAGCTCCAGGGCAAGGAACTTTCAGGAGGAAGTCTCAGCAGATACAGAGACTGCAAAAATGCAGATGATGAGTATATATGGGGCAGAGATGAGGCTGATCTGGGTGGAGAAAAGCTCTCCCTGGGGAAGTACCTAGATGTGGAGTAGATAAGGATCTATTCTTGAAGGCTTGGTAGTCCGTGGAAAAGAGGGCATTTCAGCTTTAGTAGAAAGTCAATGAAAAATTTGTAGCAAAAACTGAAAGTATCAAGTTTAATCTTTAAAAATACCTCTCTAGCTGGGAACAGGGTATAAGAGGTCACGCCTGGAAGCAGAGAAACAGCTAGGAGGTAGACACCCCAGGCCTTATGAGAAGTTCTGTGGTTTGTTCCAAGGTGAAAGCTGTGAAGTTAGCAAGAAATCACTCCATTCAGGATATATTTTGATATATCCATGCAGATAACCACTGTTATGCCCAGATTTTGAGATCCCCAAATAACACCAGGGAGCCGAGTCCGATGCAAAAGCAAAAGAGCCCTTTATTCAAGCTAGCTTGAGCTCAGTCTCTCCCACTCACAGACGCAGCGGTGGTGTAGAGAAAGAGAGGAGTTTCAAAAAGCGCAACAGTTTTAGAAGGGCCGGTGGCCAATGAGATAGTAACACACAGAAAGTTATTTAGTAACTGTTTGAACTAGCCTATCACCCTGGCCAGAATTGGCGCACAAGATTGACGGGCAAAAGGTGGGGTTTATATTCTTTCCTGGTCAGGGGTTCTGCATTCCTATTGGCTAACCCAAACCCAACCCACAGGCCGTCTGGGCTAATTAGCTCAAGGGCCGGCTGAGCCACACTCTGACCCTCCCAGAGGCAGGTTCTGCGGGGGCCACACACAAGAAGGTGGGTGTAAGCAAAAGGAGCCAGCCCTGCTCTGCTCCTTCACCACTTATACAATGAGAATGAAAAAAATAAAACCAGTATTGGAATACTAGGTCAGAAGGCAAGAACGAAAGTGTTATCATTAAATGCTCCCACAGAGCTAATACCATTCATTTTTCTTAAAACAGTTACCTCTGAGTACCAGACATGGTGCCAAGCCCTGAGGAGACATAGCTTGATTGCATGTTTTGTTCAATTAAAAAAAAAAAACAAAAAACTTTGCTGATAGTTTTATGGCATAATTACTGTATAGCCAAAATAATAAATTGAGGTGTAAAATATCAAAGAAGGTGAATGAAAAGAAAATATTTCACTTTTTTTTTTTTGGCTGAAGAAAGATTTTCAAAGCTGAATAATTTCCTCTGTTCTCTCTTCATTTCATGTATAGCCATGGGCAAGGAACTCCCAATAAAGCATTTCTATTCCCACAACAGGTTGTAACTTCCTCTGGCACGGCATAAAACTTCATTTCACGTGCACCAGCCAACTCTGTTTTCCAAAGCTCAAGCTAATTAGATGAGATTTATCTGTGTGGAAACACAGGGATTAAGCAAGCACGAAAAAGAGGGAAAATTTATTTAGTGGCTGTGTGTAACAAAGGATAATGAAAACAAGGGTTACACAAAACAAAATCTTCCCTGAAATAAATACCTAACCAGTGAAGGGAATCATGAGCCTTCTGTGGCTGCATTTATCCTGGTCTAACAGAAGCAGCTACCCGTAATACAGAAATACAAAATGGATATTTCTGCCTTAAGCCAGTACTGGAACCTCCACGAACCTTTTCTCTTTGACATACTTGTTACTAAGCTTGCTGGGTCTAAGCTTTGAATTATTGCTGTTGTTGGAATTGTTGGAAAAATACCTTATCATTGCACTATGCTAATTTTTCGTGGAAAGCAAATTATTTAGAAAATACTTTAACCTGCAAATAATTACTTATAATTAATTGTTTTGTCTTTAAGCCTTAATTCTATTTGTCCAACCCTCCCCACACAAGAATTAGTTGTTTTCCTCTTATTACCTAATTGCACTTTATATCCTGCTCCAGTTTTCATATTACACAATTACTTCATCTGAGGGGAAAAAGAGAATGTGAGTATTTTATTTCCCTTAATGCATTTAATTTCCTCAATTTGCAGTCTTAATATTTATCTTTTTCTTCATGGGCTTGTTTGTAATATTTATTATCTATGATGACCCTAATCTTTCAAACATGAGAAGAAAATCTTAAAAGTGCTGCATTATAGACATCTATTATTTATTTAGATGGAAAGCCTTCCATAAGAAATCAGGATAAAAAATGTCTGTTGTTTGTTGAGGTTAAAGCAGATTTAACAGATTTTCAGAATTTAATTAGTATCAACCTTTTCATCTTTATTTACCATTCTTCTCCCAGAAAATCCAGTTCTTCAAAGTAAAGACATTCTTTCCACTTTGACAAGTAGCTCCACAGTGGATTTCAGTATTAGCCAGAGTGGACCCTCGGTGTCCTGTGGTCTGCTTAGGATTTAGGCTTAAGTGGAGACATAGGGATGCCAGAGTAGTATTCCTCCCCTCTAAAGCAGCAGTTCCGGTTTGCCAGTTGTGGTTCACTTGAAACACAGTTTTGCCTTTGGCATCTGAAGATGTGAGGTACGTTCCTGGCCCGAGGACGGGGGTGTGTTCCAAACTCACTCACTTCTGTGGTTCCCACTAACTCTCCTCAGTAGCCTCTCCTCTCTTAGACTTTCCTTATTTACAAAATATAAAGAAAAAATACTCAGGGTAAATTGTTCAGACCAAATGCAATAAGAAGAAAGAATGCAAAGAGAAGAGTGCGGTAAGAAGAAGGCAAAATACATTTGTATGTTAGTGTATGATAAAAATAGACTAAATGCATTGAATCTTGGTACTACCAACGGCTGCTGGATCTAGAATTTCCGTATGCACAGGCGCCCAGAGAGTGGAATCTGACCGGAAGGAGGACAGGACATGGTTGTGAGTTGCATTTGCATTAGAAACACAGTTTAAAGCATACCTCTGAGAACTTCTTGATATACTCCCCCTGTTTTCCCCCTGCCAGTGCCTTCAAAGCTGACACTGATGTGTTGAGATGGCATTAACTAGCTCCCTTGCATTCTGGCTTCCTATCGGGTTTGACAGCAGTGCACCTTGGCATTGTGTTGATAGGAAAGAGAAGAATAACCAAGGTGTCCTTTCCCCCCTTCCCTTGTTGCAGAGCCCCTCTAGCTTGGCTCATCTCTTGACCAAAGTAACAACTCCTCAGGGGCAACTTCTCCACTCAACTCTTGATTTTGGTCTGGGTTCCATTACACTTCCTCCTGTTCCGTCAGGACTAGAAGTGTTTATTGTCCCCAGTGTTGCCAACGCCATGGTTCTGTACTATCATTTGTGATTTTCTTACACTCTACCTATAGGTACTGCATTAGGTTGCTCAAATTACCCCCTAGGGCTTTTTGGAGGTTTCTGTTCATGTTTTTGTATTATGCTGCCTGGACAGGTAGGATAAATGCGGGTTGTTGGAGAGGGGAGTTTGATGTCGTCGTAAACTAGGTCCAGGCTGAGTTGGTTCATATCTTTTTCTCTTCTCTGGACACTTCCTTTTGGAGAAAAGACAGATATGCAAATAAATATTTCCAAAAGATGATGAAATTGAGGCTACACAGAGACACTAGCAGCCCATAACTCTTCAGCCTAAGCAATGGCAGTGATAATGATGATTTTTGCATCCCTGCCTAGGGTCAGACCTCTGTTGTATGTTACGTGCACCATGGCTGTAGCCCCCAGTCACTTTCTCGGCTGCCTATCTAGTAAAAACCAGCCTCCTATTTACATCAGGCAGTGATAGTTCCCATTGTATCTGGTATACAGTACTACCTTCTTGTCAGGATAAATGTGGTTTTCTCATAGGTTTGGCCCTTGCTCACTGCCCTGGTCTTACCTTAGACCCTACCTGGATTTATCCATTCAGCAACATGAATTGCTAGTGATTTTCAGGAGTACTTACTGCTGAGTATCACCTGTATGTTTTTGCTGCTTCTATTCCTCTCCCTGGAATTGAATGCTAGCTTGTCTGATGAATTTTTCTTCACTATCTAATCATAACTCACAAGACATCTGCTTCAGGAAGACTTTTCTGAAAATTCCTTCCACCACCCCCATAACTCACCTAAGTGTCCCTCTACTGTGATCTATAACATCCCCTATACGTTTTATTCTTTTTATCTGCCACACCGTGTAGTATTTATTCCTTTAGGTCTATCTGAAATTGCAAGTCAATGAGCCTGATCCAGTCTGGCATTATCAAGACCTATACCATTAATTAGTCTTTAATTGAATCAATTGATTAATTGACATATTTAATGAACCACTTTCTTGTAGATAATAGATGAATTAACTGTTTGATCAACTTAATTAATTGAATTCTTTTCCTTTAACCCTCTAATCTCACCAAACACAAAATACTCAGCCCAAGTATAGGACGAAAAGTCAGGTACCATATTGGAAAGCATTGTCCTACTGCTCTATTGTGAATCATGGAATTGAGCTTTTTTTAAATCTTATTTCAGTCTGTATTCAGCCTCTACTTCTTTTATTGTGAGAAATCTGGCTCAGATACATGTTATTTCATTATGTATGTGCCTAGGCACCTGACTCCAGGAGCTCACACCCTCGCCCCATTATTTATTAGCTTTATGATACTGGTTGGGCTAGTGAATCTCTAAGTTTATTTCTCAATTGATTACTTTGGAATTACATTAGTATGTGCCTCATTAGTTTCCTTTGAGGATAGCAGTGTGTAAACTGGTGGTGTCAAAATGTAAAACCCATGTGAAAATACGTGATTTAGGAATCCTAACCCATATAAATATGCATAAATGAATTTTATATGGACTGAAAACCGAAGTATGAAAATCAAACTTTAATATTTTCAGAAAAAAACCCAACAATTTTATGGTCTTCAGACAGGAAGTGACTTTAAAATAAAGACACAATAAGCACAAAGCATAAATATTTGTAAATTTGAGTATTATTTAAATATTTAAAAAAGCAAAAAAAAAATTCTCGTGACTGGGAACAGATGTTAATAATACAAGTGACTAACAAAATATCAACATCCAGAGTAAAAACAATTCCAACAGGATGTTATAAAGAAATTGAGAGCTTAATTACAAGTATGACAGATATAAGAAAAGAAATGTAGAAGAGAAGAAAAATCTGGCTACAAAAGAAACATGAAAAAAATGTACTCCATCTCACTAGTATCAACTGAAGTGGCATTTAAACACAATTTAATTTTAATGCACATCCATCAGATTTGCCAAAATGTCAGCATTTGACAATACCAATTGCTGAAGAATATGTGAAATAAGAGAAACCTTTGTACATACTTCGGAGAACAATTGGAAGTACTTGGTAAATTTGAAGAAGTGAAACATTTGGCAGTAAATAATATGGTTGAGAATGTTTGTTGTTTACATAACAATTCAGTTCGTAGGTGTATGTTCTATAGAAAGTATTTACACATGGGCATTGTGTAGTACATAAATATTATATAGAGAAACATATGTTGTAGTGGGGAAAGAAAAACCTCAGTCAAAAAAATGGTTAAATAAACTTAGGTATTTTGTCAAAATTGCATAATATACAATAGTGAAATTGAAGTTAGATAGAGCTATACAAATCAAAGTGGATGGCTATCATAGCTTATACTTGATTGAAAAAAATTCTGGCTAACGTAAAGGACTAATGCCATAGATGGAAATTAAAATAAAAACATTGCTTTATATTGTCTGGAATTAACACATATAAACATGAAGATATCAGTTACTGAATTCTGAATGTTAGTTACTTGGGATGATGGGGTGAGGACAAGGGAGTGTACTCATAGGGTTTTCAGCAGATACTAATTTTCTTATGTTTTTACTTGATGTGAATGTGAATGCAATCTTCTAATTTAAAGTAAGAGTAATGACTTCTTGAGGATTTTAGTGAGAATTAAATAGACTGTACATATTAGGCAGTGAGCACAGTGCTAAACATATGTAGAGTAGACATTGAAGAAGTTTTATTTCTGTCCTCTTCTTCTTTATGTAAAGGTAAAAATCACTTCTGTGTTCTCTTCTTCTCTCTCTGTTTTGATAAGTAGGGAGCATCCGGAAATGTATGGGCTAGATTCAAATTTCTGACGTCAGTCAAGACTGATCTATCGCCTAGGGTCACACACTTAACCTCTTTGAGTCTTCATTTTCTCCATTTGAACAACAAAGAGAGAATTTGTGTTTATGTTGCAAATTTAATTTTGTATGAATGCGTTCCACATAAAATGTTTAGTATAAACTTTGGCCTAAAAGAAGAGTTCAGTAATATGTCTGTTAGTGTTATCAGCTGGCCAAAAATCGTATTACCGGTTAATGACATAGTTAAGCCTACTAAGATTAATAGCTGTTATTTATGAGTAATCATTTTGTCATGCACTCTGTAAAATTACATTTTCTAGGTAATATTTCATTTAATACTCACAACTTAGAAATTAGATACTCTCCTCATCCAGTTCACAAATACAGAAATAGAGGCCTAGAGCCTAAATGATCCCAGAAGTAAAGTGAAAGAATCCAGATAAAAATCCACATTTTTCTGTTTGATTTCAAATCCCATCATTTTAATCATTAAGTTCATCTGTCTGTTCGTTTTATGTTCTTTCTTGGATGTCATCTTGCTGCTTCACAGATACACAGTAATGGTGTGAAAATGAAGAGTTGGCTCTATTAACTGATTAATGAAGTCATTGTTCTGTAAAAGAAGTAAGCGGTGCCTTCATTGCTTTCCTCTTTCTATGAGTGAATGCTCATTTTATTCCGAATTAGTGCTATGTAGAGATGATTACTAATGGAATAGGCGGCCACCGCAGTTTGAATCAACCAGTTAGCTCCAGTGGTGCTTTTACATAGAGGTTTCTTTGGAACAAAAGTTTGAAGGAAGTCCATTAAAAAAAGTGTGGGTTATTTGGAGAATTAAGTATGTTGCGTGTGACCCCACTGGCAATTTGTTTGGATTTAACTGTTTTTTAAAATATTTGTCAAATATTGTTTGGGGTTTGTATAAATAACTCAGTGAAGAAAGAAAAATCAACAAAACCAGTCGCTCAGGATTTTGTCAATAAATGGCCAGCTGATTTTTTTAAAACTATAAGCCAGAGTTTGTTCCATATAGGCAATATTTTTACTTGATATAAAGAGCACCTTAAACATTTTGAAAAATGGAACAAAATACTGCAGGAGAGGTGTGTGTGCGTGCGCGCGTTAAAGGGAGGGAGTATGGTGACTCCGTTCATCTGGAATTGCTACATTCAGCATTTCTAAAGTCATATTTCATCAGAGTTTATAGAGACACTTGAAGCCACTGTCTGCATGCTATCAATCTCCCTATCACCCCAAATCACAGAAGTTCTATATCAGAAAAAGCAAAACCATTCTGTATTTGGTCGCTTAAATCTACTTTGAAATTCTCTAGATCACAGTTAAATAATGCCATAAATATTAATAGAAAGAGACTGTGTATATTAATCTTTTAATTTTAGTGTGCAAAGGACTAATATGTAGCCCATGGTAACTTTGAGCTTTGGGCAAGGTTACTAGTTATGTCCCAATTATCTCCAGTCTTTGTAGGTGAAACTTCTGGTAGGTTTCACCAGGGTGTGTTTCCCTCTCTTAGATGTTCAGAAACAGGTCATGTGACAAGATTCTCTTGATTTTTTTTCTCTTTATTTTAGGCTCAAACACATGAAGTTGTTGTAGTCATCAATACCAATCTTATACTTGGAGCCCTTCACTAATGATGCATGCCAGTGACATTAGTGTATTTTTGCCAGCACATAAATCCACACCCAATCCCTGCACCACGTGGAGGTTTAAACATTTCATGACATGATACATTGCCATGCATCTTACTTATCCTCTTACATTTATACTGTCATAGTCTATGAATGATACGTTTTTACTCTCTCCGTAGATATAAATCTTTGAGAATATGTGTTTTTAATGGTGTTCTTCTTACAAGCATTTTAGTTATACAACATGGTCTCACAGATTTATGAATTAAGAGCCCAATAGATAGTTGGTTATGTAGAATTTATGAGCTCTTGGTTGGACTTTAATTTGAATGAAGCTGACTCCACAAGTCTGATCAATTTTCAAAGACCCATTACTGGTTTTCTTCTGAACAAACCTTAACAACTTGTTTGTTGTTGTTGGTTGGTGTGCTTAATAATGAGAATTTTACAGAGAGGCACAATTTGAATCATTCAACAACCTGTTATCTTCCAGCCTATTGGCTAAGAGACTAGGACACAGCAACAAACAAAATACAGCCCTTGCAGTTGTGGAACTTAAATATTTGTGGAGAAAGAGGACATCTGACAGTGACATTATTTTTTCCTCAACTCCTATGAAACAAGCAGGACATTAGTTTCTGAACAGGACATGTGTACCGCCTTTATTTATTTAATTGAGAGAGACATAGATAGCCAGAGAGGGATCACAAGTGGGGAGGAGAGGGAGAAGCACGCTCCCCGCTGAGCGGAGAGCGTGATGCAGGGCTGGATCCCCAGCTCATGACCTGAGCTGAAGGCAGACACTTAACCGACTGAACCACCCAGGCACTCCTGTATGCCTTTAAAGTTATGCGTATGGAGTTAGCTTTCAGTGTCCCAAAAGAGACGATAAGCCTTACGTTTTCACAGACAGTAGCTTCAGGAAGTAATAAGTGAGAAGGGCTGAACTGTTTGTTGTCCTTGGTCCTGAATACACCTAATAGCTACAGAATAGACAGGAACATGGCTATATATTTGACTGCTGGAATAAGTTTAATAAAATTATAGAGTAATTAAATGGATGCCAAAAATGTATAAGCAAATATGGCACAGTCATGCCTCTGAAAAAGGTTCCGTTTTCATGAGAAAACTTCCCTAGGTCATTACTGTATTAATTTTTCAAAGAATTCTTCTAGTTGTGACCTAAGTATATGTTGCTTTAGTAGCTGACGTGATAGACTAAAACTAGCTATTGATTATAGACAAGGGCCATACTGAATAATTTTCTTTGCCTAACATTTTTGCTGCAAGTGTATTTTTTCTGTAAGTGATAAAGAGATGAATGGATAAATGATTTTGTGATCAGTAAGCTTACTTTCTTAACCAGTCAAATGCAGTAGTATTGGATACCTATGTTACTTGCGGATTTTATGGTTACCTAGGCTGTAATTTCAGTGATGCGAATTTTGTTTATTGTCATGGAATCAAGTTTTGAATATATTATGAATCTAGACTATAATATGATTTGAAAGTGACACTTTGTAAATTTAACTTTTAAATTATCATTTTCAATGTAGTCATTGTTTTATATATGACATATTATAAGAGTTATTGAGACAGCCAAAACTTGTATAAAAAAACCACATAGAATGAGACAGGTAATAATGTTGAGATAATCAACATATGGAGGTCTACAATGAAATTTTTACATTGCAGATAAGTTCCAGAAGTTCCTGGATCACAAAATCTTGACATGAGCTTTAAAATATTAATGGAGGGTGCCTGGGTGGCTCTGTGGGTTAAAGCCTCTGCCTTCAGCTCAGGTCATGATCTCAGGGTCCTGGGATCGAGTCCCGCATCGCAGGGAGCCTGCTTCCCTCTCTCTCCCTCTCTCTCTCTGCCTGCCTCTTTGCCTACTTGTGATATCTCTCTCTGTCAAATAAATAAGTAAAACCTTAAAAAAACACAAAATATTAATGGAGATAATCTTGATATTTGTTTAAAAGGTGGCATATTATAGGACTATGTTAGACATTAATTTCTTGAATATTTGCATATTTCTGATAGAACAGGAATATTGATGAAATGCTAAAGTAAATACTGATGAAAGACAAAGTCAAAATATGCTTCCCTTACATTAGCACAATAGAAGCAATGTGTGAATGGCTTCTTTATTGGGAGATGATGATAGTTTTAATGTAGAAAATTGAAAGGAGAATCACTATTCATTGTGTTGGTTGTTGTTTGATGACAATAAAAAGCATCTCAGAGAATATTAATACTCCTTATTGCAACTTTATGACCACAAATCCACAAACCTAGTGATGACTGTCTTCATAGTTATTTATCTAAATGGATAAAAGTGATTGTAAGCATCTGCATGAGGAAAGATGTGCTGTTTTTTTAATTTTTTCATAGGAAAAAGAGAAAACTAGAACAGCTTATTTCTCATTCTTTCTGTCCTGTTTTCTGGTGGAGATAAAAATCTTTCCTCTGTCCATTTGTGCTTCAGGCATAAATTCCTCCAAATTACTAGACTGGCATAAAAGAGAATTTAGGCCAATGGTGTTCACTTTGGAGTATATTTTGTGGGATTTTTTTCTCCCCAGATTCTTCAACAATGCCACCTCAACTCAAATCACTAACATTGTGTTAATTAAAACTTCACTTACCAGGGACATGAATACATTAAGATTTATTAAGTAAATTGGAAACCACCAAAATGTTCGATGTTGATTTTCAACTATGGAGATAATGGTTTCAAACATATGGGATAATATATGTGAAAAATTTCTCAGTTTACTTTTTCACTTTTTATATAATGGTAGTTCTTAATCTTAGTAAGAACTCTAAAAGGATGAAAGACCTCATTGTGAGACAGGAATCCATCAAAATCCTAGAGGAGAACAGAGACATCGGCCTCTTCGACATTGGCCACCGCAACTTCTTTCAGGATACATCTCTGAAGGCAAAGGAAACAAAAGCAAAAATGAACTTTTGGGACTTCATCAAGATAAAAAGCTTCTGCACGGCAAAGGAAACAATCAGTGAAACCAAGAGGCAACCCACAGAGTGAGAGAAGATACTTGCAAATGACATTACAAATAAACAGCTGCTATTCAAGATCTATCAAGAACTTTTCAAACTCAGCACCCAAAAAACAAAAAATCAAGTCAAAAAATTAGCAGAAGACACGAACAGACACTTCTCCAAAGAAGACATACAAATGGCCAACAAATGCATGAAAAAATGTTCAGAATCGTTAGCCATCAGGGAAATTAAAATCAAAACCACATTGAGATACCACCTTATACCAGTTATAATGGCAAAAATTGACAAGGCAAGAAACAACAAATGTTGGAGAGGTTGTGGTGAAAGGGGAACCCTCTTACGCTGTTGATGGGAACTGGACTTGGTACAGTCACTTGGGAAAACAGTGTGGAGGTTCCACAAAAAGTTAAAAATAGAGCTACCCTATCACCCAGGAGTTGCACTACTGGGTATGTACCCCAAAGACACAGATGTAGTGAAAAGAAGGGCTGTATGCACCCCAATGTTCATAGCAGCAGTGTCCACAATAGCCAAACTGTGGAAGGAGCTGAGATGCCCTTTAACAGATGAATGGATAAAGTTGTGGTTCATACACACAGTGGAATATTACTCCATGAATGAATTCCAGTGGAATGAATACTCACCATTTGCATCGACATTAATGGAACTGGAGGGGATTATGCCAAGTGAAATAAATCAAACAGAGAAAGTCAATTATCATAAGGTTTTACTTATATGTGGAACATAAGGAATAGCATGGAGGACATTAAGGAAAGTAAGGTGAAAATGAAGGGATTTCAAAGGGGGAGATGAAACCTGAGACACTCTGAACTCTGGGGAACAAACAGAGTTTCAAAGGGGTGGGCATCAGGGGGATGACTTAGCCCAGTGACAGGACTTAAGGGAGGCACATGTTGCAGTGAGCACTGGGTGTTACACCCAAACATGGAACACTACATCAAAAACTAAGGAAGTACTGTATGGTGACTAACATAACAAAATAATAATAAAAAAAGAATCTTGCAGAGCAAATTAATGGCTATAGAATATTCTTTGTATGTATCATAATTTATCTAACCAGTATCCTATTCGGGGGCATATTTTCCAATACTTTCTTGCCATAAATTATCCTGCAATGAAACAAGGCACATAGTAAGTGTTCATTTTCATTCCTTCTCTGAGTCTGCTTTCCCCTGCTGATATCCTAGAAATCTCAAATACAACACTATGGAAGGATAAGATGTTCAGTCTCAATATAATAGAATTAAAACTAAGATTTCTTTCTCATGTTTATTGAAGTATGATTACATTTATTCTTCTAACAAGAAAATTATTTTTATATCCATTCATTCATTGAAAACATTATTCAGTGTTTATTATGGTACAGCCACTTTTTTTAGGCACCAGGGGTGTATCATTGAACAAAAACAGAAAAGTTCTTGCTGTCATGGAGGCCTTTTCTTTTCAGAGTCTCATGTCTTATGTAGTTTCCAGATTGGTACATATGGTATGTGATTGCCCTAGCTCATATCGCATATTAGGAAATCCAGAGATGCCCACCTCCGCATATGATTGGACCCAGAAGTTCAAGTAGGGTCTTAAAGAACCTGTGGTTTTCCATTTCTTGATTCTTTTGTCCCCTATTTTTGACTTTAGCTTCAGGCAAGCTCTTCTCACATAATGGTAAAGGGCTACTAGTAGCTTATGGCTTATATTATTAGCAACTCCAGAAGAAAGATAGCTCCTCTTTCCCCGTAGTTCCAGCAAAACCCTCGGGATTGCATTTATTGCCCCATTTTGGATGATATGTTTAATCTTGATCCAGTTAATAAGACTGATTTGCCAGGTTTGATCAGAGGCTGGTCATGATAGCTAAAGGGTGAATCACCCTCACATGAACCACAGTTGGTCATTGAGAAAAGAATGTTCCCTGTGCAACAGAAGACACAACACAAGAAAGAGGAAATGAATGTTGAGCAGGGAAATACAGAAGCCTACTCATATGTTAACTGATTTACTCCTTGAAACCATGCTCTGAGATATTACTTATTTTCTCCACTTAGATAGAAAGAAACTGAAAACCAAACGTGGTAAGCAAATTTCACAGACTCATAATTCCAATAAATGGTGAATATGAGATTGAAGTTGTGTCTGACTTCGAAGCCTATACCTTAAATGTTATATGACACTGCTTCCATTATATCTACTTATTTTTCAAATGGATCTTCTTTAAGCATAGAATTAGGTTGACAGCAAAATTGAGCAGAAGGTACAGACATTTTATTTTGTTTTATTTTACATTTTTTATTTAAATTCAATTTAATTAACATTCACTGTATTATTAGAGGCAGAATTCAGTGATTCATCAGTTGCAAACAACACTCAGTGCTCATTACTTCAAGTGCCCTCCTTAATGCCCATCACACCGTTACCCTATCCCTCCACCCACCTCTATCAGTTTGTTCCCTATAGTTAAGAGTCTCTTATGATTTGCCTTCCTCTCTGTTTTCCTCTTACCTTATTTTACCTTCCTTTCCCCTATCATCTGATTTGTTTCTTAAATTCTACATATGAGTGAAACCATATAGTATTTGTCTTTCTCTGACTGCCTTATTTTGCTTAGCATAATATCCTCTAGTTTCATCCATGTCATTCCAAATGGCAAGATTTCATTCTTTTTGGTTGCTGAATAATAGTCCCTTATCTATATCTATCTCTGTATCTGTCTCTATATCTATATATCACATTCTCTTTATCCATGCATTAGTAGATGGCCATTGGGCTCTTTCCACAGTTTGGCGTTGTTGATAATCCTGCTACAAACATCAGGATGCTCGTACCCTTTTGAATCTGTATTTTTGTATCCTTTGGGTAAATACCCAATAGTGCCATTGCTGGGTCTTTTTGAGGAACCTCAGTACTGTTCTCCAGAATGGCTGCACCAGTTTGTATTCCCATCAACAGTGTGAGAGGGTTCCCCTTTTTCTGAATCTTCCCCTACATCTGTTGTTTCCTTTAATTTTAGCCATTAGTTTTAGCTATTCTGACTGGTGTGAGGTGGTAACCATTGTGGCTTTGATTTGGATTTCCCTGATGCCAAGTGATGTTGAGGATTTTTTTTCATGTGTCTATTGGCCATTTGTATATATCTTCTTTGGAGAAATGTCTGCTCATGTCTTCTGCCCATTTCTTGACTGGATTTTTTTTGTTGTTGTTATTTCGGTGTTGTGTTTGATTAGTTATTTATAGATCTTGGATACTAGCCCTTTGTTTGATAAGATATTTGCAAATATCTTCTCCCATTCTGTAGATTGCATTTTAGTTTTGTTGACTGTTTCCTTTGTTGTGAAAAAGCTTTTTATCTTGATGAAGTCCCAATAGTTCATTTTTGCTTTTGTTTCTCTTGCCTTTAGAGAACCGTCTAGCAAGAAGTTGCTGCAGCTGAGGTTACAGAGATTGGTGCTTGTCTTCTTCTCTAGGATTTCAATGGATTCCTGTCTCACATGTAGCTCTTTCATTCATTTTGAGTTTATTTTTGTGTATGGTAAAAGTGGCCCAGTTTCATTTTTCTGCATGTGGCTGCCCAATTTTCCCAACACCATTTCTTTTTTTTTTTTTTT
>CM052809.1:32375189-32400315 GCA_028533885.1 Nasua narica
GGCCGGGAATGCAAATGGCAGCTCCCAGTCTCCGCTGGAGGAGCTGAGCGCTGGAGTCCCTGCTCCTTAGTGTGCCCTCAGAGGAAAGCAGTCAATCACTCCCGTCTCCCGGGTCCGCACAAGCTCTGAGCTCAGCCACCGGCAGCAGTACGCCTCTATCTCTGGCGCACGGTCCCGTCTGGAGTCTCCAAACCCAGCAGGTTCCCGCTGCGTGCTGCCGCGCCGCTCCTCCCCAAGGAGGAAGGAGGGGGTCTCTCCGGAATGCCTTATGTGGTCCCCGCTCGAAAGGCCGCGGCCACGGTCTAGGGTAAGCCCCCGCTGAAAACGCACTGCGCGGCTCTTTCTCTGCCGCCGGCTTCTCCGCCCTGATATCTGGGAGCTCTGCCGCACTCAGACACCCCCGATCTCTTTATGATCTCGTGGGTCCTGAAACCACTCTGTTCCCGCAAGGGCCAGACCTCTGGCCTAGCCTCTGGAGCAATGTCCCTCAGCGGAGCGGACGCTAAAAGTTCCGATTTTGTGCTCCGCGGCTCTGTGGCTGCAGGGAGCCGGCCCCTCCCCCCGCGGTCTCTCTTCCCGTCGCTTTGGAATCACTTTTCCAAACGTCCTACCTTTCCGAAGGTGGTTGATTTTCTGCTCCTAGAATTGCTCTTCTTCCTCTCTTCTCCCTCCCCAACACCATTTCTTGAAGAGACTGTTCCCTGCCCCTCATTGGATATTCTTTACTGCTTTGTCAGTGATTAGTTGACCATAGAATTGAGGGTCCATTTCTGGGTTCTCTATTCTGTTCATTGAACTATGTGTCTGTTTTTGTGCCAGTACCATACTGTCTTGATGATTACAGCTTTATAATACAACTTGAAGTCTGAAATTGTGATACCTCCAGCTTTGGTTTTCCTTTCCAAACTTCCTTTGACTATTTGGGGTGTCTTTTGGTTCCATACAAACTGTAGGATTATTGGTTCTAGTTCTGTGAAAATGTTAATGGTATTTTGCTAGGGATTACATTGAATGTGTAGTTTGCTTTGTGTGGCATAGACATTCTAACAATATTTGTTCTTAGAATCCATGAGCATGGATTCCTTTTACATGTTTTTGTGTCTTTCTCAATTTCTTTTATAAGTGTTCTATATAGTTTTAGGGTGTGTGTGTGTGTGTGTGTGTGTATGTATGTGTGTGTGTATCCTTTATCTCTTTGGTAGGTTTATTCCTAAGTATCTTTTGGTGCAGTTGTAAATGGGATCAATTGCTTGATTTCTCTTTCTTCTGCTTCTGAGTATCATGTCATCTACAGAGAGTGAAGTTTGACTTCTCTGGGCCAATCTAGATAGTTCATTTTTGTTGTCTTATTGCTGAGGCTGGGACTTCCAGCAGTATACTGAACAACGGTGGTGAGACTGGACATCCCTGTTGTCTTTTAGTACAGAGATTTTATATACACTCCCTGCCCCCACATGTGTACAGCCTCCCCCATGTCCATTATCAACGTCCTCCAGTAAAGTGACACATTTGTTACAGTTGATGAACCTACACTGACATGTTAGTATTATCACATTACACATTAGTATCACCCGAAGTCCATAGTTTACATACAAATATAATTTTTCATTTGATAGTTTTGACAAATGTATAATGGCATATATCCACCATTATAGCATTGTATAGAGCACTTTCACTATTCTAAAACATTCTTGCTGCTGTATTTAACCCTTCCTCCCCTCACCCTTGGCAACCACTGATATTTCCACTGTCTATATAGTTTTGAATGTCCAGAATGTCATATAGTTGAAATCATACTATATATTGCCTTTTCAGATTGCCTCCTTTTACTTATTAATATACATTGAAGTTTTCTCCATGTCTTTTCATGGCTTAATAGCTTGTTTCTTTTTAATACTGAATAATACTCCATTGTCTGGTTGTACCACAGTTTACTTATCCATTCATCTACTAAGTTGGCTGAATTCTAAGTTTTGGCAATTATGAATAGAGCTACTATAAACTTCCCTATGCAGGTTTTTGAGTGGACATACGCATTCAACTCCTTAGAGTATATACGAGGGGATATGATTGCTGAGTGGTATGGAAAGTTTATGTTTAGTTTTATAAGAAACCATCAAATTGCCTTCCAAAGTAGCTGTGCCATTTTGCATTGCAACCAACACTGAAGGGAGTCCCTGTTGCTCCACGTCTTTGCCAGCATTTAGTGTTGTTAGTGTTTTGGATTTTCATCATTCTAATAGATATGTAATGGCATCTTGTTCTTATACTTAGAACTCCAGGTACAAGTCAGAGAACCTTTTCTCTATACTTTATTCTGCTCATTTTATGCTGCTTTAGGATTTTTCAGATTCTGTATAGAATTTTGGTATCCTGCAGTAAAATACATTGCAATAGCAAGTAGCTTATCTTCTTGTTTTTGTTCTCAAAGGGTTCTTTCACCGTGAATATCTTGAACATGAAAATGCTGCTTTGTTTGACTCTGTCTTCTTGCCTCATATACTGTCTATCATATTGTAGACATTCCTCACAATGTTTCGGAAAAAATAAAACATTTCTGATCTCATGAGGGTAAAAGTTAAAACGTATTTCAAACCTGGGCACATCCCTCAGAGACCTGCCTTTTATTTCATTATGTCTTTGGTCAAGAGGCTGACTCTTTGGGATGTGAATTCCCTTATCCATAAAGTGGGATAATAATAGCTACTTTTGAGGGTTATTTCAAAGAAATTGAGATGATGAATGTGAAGCATTATTTCTGACACACACAAAGTATGCAATAAATGACAACTATTATTAGTATAAATTATTCCATGGCCCTTGAAATAGTGCTACAAAAAAAATTATATATTCCACAAAAACTTCAGTAGAATTGTTGATATGGCCCTGCAGGAACTTAGGCATGCAGCACACACCCAAGACTTAACTGTCTGTGTGTCTGAGTGTTAAAGTCCACAAAATTTCTACAGTTTAGTCAATCTGGATCTGTAACACAGACTGATTTGATAAGGGTGAGGTGCTGAATCTATTTTGTGAATAATTAGTATCTGCCAGTTCATCTGTGAAAAAAATTTTACTTGATAAAAATCTTTATATTTTAAAACCTATTGCTTTGTATGGTCTTAAAATTCTCAGGTACATCAAGAAAGGCTGCTTTGTTTCACAAATCAGCTTTCACCATTATTATTAACTTCTTCTCAAAAATATTTCTCCATCATGTATCAACATAAGATTATTTAAATGTTGCTAAATTACTATAGTGAATACTTCTGTCACAATTTTATTCAAATATTAAGTTAGTTGAGAGATTTCCAATTGCATGTGACAGAAACCCAACTGAAATTGAGTTAAGGTGGGGGAAAGATCAGTGGCAGGAAGAGATGAGGAGGATAGGGAAAAGGAGGGAGATTTACTGGTTTATGTAATTGAAAAGTTCAAGTCTTTTAGAAAGCCTAGATCAGGGGATACAATAGCTCTCATTTTTTAATCTCAGTTTTGCTTTGTTTCATATTGTCTTAGTATCAGGCTGTCTGTACCTTAGGGATGGTAAAATGTGTAGCATCATCTCCAGTTTTGCATTCTACCTGTGAAGTAACCTCAGTGGAAGTGAGCTTCACTTAATTTCCATTGGAAGTCCTGGGATGACATTGGCCCACCTTGATCAAAGGCCTTTCCTGGAGCTAGTCATGGAGGCTGGGGTAGGTACAGATGGGCCGCACCTAGGTTCTTTTCCTCTTATATAGGTAGGAGATAGAGTCAAACTGAACTGAACCACATGGACCCAGAGTGGATAAGTGGTAGTTCTTAAACCTACTGTGAGTAATGTGAGTGCTCTTAGTTTAGAAAACTTAATTGATGTTGGATTGGCAAAATATATAGATGGCTTTTTACACATTCTTAAGTTTTTCTCTCTACTTTTATGTAACGAAAAAATATAATAGTGTTTTGCTATGATAATAGTACGAAGATTAGAGATCTTGCCATTTCATGATAGGATCCAAAACCAGATGCTTATAATATACTTCTATTGCCCTTACCCTAAAAGGTAGAGACTTACCTTTGTGAATATAAGCAAGAATCTTATATTCAAAATTAAAATTCAAATTCAAATGCCAGTGTAAAATACTTTGAAAGGAAGAACCCAAGATTTTGACTTAATGACAAATACCCATACATAATAAATGCAGAGCAATTTATTACATATAATCGATCATCAATTCTGAGTCTTTTGAAAAGGGGTCAGGTTGGTGACCTTGCCTACTGAGATTAATATGACCTCTTTCTGACATAAGGCCAACTAAACTCTCCAAAAACCATGTTATTTTACAACAGATGACAGGAGGTCACAAGCTTTGAGACGTTAAAACAGATTTATTTAATGTGTAACATGGAGAAGGCTAGAAATGACAAATGGCAGGAAGATTTTTATATCCTGTTCACCTAAAAAGAATGTAGCCTGTGATAGATTTTCTCCTTTTCAGTGAGAGGCAAGAGACTTTGAAGCTACTGGCAGGCCACAGACTACCTGGGGAGTTCAGCTCTGGCCCAGAACTCTGCTGTATAGCATGGACACATGGGCAGTGGGGGTGACTTGAGATCACAGAACACAGATATTAATAAATAATAAAAGATAAAGTTAGATCAAGGCTGCTCACAGAGCTAGAGTTCAGCGGATTTAACCAGGCAGAGAAGGAACGTATTTTTAGTTACAGAGCTAATTCATATATTTTTTAACAACAGCTGTAGTGTAGACATGACTGTGAATCAAAGTGGATTCTAATACAAAAAGCAGCATGAATAACCCAACTGACCAGGGTTATACAGAGAAGAATTAAACTGTCATGATAGAAGATAAATAAGATCTGTACCAATCTCCATGTGCTACAAAAGAGAGGAATTTTCTTTTCCTGACTGCCAAGAATTAGTAACTAAACTTAGTTTTTTCTAAATTCAGGCTCAAACAAGAAATGCATCTTTCATGGTCATGGTCTTTAGGAAATCATCATAACACTCAAGTTTGAAAAGATAAAAGGTAGGTAATTACACAATCATTTTCAAAATTTTTAATGAAACAGAAACTAGTTTTCTGATAAAATACAACCAGAATATCTATATATGGATTAGATAAGACAGCAAGTGCTTCGAGTGAAGATATCGTTGGATTTAGAGCCAGAATATTTAGATTTGAATCTAGACTGTGAATCTTGATAGTTGCCTAAATTGGGACAGACCACCTGTCTTTTGAAAAGACATTGAAAAACATTGAAAACAATGTTTTCATTGAAAAACAAATTAGGTACTGCATCTGACAGCATCTAAAAGATGTCTACTACAGAATTACAGGAAGTTATTAAGTCTTAAAAGAGGATTAATCCAAAATTAATTAAAACTTTGGATGGCCCCATTTAATTCTTGGAAAAGCTGATTCTCATCATGGAAGAAGACAATCTCTCAAAAGTATAAATGGAAGCAAGTAAGTGATAAAGAGATGGGCCAACTGGGTAAGAGAAGGTACTGAAGCCTTTCATGATAAGAATAAAAAAGACATTAGTTTTAACCGTTGAGAAAGTTTGGGCCACCTGACAACAAATAGATATTTGAAACATCTGAATGGCTGAGATTTTTAAATTTCGTTCAGATGTTTAGGGTATCAAAGAATGTATGTGTGTGTGTAGAGAGAGAGATTATGAACTGTTGATATTATAAGGAAAAACAAAATGTTTGAAAATCTACTCACAAAGATTAGCCAGGACTTTTTCAAGTACCAGTTGATATGGCCTATGCCATATCTCTATGCAAAAAGAGATAGACAAAGGTGAGTGAACAAATGGATATTTTAACAAGGAAATCAAGGTGGTGGTTCTGGCTTCAGGCGATGTAGGATGTGGAGATTAAATTGATGCCATTAGTCTCCTCTTTCTCCCTCTCTGCTCCCTTTTTAGGTTATTCTATTATTTATATTTTTTCTTCAAATTTATATTTAAGTTTCAGTTAGTTACCATATAGTGTAATATTAGTTTGAGGAGTAGAATTCAGTGATTCATCACTTAAATATAACCCCCAAGGTTCATACAAGTGCCTTCCTTAATACCTATCACCCATCAGCCCATCTCCCCTGCCCATTTTCCTCCATCACCTCTCAGTTTGCTCTCTATCATTAAGAGTCTGTTTCTCAGTTTGTGTATCTTTTTCCCCCTATGTTTTGTGTTTTAAATTCCACATATGAGTGAAATTACATTGTGCTTGGCTTTCTCTGACTTACTTTGTTTACCATAATACTCTCTAGCATCATCGCGTTGTTGCAAATGGCAAGATTTCATTGTTTTTTATGGCTGAATAGTACTCCATTATATATGTGTGTGTATACATGTGTGAGTGTGTGTGTGTATGTGTGTGTGCTTGTGTGTATACACGCCACATACATACTGCATCTTCTTTATCCATTCATCAGTTGATGGACATTTAGGCTCTTTACGTAGTTTGGCTATTGTTGATAATGCTATCATAAACACTGGGGTGCAAATATTCCTTTCAATCAGTATTTTTGTGTCCTTTGAGTAAATATCTAGTAGTACAATTGCAGGGTCATAAGATAGTTGTATTTAACTTTTTGAGGAAACTCCATACTATCTTCCAAAGTGGCTGCACCAGTCTGCATTCCCACCAACAGTGTAAGAGGGGTTCCCCTTTGTTTCCTTGCCAACATCTATTGTTTCCTGTATTGTCCATTTTCACCACTAGCATGTGGTGATATCTCTTTGTAGTTTTGACTTTTATTTCTCTGATGATCAATGATGCTGAACATCTTTTCATATGTCTGTTGGCCATCTGTATGTCTTCTTTGGAAATAAAGTCTATTCATGTCTTCTGTTCATATTTTAACTGGATTATTTGTTTTTTGGGGTATTAAGTTGGCAAGTTCTTCCTGGATATTTGATACTGACCCTTTGTCAGACATGATACTAACCCATGTCAGACAAATATCTTCTCCCATTCCCAGGTTGCCTTTTATTTTGGTTGATTGTTTCCTTCACTGTACAGAAGCTTTTTATTCTGAGGAAGTCCCAGTAGTTTATTTTTGCTTTTATTTCCTTTGCTTCAGGAGACATATCTGGTAAGAAGTTGCTATGGCTGGTGTCAAGGAGGTTACCACCTACATTCTCCTCTAGGATTTTGATGGTGTCCAGTCTCACATTTAAGACTTTAAGCCACTTTGAAATTATCTTTGTGTATGGTGTATGAAAGTGGTCCAGTTTCATTCTTCTGAATGTTGGTGTCCAGTTTTCCCAGCACCATTTGTTGAAGAGCCTGTCTTTTTCCCATTGGATAGTCTTAACTACTTTGTCAAGGATTAGTTGGCCATATAGTTGTGGATTCGTTTCTGGTTATTCTGTTCTTTAGATCTCTCCTCACCATTGCATAGACAGTGGAAGACGTTCAGAATTTATTTTCTTGGGGCAGCTGGGTGGCTTAGTCAGTTAAGTGTCTGCCTTCAGCTCAGGTCATGATCCCAGGGTCCTGAGATCAAGCTGCGAATCAGGCTCCCTGCACTACACGGAGTCTGCTTCTCCCGCTCCTTCTATTGTTCCCATTTGTATTTATGCTCTCTCTTTCTCTCTCTCAAATAAATAAAATACATTTTTTAAAAACTTTTTTTCTTACATGTCATAATCCCCAAATCTTTCTTCTTCTTGGTGAATGCCTCATTTACTCTAAAAGTAACACTGATAGGTCCTGCTTGGAGCACTTTTTCTTTTTTGCTAACTGTTTCGGATTGGGTGCGTGATTGACCCACCTGGATTGGAAGTCCATCCCTGTGGCTGGAAAATAAAATCCTAGATCGATCCCCTTGTCAGTAGCCCATGAAATGGAAGAGGGGTGAGACCCAAAAGGAAAGTAGACAAAGACCATTGAGAAAATATAAGAGCACTTGATGTTCACTACAGTTTCTTTAACGGGTTTATAACAGATACCTTTTTATAGTCATAAATATTGAGAGAGAAAAAAACACCATCCCTTCATTGAAGGCATAATAAATTGGTATTTCTTAGTCAGGTTGGCCACTTGAACTGTAATGTTCCAGTTGGAATGTCAGAGTAGACTGGTAGCAGCCCACAAATGAGGAGATGTGGGTTTCATGCTGGGACTGTGTAAGGAGGTCAAGGCTGAAACAAACTTACAGTTTTGAAGTCAGGAAAATCAAACAATCACTTTGACCCAGAGAGAGAATCATAGAACTAAAGTATCAACTTCTTCTGCATTGTGTAGCAGAGCTCTGACCCATCCCTGAATTAGCAGAACTTTGCACACCAGAAATGTAGTGGTTCCCCCTGTGCTAGAGCCCATGGTAAGACATCAGCACAGTCTGAAGTAGCCTTTAAAATAGATTAAAAACAAACACATTTTCAGCCACTCTCTTGGGCTTCCTTTTCCAGGGCCGGTCCAGTGCTCTAATTAGAGTGCACACGTTTCTTCTTAATCTCTTTCCCTCTCCTACTCCTGACATTAATGCTGAGAAGCCATGTGAGGGTCATGTGCTGGCTGAGTGATCACATTCAGAGTATGGCCTAGCAACAATTCACTCACCATCTCAGTGTTTACTCTGGATATTCTATTCCAGTTTATGTCCCTCTTCCCTCAAATCTAGAGCTAAGTCATTTTTCTATTTTTCTCCTTCCACTCCAGCATCTCCATAGGATCCATTTGCCGCCATGTCCCCTAAGAGGGTGTGTGTGTGTGTGTGTTTACATGTGTGTGCCAGACCTTTAGTCTGTAACGGTGGACTGTAGGACACATCACAGGATAGTTAAGAGATTTTGTCCACATTCTGGCCTAAAAGTGAGTTGCCTTTCTTGTATTTCAGCTTTTCTTATGTGAGCATAGAAAGTGTAATAGACCTCATGGAATCCAAATGTAACAAAGGAAAAAGAGCTACTGTTTGCTCTTCTTAGGAGTAGCCACTTGGAGAGCTTTGCATAGAATGCCATGTAGCTTTCACAGTAGACATTAATAACTACTTGGTACAGATGAGAAAAATGTGTGCCTTTCTGGGCCCCAACTCTTAGAGGAGAGGAGAGGGTGAAGGACAAGCCTGGAGCTGGGAGTGGAGAAGGAAGGAGGGAGGAGCTTACCTGTGTGCATGTTTTCAGAGTTCTCTTTCCTCAACCACCATCATACTTGCAACTTTCAGGTGGCTAACTGCATGGGTTGCAGTGGTCTGGCAACTTTCGGGAATCTGAGTTTACAAATGATAATGCAAAAAGCAAAGAAAAAAATGTTTCATCAAATCCTCTTCATCAGGGAGCATGTTGATTGAATGTCCATCTGGAGTCCTTGGGCTTATGAGAAATTACTGAGGAGGTAGACTTAGGACCCCTCTGTGTTTTAAGGCATGATAACAAATGATCCTTGGTTGAAGGTTCATGTAAGTTTGGGGAAGTTGTGAGTACCATCAGAAGGGCCCAGGAAGCTTTGTGGACTCGGATCTTCCTACCCTATATCTTTTCTTAGCCAATAAAATTTGTTCTGGAAAAAAAAAATTTAAACAAACCTCTTTTGATGCATGTAAGAGAAGCAAATGGTATTTGTAAAATCGTGTAAAAGCGCTTTTGTTAACTCATTCAAACCCTGTTCTGTCAAAGCTGTGGCTTTGGTCATCACTGGTCTTGGCTCTGGTCAACACAGAAAAAGCTAGAAAACACTCGAGGCTAAGTTGCTTTGTGTCTAAACTTCACTTGTTCATTGCTGATGCCTTGACTTTTTTGACAAGTTATCGAATGAAAATAAATAAATATGCATTTGATTCTCGAGGGTTTACAAAGTTTAGTAAATGCTTATTTTACCTTTTGGCAGTTTTGAGTAATAAATAAAGGACCATCCTGAAGTAAGTTTTATATAAAACTTGCTTTGGTTTTGCTTACACAAAATCCCTAGGAACCAGGAATTGAAATATGTTTCTGTATCTGAACTTTTTTTTTTTTCCTTTTATCACTGAGCACATTTATTTACACTCTTAGTCCAAGGCTGTTCTGGGCTGTTAGGTTGCTACTTTGATTTATTTTGGTTTTCATTTCACAGTGGAAGGAAAAATGAGCCATTAAGCACTTGGCTTTGGACAGAAGATCTCCCATGATACTTTGAATGACATGCTTTTCCAAAACGGACTTGGGAAACAAAGTTTAGCAGTTAGATTTCAGGTACATTCTAGTTTGGGCAGCACACTTATAAGATACGGAGCCTTGGAGTTTTGGAGATAGGAAGTAAGGAGAAAGAGTTGTTCTTACTCTCTTTTCCAGTGTCTAAATTGCAAGAAATAATGCCAAGCATTGCTCTAAGGGCTCGGCATGCATAATCTTATTTAATCATTCACTCTTTCGACAAGTATTTCATGAAGGCCTACTCTGTGTCAGGTGCTATTCTAAAGGTTAGGAAACAGAAGTAAATAAAGAGTACAAATATTCCTGGCCTCAAGGAGTATATTGAAGGGCATGAATAAAAAATAAGAGAAGAAAGTAAACTACTATGTTTGTTAAACAGTGACAAGAGTTTAGGAGGAAAACCACACAAGGAAGTTAAATATGAACCTCAACTGGGGGTTGGGGAGGTGGATATTTTAGAAGATACCTAAGGAAATCTTCTCAGAAAAAGTGTTTAGGTAAAAATCTCTAAGTGAGAGGGATGCCATGTAGATAAATGTAGGGAAGAGGGTTCAAGCCAGAGGAAATGTCAAATACAGAGGCTGTGAAGTGGCTGCAGACCAAGCACATGGGAATAGCCAGGGAGCCAAGGAGAGTGGAGGGGATAAACAAATAGAAAAGCAGTGGAGGAAGAAGTCAGAGAAGTAAGGTGAGGGCAGGGGGCAACTGTGTTGGCCTTTTTAGGTCACAACAAGGCAATTAATTCTTCCTATGAATAAGATTAGATGGCATTGGAGGGCTTCCAGGAGAGGATGCACATATCTCACTTAAGTGTTACCAAGATCACTCAGGCTCCTTTGTGTAGAATAGATAGGATATAAGAGCAGAAGCTAGAATAATAAATACTGTAATAATCCAGATGAAAGGTGATTATGACCTAAACCAACACGAAAGTGATAGTGGTGGTAAAAGTGACTGAATCCTGAATATTTTGAATTCTGCCTGTTTCAAAAGTAGAGTAGAAAAGATTTGCTGATTGACCAAGAGATTAATAAAATGATGGGGTACATCAAAGCTTCTCCATTTTATTTCTCAGAATGGATAATGGATTTTTCTGTCTATTGATCAATTGATATTTATCTTTATTACCTACATATATCTGTCAGTACATCCTTCAGAATCTGTTTGGTTGTCTATTCACCCATCCATCATTTCTTTTCTTGATACAGCTATGGAGTGGATAAAAGGGAAGGCAAAATATTTATTATTGGCATCTAGTTATAAATAGACAATAGTAATTCGAAGGGAAATTTAGTAGGGGAGCTAAATGTTAAGAAAAAGGAAATAGCATCATAGGTAGAAAGCAAAGGGACTTAAGCTAATTTGTGAAAAAATAGAGTTCGATCTGACTTTGACAGGAAGGAGAGCTAGGACAAAGAAGGCAGAACCATGGAATGGCTTGCATAAGCACATCCAAGGGTATTAAAATATACTAACCAAGTAGAATTAAAGGTTTAAAAAGTCTTTCAAAGCTGCCTTTAGATATTGCTATTATAATGAGAAAAATTAGTACAAACAAAATCATAAGTAATGGCAAGTCTGTTTTATGCTGGGTAAAGTCTAGGGCAAAGTTGGGAAGAGATTGGGCTTAGACAATAAAGTAATACATGAAGATTACAATTTATATATATAATAGTTTTATTATACTGCCATGGGTAGGATAGCTTTTAGGTTCTGTCCCAGACGCTGAGAGACAACATCAAGTCAATATAGTTAGAACAATATGTATTCACATACCCCATTGTTCTGCCTGCTCTACTTCTGGCATTCCCGATGGAAGGAACCCTGAGAAGATTATGTAAATTCTCCTGGGATGAGACTACCTGCACAGACAATCCTTAGTTTGTACCCCAAGGTTTCCCAAAATTGGATCCACCCAAAAAGGGGAGACAACAACGCATTTTGTTTTATATTTTTTATTGATGTAATTGACATGCAGTGTTATATTGGCAACAGGTGTTTAGTAAATTGATTCAACAATTCGATACATTGTAATAAATCAATTCAACAATTGAGTACATTACTTAGTGATGACCATAATAAGTGCAGTCACATGAAGAAATGTTACTACTATATTATTGATTATATGCCCTATGTTGTCCTTTTCATCTCCATGACATTTATTTTATAACTGGAATTTTGTACCTCTAAATCCCCTTCAGGTATTCCCTCCCCTTCCTCTTCTCCACCAGTCTGTTCTTTGTATTAAGAGTCTATTCATTTTTTGTTTGCTCCCTTGTTTCATTCTTTAGATTCTACCTATAAGTGAAATCATGTGGTATATGTCAGCCTCTGAGTGACTTATTTCACTTAGCATAACACTCTCAGGGTCCACTCATGTCAAAAATGGCAATATCTCATTGTTTTATAAGGTTGAGTAATGTTCCATTATATGGATACAGATTATATAGATCTTATTTCATTTATTGAAGGACACTTAGGTTGCTTTCTTTCTAGGCTATTCCGAATAATGCCAAATAATAATTCCAAATAGGAGTGCATAGATGTTTTTGAATAGAGTTTTCATTTTCTTTGGACAATTACCCATTAGTGGAATTAGTAGGTCATATAGCATATCTATTTTTCAATTTTTGAGAATCCTTCTTACAGTTTCCCACAGTGTCTACACTAATTTACATTCCCACCAACAGTGCACATCTCCTCCATATCATCGTAAACAGTTGCTGTTTCTTTTTGATACTGGCTATTGTGACTAGCGGTGAGGTATCTCATTGTGGTTTTGATTTGCATTTCCCTGATGATGAGTGATGTTGAGCATCTTGTCCTGTGTCTGTTGGCCATCTGTATGTCTCACCTGGGAAGATTTCTGTTCAGGTGGTTTGCCCATTTTTTATAATTAGTTTTTTTGTGGCTTGATTTTGAGTTACATAAGTTCTTAATGAATTTTGGATATTAACCCTTTATCAGGTATATAATTTGCAAATATCTTTCCTCATTCAGTAGTTGCCTTTTTTTATGCATTGATAGGTTCTCTTTGCTGTGCAAAAGCTTATTATTTTGATGTAGTCCTAATAGTTTATTTTTTATTTTGTTTTCCTTGCCTAAGAGACAGATAAGCATTGATGTTCAGGCCAATGTCCAAGAGATTATTGCCTGTTTTTCTTTTTAGGAGTTTTATGGTTTCAGGTCTCACATTTAGATTTTTAATCCATTTTTAGCTTATTTTTATTTTTTTTAAAGATTTTATTTATTTATTTGTCAGGGAGAGAGCACAAGCAGTGGGACAAGCAGTCTCCCCACTGAGCAGAGAACCCGATGTGGGACTCGATCCTGTGACCCTTGGATCATGACCCGAGGCTAAAGCAGACGACCAACCGACAAAGCCACCCAGGCATCCCAGTTTATTTTTATTTATGGAGAAAGAGAATGGTCTAGTTTCTTTCATTTGCATATAGCTGTCCAGTTTTCCCAACATCATTTATTGAAAAGACTTTTCTCCTTTGTGTATTCTTGCCTTGTTTATTACAGAATAATTGACCATATAGGCATGGCTTTATTTCTGGGCTTTCTATTCTGTTTCATTAATCTGTATATCTGTTTGTGTGCCAGTACCATATTTTCTTGATTACTGCTGATTTGTAGTTTATCTTGAAATTTGAGAATGTGATAGCTCCAGGTTTGTTGTTCTTGTTGAAGTGCTTTGGTTATTCAAGGTCTTTTGTAGTTCCATACACATTTTAGGATTCTTTACTCTTGTTCTGTGCAAAATAGTACTAGTATTTTGATAGAGTTTGCATTGAATCTGTAGATTGATTTAGATAGTATGGACATTTTATCTGAAGAATTAGTATTAATGTTTCCAATCCATGAGCATGATATATCTTTCTAATTGTCTCATCTTCAATTTCTTTCATCAGTGTCTTATACCTGATAGGTCTTTCAACTCCTTAAATTTATTTATAGGTATTTCATTATTTTTGGTACAGTTGTGAATGAAATTTCTTCTCTTTCTGATACTTTGTTGTTAGTACATACCAATTCAATAAATACCTATATATTAATTTTGTTCCCTGCAACTTTACTGAATTTATTTATGTTTGAATAGTTTTTTGATAGAGTCCTTAGAGGTTTCTATACATAGTGTCATGATTTGCTTCCTTACCACTTTGGATTCTTTTATTTCTTTTTCTTGTCTTACTGCTGCAGCTAGGACTTAGAGTACTATGTGAAATAAAAGTAATGAGTGGTAATCTTTGTTTTGTTCCTGATCTAAGGAAAATCTCTCAGTTTTTCACTGTTAAATATGAGGTTAGTTGTGGATTTTCCATGTATGTCTGTTCTCTCTAAACCCACATTGTTGAGAGTTTTTACCATAAATGGATGTTCTATTTTGTTAAACACTTTGCATTTGAGATGATTAGACAGTTTTTATCTTTTCTCTTGTTGATGTGATATATCACATTAATTGATTTATGAATATTGAACCACCCTTGAATTCAAGGAATAAATTCCTCTTGATCATGGTGAATAACTGTTTAAGATATTATTGAATATGTGTTAATATTTTGTTAAGGATTTTTGCATTATGTTCATCAGAGATACTGGCCTGTAGTTTTCTTTTCTTGTAGTGTTTTTTTTTTTTTTTTTGTCTGCTATTAGTATTAGGAATTTGCCCATTTCTTTTAGGTTGTCTAATTTGTTGGCATATAATTTTAATAATATTTTTTATAATCCTCTGTATTTCTGTGGTATCACAGTCAGTTATTTCTTCTTCATTTTGATTTTATTTGGGTTCTCTCCCACCTTTGATGAGTTAGGATAAAGATTTATTTTTATTGATCTTTTAAAAGACCCAGCTCTGGAATTCATTCATCTTTTCTATGTTTTTTAATCTGTATTTTATTTACTTTTGCTGTAATCTTTATTATTATTCCTTTTTCCCGTTAGCTTTGGGCTTTGTTTTTTCTTCTTTTTCTTTTGCTTAGATGTAAGGTTATATTGTTTCAGACTTTTTTCTAGTTTGTTCAGGCGGGTCTGTATCCCTATAAATTTCCCACTTAGAATTGCTCTTGCTGTGTCCCAAAGATTTTGGACTACTGTATTTTTGTTTTTATTTGCCTACATGTATTGTTTCATTTCCTCTTTGATTTGTTAACCCAATCGTTGCTTAATAGCCTTTTTTTTTTTTTTAACCCTCAGGTGTTTGTGATTTTCCCATTTTTTTTCTTATAATTGATTTCTAATTTTAGAGCATGAAAGGCAGAAATGATGCTTGATATGATATTAATATTCTTAAATTTATTAAGACCTATTTTGTGGTCTAACATGTGATCTATCCTGGAGAATATTCCACATTTACTTGAAAAGAATGTGTGTTTTGCTATTTTGGGATGAATATTCTATGCATATCTGTTAGGTCCATCTAGTCTGATGTATCATTCAAAGCCAACATTTCCTTGTTGATTTTCTGTCTGGATAATATATCCATTGAGGTCGGTGGGATTTTAAAGTCCCCTCCTATTGTATTATTGTCAATATGTCTTTTATATATGTTAATATTTGCTCTATATATTTAGCTATTCCTATCTCAGGTGTATAGATGTATACAATTGTTACATCCTCTTGTTAGTCTGATCTCTTTATCATAATGTAATGCTTTTCTTTGTCTTTTGCTACAGCCTTTATTTTAAAGTTTTTCATCTGATATAAGCATTGCTACCCTGGTGTTTTTTGTTTCCTGGTTTTTTTTTGTTTATTTGGTTTTTGGTTTTTGGGTTCGTTTTTTTTTTTTTTTTTTTTGCTTTCATTTATATGAAATATCTCTTTCAATCTGTTCCTTTCAGTCAGTATATGTTTTTAGCTCTGAAATGAATTTCCCCAGTATACAGAAGGATCTTGTTTTTTTGTTTTCTGGTTTTTTGTTTTTTTGTTTTTTTGTTTTATCCATTCAGTCACCCTCTGTCTTTTGATTAGAGCATTTAGTCCATTTGCATTTAAAGTACTTATTGGGGTAGAACTCAGGTGACTCAGGTGGTTAAGGGGTCTACACTTTATTTTGGCTGAGGTCACAATCAAGCTCTGGACTCAGTGGGGAGTCGGCTTTAGGATCCTCTCTCTCCTTCAGTCCCTCCCCGCCAAAATAAATAAATAGATAGATAAATAAATAGATATCTGTTAGATAGATTTATCTTTAAAAAAAGATAAATCTTTTTTTAAAAGTACTATTTGCAAAAAAAAAAAAAAGTACTTATTTGCAGGTACGTACTTACTGCCATTTTGCTAACTGTATTCTATTTGATTTTGTAGTTCTTTCTGCTTCTTCTCATGCTTGCTTTCTTCCTTTAGGATTTGATGGCTTTGTTTAGTGTTATGCTTGCTTTCTCTTGATTTTTTTTGTGTATCTATTGCTGGTCTTAGATTTGTGTAACTGTAGGGTTCATAAATAACATGCTATGTATGTAGCAGTGTTTATTAACTGGATGGCTGCTTAAGTTTGTACACATTTTGTATGTACTAAATACTACCCCTCCTTCCACGTTTTATATATATAATGTCTTAATTTACATATTTTTGTGTATCCCTTGACTAAGTTTTGTAAATGTAATTCATTTTGTTATTGCTGTTTTGTTTTAATTTATATATTAGGTTTTTTCCCCCAAATATGTTTATTTTATTTTTTCAGTGTTACAAGAATGATTTTTCATGCACCACACCCCGTGCTCCATGCAATATGTGCCCTTCTCAATACCCATCACCAGGCTTGCCCAACCCTCCACCCTCTGCCCCTCCAAAACCCTCCGTTTGTTGCTCAGAGTCCACAGTCTCTCCTGGTTCATCGCCCCCTCCGATTTCCCCCCATTCACTCTTGCCTTCCTTCTCACAATGCCCTCCATGATTTTCTTTGTACTCCACACGTAAGCGAGACCATAAGAAAATTGACTCTCTCCGCTTGACTTATTTCACTCCGCATAATCTCTTCTAGTCCTGTCCATGTTGATACAAAAGTTGGATATTCATCTTTTCTGACAGAGGCATAATATTCCATTGTATAGATGTACCACATCTTCCTTATCCACTCATCTGTTGAAGGGCATTTTGGTTCTTTCCACAGTTTGGCAATGGTGGCCATTGCTGTGATGAACATTGGGGTACATATGGCCCTTCTTTGTACTGCATCTACTTCTTTGGGGTAAATACCGAATAGTGCAATTGCAGGGTCATAGGGTAGCTCTATTTTTAATTTCTTGAGGAATCTCCACACTGTTTTCCAAAGTAGCTGCACCAACTTGCATTCCCACCAACAGTGTAAGAGGGTTCCCCTTTCTCCACATCCTCTCCAGCATTTGTTGTTTACTGTCTTGTTGTATATATTAGTTTTTAAATTTATTTTTCTACCACCTTTTTGCTTCTGTTTGCTTTTACAAGTGAATTTTTTTCCTTTCATAATTTTCTTTTTCCATGGCCTTTTCTTTCCACTTAATGAGTTCTATTTACCATTTTCTATAAGGGTGGTTCAGTGGTGATGAAATCCTTTAACTTTTCTTTGTCCAAAAATCTCTTCTCTCTCCATCAGTTCAGAATGATAATCTTTCCAGGTAGAGTACTCTTGGTTGTTGGTTTGCCTTTTTCATTTTTTTTCCTTTCAGCACTTTGAATATATCATGCCACTCAATTCTAACCTACAGCTTTTCTGCTGAGAAAGGAGCTGATAGCCTTAAGGAATTTCCCTTGTATGTACTATCTTCTTTTGCGGTTTTTAAATTCTCTATTTATCATTACTGTTTGCCATTGTAATTGATGTGTCTTGATGCAGGCCTCCTTGGGTTTGTCTTATTAGAAATTCTCTGTCCTGGGGTGCCTGGGAGCCTCAGTCAATTATGCATCCCACTCCTGATTTCAGCTCAGGTCATGATCTCAGGGTCATGAAATTGAGCCCATGTTGGGGCTCTTGAGATTCTCTCTCTCCCTCTGCCCCTGTCTACATTCACACTCAATCTCCCTAAACAAATAAATAAAATCTTCAAAAAAATTTCTCTGTCCTTTTTGGACTTTCATTTCTTCAAATAAGCTTTCAGCCTCCTTCTCTCTCTTCTCCTTTTGGGATCCTTATGATGCAAATGTTATTACACTTGATGATTTGCAGAGTACCCTAACCTATTCTATTGATTGATGGATGAATATTCAGTTTGTTCGCTCTCCAGTACCCTGTCTTCCAGATTGCTGATCAATTGTCTGCATTGTCTTATCTATTGTTAATTCCCTCTAGTGTATTTTTATTTAATTTATTGAATACTTCAGCTCTGACTGGTTCTTTTTTATATTTTCTTTTGTCGAAGTTCTCACTCATTTCATCAATTCTTCCAGTCTATTGTGTATCTTTATGAGCAGTACTTTGAACTCTTTTTCAGGTATATTGCTTACCTCCATTTCATTTAGCTCTTTCTCTGTAATTTTTTCTTAATTTTTTCTTAGGGTACATATTCCTCTCCTAATTTTGTCTAACAATCTGTTTGTTTTTGTGTATTAGGAAGGTCAGCTAAATCTCTTGGTCTTCAAAGAACTGACGTTGTGTAGAAGAGGTGTCATATTGCAATGCTTCCTGGTAACATGGAGAAGAACCAGATACATGGAGAGTGTCAGTAGTGAGTTTCTTAAGTATCCAGCTATCTAGGCTGGGGAAGGGGAAAGGAAATGACACCCACCAGCACTTTTGTTCCTGGAGAAAACTCCTGCAGCTTTCTGCCTCTCCAGCATACATTCTAAGATTGGTTAATAAGTCTCCTTCACAGATACCCTGGTGTTCTTCAAACTGCTGCTTCTCTCCTGTGTGTTGGGCTGAGCTATTTAGTTGCTAAGAGTTTCTGGCTCTTTAAGGGTAGGGTATTGGCCTTGTGTCACCCTCTGGCTCTCCTGAAATTAAGCTCACTGATTTTTAAACTCCCAGAGTTAGGCCCCACTGGTTTTCAAAGCCAAATGTTATGGGGACTCTTTCTGGTATGGTTCCGCAGGACTGGAAGTGCCCAGTGTGTGTGTGGGGGGGTCTCATCACCTGTTTGTTTCTGCTTGTGGTGTCCCTCCTTTTCGTGATTAGTTGCACCAGAAATTTGATTCCCAACCATGTCTCTGTCTATACTACTCATTTGATGTGGCCTGGTTTCTATGACTGACTGTGAAAGATCTGTTGTGCCAGTTCAGGTCATTTTCAGAGTTTGCTGTATAGAGGTAGTCATTACCCTGGTGTGTTCATGTGACAAGATGAGCTCAGAATCCTCCTACTGTGCCATTTTCTGTTCCTTTAAGGCAATGCATTTAAAATATTTACATGTGAAACAGAAGCATATCATCAAAAATTATATAGGGCAGTATATGAGTATCTAATCAATAAGTGAAATATTAATTAATGTGTCCTTTTATTGAAAGGCAGATAATGCCTATAAGATGCCTGGTTTGATAGTCATTCAGTGTACCTAAGGTTAAAATTGTTCTGCTATTGGGACACCTCGGTGGCTTTGTTGGTTAAGCATCTGCCTTCAGCTCAGGTCATGATCCCAGGGTCCTGGGATGAGTCCTGCATCAGGCTTCTTGCTCAGTGGGGAGCCTGCTTCTCCCTATGCCTGCCACACCCCCTGCTTGTGTTCTGTCTCTCTCTCTGACAAATAAGTAAAATCTTTGTTAAAAAAAATTGTTCCGCTACACTAAGAAAATGATATACATTGCATATCTTACGCCTTTCCAAGTGAGAAGGAAGTTGCACACAAGAGTAAATAAGCAGATGATAGAAATGCATGAAGCAATAGAGATATATGTCTAATAGAAAAAGACCCTAACTCTGAGTTTTAGGCAATTGTCTCCAAGTAGAAATGTAACCCAAAGATGTTAGGTGTTCATTTTTGTCCTAAGGTTTTAATGTGAAATCATTTAAAAAGTCTTTTATTAGATCAACCAAGACCCATCTATGGGTTACTAGTCTGACCCATGTATCTAAATTTTCAAACTAAGAAGGTAATAGAGTTTAATGACTAGAAATCCAGACTTTTAACACAACTTAGTTTGAATCTTTCCTCCATGCCTACTCACTGAGTGATCTTGGGAATTTACTAAAATTCTCTGTGCCTCAATTACTTCAATTGTGACAAGAATATAATACCTAAGTTTTAGGGGTGCTTGGGTGGCTCCATTGGTTAAATGTCTGCCTTCAGCTTAGGTCATGATCCCAGGGTTCTGAGATGGAGCCCCACATCGGACTCCCTGCTTCTCCCTCTCCCCTTCACCCCACTCATTCTCTCTCTCTCTCTCAAATAAATAAAATCTTTTAAAAAATACCTAAGTTTTAGAGTTGTGGAAACTGAGATAACATATGTTAAATGCTAGTGATGATCAACAAATGGAACTTCAAAATTCTTACTACTCTAACTGCCAGAGTTTTATCACCTCAACCCCAGTAGGCTGATTATTAGAGTCTTTTAAAAAATATGTACTGAACACATTCCATGAAGGGAATTGTACAAAGTCTTTGTATATGAATTCTATATGCAGAATTTATTACTCTTAACTTTTAAGTAGGTACTACTATGGTACCTTTTCACAAGTGAGAATATGGAGGCAAGACTAAGCATTTTCCACAAATTAAAAAAAAAGAAGGAGCCGCAATTCAAGTCCAGTTTATCTGACGACAAAACAGAACTCTTAATCACAGCCTTATATATAAGGTATCTATATATCTTCAGCCTGTATCAGGAGGAAACAAAAAGTGTAAAATGAGAGAATTTAGACATGAGAGAAGGATGAAAGAGAAAGTAGGAGACAGTAGCAACCAAAGTTAGGGGACTTCATGAAACCACTGTAAGTACTTCTGTCCAACACAGTGTCAGGGGTGTAGTACAAATAAGCTGGTTGTTTCTAATATCCAACAGAAAATTTTAACTTCCTTTTGGGGACATATTAAAAAAAATCCTTGTACAAATTTATCTCTGCATGTATCATAAAACTCAAGACTTTTTTTTTTTCCTACAAAGAAATCACTCTATCGCCAGCTTATGCAGCAGAAATGCTTGGCCAACAAAGAAATGCGCACCTGAAATGAAACCACAGGTTAGAGCATTCTGGACAGCATAGCAGCAGAAGTAGAAGCAGTCAGATGGAATATTCTGTAAAATTGTGCACACTGTATCTGGTTGCATGTAACATTACAGTGTGTAGAGATTAGAGAGCTAAACTTATGGAGCTCTAAATTCCTTGAAGAACTTGGCAGGATTAGGTTCAGTTGTGGGTGTAAGTTAATTCACCAGAACAGTGAACAGACCTTGGAGGCGGCCACAGTCACTGAAAAGAGATTTTGATGGATGTCTCAGTTCTGAATGTATGGTGTTCAGGGGTGCTCATGCACTTCGGAAACAGAATCGGGCCAGAAGCTGAGCACATTGCAGGTACTGTGTGGGTGTTCCCTGAGGAGAATATTTATTAGGAGTGGAGAAGGAACCAGAACTTGGAAAAGCTGACGGAAGAGGTTAAGAAAAATGTCCGTGTTTTTTTCCTATAACTACTGGAGCAGGAGGTAGACATGACGCACAAGTGCAATTCCTGTTCCAAGAATGACCACAATGTTGATGGGAATTGGGAAGAACCAAGAAGACTTCCTGTTCCCCTGTCTTTCTTGAGCCTGTCATGATACCTAAATCTCTTACTGTTGTTTTTATTATTCTTGGCTAATATGTAGCAATAATTCTTAATGTGGCAAATGCTATGCTAAGGATATTATGTTCTTTATTTCACATTTCTGCAGAATCCTCATGAGATACACCCACAAAGTTAGGTGAGAAAATGAAGAGCCTGAAAGGTGCTTATTTGCTCAGGGCTCCCATCCAAGTGGCAAACCTGACACTGGAGCTTGAAATCCAGAATTTATTTACCTCAACATTCATGTTATTTGCAATCCCTTATGCTGTACTTCATTTTCTTAAGATAAGAGAAATAGATCTTTGAAACCTGTGACATAATCAGAGATGTCATGTGTTGTAGAAAGAGCATAAGCTAGGAGGTAGGTTATGTATTTTCTTCCTTCGTTTAGCTATTCCCTTATTGGAATCTGAGGTCTCAGTTTTCTTTTCATTAAAGGAGAGACTTAAAGTAGATAACTTTATAATTTACCCCAATTCTGACTTCTCCAGTCCTCTATATTGTAGGAGTCAGTAAATGGTGGGAGACATCAAGATATGAAAATAAGGGGATACAATAATTTAAAAAATATTTTTATTATTTAATATTAATGATGTTAAATCCCATTTTAAGTATGGTAAAACATTATCTATTTTTACTCCATAAATTTCCTGTGCTCTAAGTATATTAGATCTATATTACCAGTTAGGAAGCTGAGTAATAGGCAGGTTACCTTTACCCAAGTCTGTACTGGCTAAAGCTAGTGCTCAGGTCTTGGTCCTTCTCCTCCTCCTCCTCCTCCTCCTCCTCCTTCTTGATTTTATTTATATTTATTTATTTGACAGAGAGGAGAGTGATAACAAGTAGGCAGAGAGAGAGGGGGAAGCAGGTTCCCTGCTGAGGAGAGAGCCTGATGTGGGACTTGATCCCAGGACCCTGAGATGACAACCCGAGCCGAGGGCAGAGGCTTTAACCCACTGAGCCACCCAGTTGCCCTGGTCTTGGTCCTTCTGATTCCAAATTTCATCATGTTTAGAACCAAACAATAGCTTTCAATGTCTACTTTTAGGCATAATCAGTGGTGATCCTTGGAACCAATCATTTTATTCTGCCAAAAGTAAAAGTATGTGCTGAGAAGTATACTTGGTAATGGAAAAAGCACATTGTTTTTAAAGCCTCAAGGACAAATCCTAATGAAGAGAAAGCTCAATTTGGAATAATAGTGCACAACCTTTTCCTCAATGGTTTGTAATTATTTTGATTTTGTTGATTCCATTTTGGGGGACCAGGAAGGAAAATGATGGCCAGTCATTGAGAAATTAATTGTTTCACAGCATGATTAGTAAGTTGCTCTAAAATTAGCTCATAACCACCCAGAACACAGTTTGATTGATAAAGTGACCGCCAAAACTTGATTATGGCCTCCTCTCTGTGGCAAAATAAATAGAGAGTCCAACCACAGATTCAGTGTTGGAGGATTTTTATAGCATCTGGTTGGATCAACTGCCTATTAGTAATTATTCCTAAATTATTGCTTACCTTAATCTCTCTAAAATCTCAAACTGTTCTTTATAGTGCTTGATAAATTGCATGGCAGAGACTATATTAACTCAGGAAGCTGCTCAGTCCGTTTTTGGTAACCAGTTCTGATGAGTGTGGAGTTTTCCAGAATGAACTGAAAGCTATTTCTTTGTATTTACCTCTCCTGGGAACCATAGAGACTGTTTACGCTTTCTCCTTCAGAAATGAGTTACAATTTTGGGGGGATTTTTTAAAAAATTATCTTTGAAATTGAGGCTATATTGTCTTACAATTTGTTGGATTACTATGGGTTCCTATTTTTCCTTGTAGACCTAGCACCTACAGAAATGTACATTAAGAGGATAATTATTTCACTTTGTCGACTGAAATATATTTGTGTTTTTATCCCCAGCCAGAAATTCCCAAGCACATTGCAAGAACTTTCACGTATAGTCTTCAGAACAACCTTGAGATTTGCTGGTATTATTTGCCTTTTCCGGACAAACAAACCAGCCAGTCACAAAGCTAATAACTTAATGTTATGGCAGTCACATCCAAGCGCATAGAATTCCATGGAAAATGTGGGCCTAATGTGCTATACGTTCTGCTTCCTTCCAGACTGTGAGCCTCTTAAAGGCAGGTCTGTGTTTACTGACGACAATATCCCAATAGTTAATAAAGCATCTGACAAAAAATAAAAATAAAAAATAAAGCATCTGACATGCAGTTGGCACAAATGTCTATTTAATTAAATTGGACTATAAATTTCAAAAACATCTACTTGGTTCCTATCATAAATGTTTAAATCAGTAAATTCAATTAAATTATTTGGTATTATCAGTATTCAGTTATATCAGTGTTGAAATACATTGCTCATATATATATTACTCATCTCCTTCTTTTTTGTTCTCTGTAGAATATTTTGAAATATTTGGGGATATTTATAAGACATTTGGGGATATTTTGAAATAAATATTTTGCAATACTTGGGATATTTTTGCAAGCCTCAGATCATACAGGGTTATAGCTGCTTTTTACATGCCTCTTTCATATAATTGTTCTTGCTAAGTCCTTTCTAGAATTGGAGTGTATTGTAGTTATGACCTGAGAATGGAAATACATTTATTTAATAGTTTCCCTAAAAGGATTATAAGCTTTGGCATTTTTTTTTCTGCTAAAATCACTGTCCTTTCACCAAAACTCTTCAGAAGGTAATGAAAAAAGTCCATTATCATCAAAAATAACTTTAGTAAAATAGAAAACAAGTATCTATAACCTCATAGTAGAGCAGCCAAGTAAGGAGGAATTAGCAATTTAAAAAAATTATTGGTATCATATTGGTCATATTGGTATCATAAGAATTCTGCTTATGTTTTGTACTTTTGACATAGATAGTATTTTTTTAATTTAATTTTATTTTTTCAGTGTTCCGAGATTGATTGTTCATGCACCACACCCATTGCTCCATGTAATACGTGCCCCCCCTTATTATCCACCACCAGGCTCACCCATTCCCCCGCCTCTTCCCTTCCCAAACCCTCATTTTGTTTCTCAGAGTCCACAATCTCTCATGGTTCACTTCCCCCTCTGATTTCCCCAATTCACTTTTCCTTTTCTTCCCCTAATGTCCTCTATGTTATTCCTTATGCTCCACAAGTAAGTGAAACCATATGATAATTGCTTTCTCTGCTTGACTTACTTCACTCAACATGATCTCCTCCAGTCGGTCCTTGTTGATACAAAAGTTGGGTATTCATTCTTTCTGATGGAGGTGTAATAGTCCATTGTATATA
>CM052809.1:32400415-32439096 GCA_028533885.1 Nasua narica
TGATGTGATTATCTGGTTTTTGAGTGTTGAGTTTGAGGAGTTCTTTATAGATCTTAGATATCAGACCTTTGTCTGTACTGTCATTTGCGAATATCTTCTCCCATTCTGTGGGTTGCCTGTTTGTTTTGTTGACTGTTTCCTTCGCTATGCAGAAGAGGTTACTGCCTATGTTCTCCTCTAGGATTTTGATAGATTCCTGGCTTACATTGAGGTTTTATCAATTTCGAGTTTATCTTCGTGTATGATGTAAGAGAATGATCAAGTTTCATTCTTCTATGTATAGCTGTCCAATTTTCCCAGCACCATTTATTGAAGAGACTGTCTTTTTTCCACTGGATATTTTTTCCTGCTTTGTTGAAGATTATTTGACTGTAGAGTTGCAGGTCCATTTCTGGGCCCTCTACTCTGTTCCACTGGTCTATGTGTCTGTTTTTGTGCCAGTACCATGCTGTCTTGGTGATCACAGCTTTGTAGTAAAGTTTGAAATCAGACAACGCAATGCCCCAAGCTTTGTTTTTCTTTTTCAACATTTCCTTAGTGATTCGGGGTCTTTTCTGGTTCCATACAAATTTTAGGATTGTTTGTTCCAGCCCTTTGAAAAATTCCGGTCATGCATGCAACCCGCATGCATGGGATATGATGGTAGGCAGGTCTATTTGGAGTAACCACAGTATGATTTCTTATGGTTGTTCTAGTGTCATGGAGATATATTCCTTTTACTAATATTGATGATTCTTATAAGAAGCCATTATAACTTTTTTCTTTTCATTAAGGCACGTATCACTTCATAGATTGCGTTTGCACTCATTCATCAGCTTTTTAATTAAAACCGACACTGTGTCAGGCAGTCTTCTAGGTATTGAAGACACTAGAAAGAACTTGATCCTCAAGAAGTCTGCACGTTGGTGGACAGACAACACATTATAATACAAAATGACAGTTGCTATAATGTAGGTACTTATAGGGTGGATGAGACTATAAGGAAGATGTCCCTAAGTTTGGACAAGGTAAAAGAAAGCTTCACATACACAGTAGGTTTTAGGACACAAAAATTAAGAAAACACACGCAATTGCTTGGAGGCATAAAGGAGCTCAGCATCTGTGAAGATCAGTGCAAGAATTTGATAAAAGTACAACGTAAGAAAAAGCAGTGAGGTTAAAAACTAGGCTGTGGCTGAATCATGGAGGAACCAAAGATCTTTCCAAGGAAATTGTATTTCATCCTGTAAGCAACAGGAAACAGCTGCAGAATTTTGAGCAGAGGAATGGCTTAATTAGATGTGAGTGCTTAATGCCACATTTATTTCAGAGAAATGACAGTTGTGCTATTGACTAGAAGTCGATCCTAGCTCAGTTCTAGCGACTTATGAGGCTTCATGTTCCCTGGTTCCCTGGTTCCCTGTCTTATGTTCTATAACCAGCACTAGACTGATTAAAAAAAAAAAAGTTATCTAGAAGCAAGCATGACTGTCCTTGTAGCTGTTACACAATATTGTAGGTGGTAGTTCTTTGGGCCTTCTGTGAGCACATTCTCCTTAGATTGTGATACAACATGATTCAGTTACTTTCTGTGAGCCTCAGTTCATAGAAGTGTAGGTGCCTACACATCATTTATTCCATGGCAGAGTGCTGACATTTGAAGATAGAGAAGTAGACAGCTAATTCTCATCTTGATCTGTCTAGAATCCTGATTACTGTTTGCTTTAAAGAGGACTATTGTCAGTGCCTGGGGGAGATAAGTCAGATGTGAAGCAGTACCAATAATTTAAAGCAACACTCCACATGTCAAAAGAACACAGTAAATACATTTGAGAATATCTTGACATGCACAGTTTTATTGGTACCCATGAGCTTGAGGTTCCACTTTCTTTTTTTTTTTAAAGATTTATTTTATTTATTTGAGACAGATAGAGAGCGAGAGAGAGCATGAGACGAGAGAGGTCAGAGGGAGAAGCAGGCTCCCTGCAGAGCAGGGAGCCCGATGTGGGACTCGACCCTGGGACTCCAGGATCATGACCTCAGGCGAAGACAGTTGCTTAACCAACTGAGCCACACAGGCACCCGAGGTTCTACTTTCAAGCTGAGTTCCCAAGGTCATTTTCCAAATGTTCTTTTTTTAAGAAAACATTTTGAGTTCATTTCAGACTTACAAGAAGTTGAAAAAGTAGCCCAGAAATTTTCTACGAACCCTTCACCCAGGTTCCTCTAATGTTACGTTCTGTAATTATAATACTTCATCAAAACTAGAAAAATGACATTGGTCCAACACTACGGACTGAAGTGTGGATCTTTCTCAGATTTCTTTAAGGTTTCAGTCACCAAATTCACTCACATTTTTTCCCCTCAATTCTTCACATGTTTCCTGATCCTTTCTGCTTTAAACCTTTACACATGCTGTTCCATCTGCTTTGGATACTTCTTCCTGTTTCGACTACTCAATTCCCACGTATATTGAATTAATTTTCTAATTCAGATATCTGCCTCCTCTTTCAGTTTCAGTTCATGTATCATTTCCCAAGGGAAGTTTGTCCAGAGACCCTCCCCCCAGAAGGTGTATCTGCCTGCTGTGTGTCCTCGTAGCCCTCGGTCCTTCTCCTTCTTGCCATTTATTATAATTAAAAACAAATAGTTCCCTAATTATTTCCATGGCAATGTGTAAAGTTTGTGATGGTTAATTTACAAGTCAGCTTGACTGGGTAATGAATACCCAGATAGCTGGTAAAACATTCCTGCACGGATGTGTCTCTGGAAGAGATTAGCATCTGAATCCGTAAACTGAATTAAGAAGAAGGTCATCCTCACCAGTATGGGTGGGCATCACCCAATTCACTGAAAGCCCAAGTAGAACAAAAAATAGGAGGAAGGTTGATTTTGCTTTCTCTGATTCAGTAGAGACATTCATCTTTTCCTGCCCTCACACCTTGGTGCTCATGGTTCTTGGGCTTTTGGACTTAGACTTAAACCATCAGCTCCCCTAATTCTTAGAGTTCAGACTCAGAATGAATTATATCACTGGCTTTTCTGGTTCCTCACCTTGCAGATGGCAGATCATGGGACCTTTCAGCCTCTGTAACCATGTAAGTCAATCCCTATAATAAATTTCTTCTTATCTATATTTCTGTATCTAGATATAGTTCCTCTTGGTTCTCTTTCTCTGGAGAATCCTCATTAATACACAGATGGAATTATGTGTTATTATGTTAAAAATTATGTGTTATTATAGGGGCTTTTAGTTTATCATGAAAGGATGTTTTCTTACTTGGCAGGGGAAGTAGGCAGGGCCCTCATGGTACTTACTGATTTCAAGTCAGCCTTTCCCTGAAAACTTATAAATGATATTGGAACACAACTGGATCAACTATAGAGGTTGACTCAGTGTTTAATGTCTTCGATAAAGAAAATGTTTCATTACTTTATTTGACTTGGAAGTCCCCTTTAATACAAAGGAATTTCTCTTTATTCAACATTTAGAATTTCTGTAACATTACTGGAGAACATGGAATAAATACACATGGAAAGATATTTGTTCTCATTCAATTTCTGCTGATGAAGTAAAGAGAAGGCAAGTGAATGAAATTAACAGATGCATTATTCATTCTTGTGTTCACCCATCCATCTGTATTCAACAAATCCTGTTACAGCAGAAGTTTTGGTTTGTGTGTTCCAAGGAATATATGAATAAAGTAAAACCCATGGCCAAATAGAACTTACAACATAGAATATAAAAAATCATGTGGTGTGATGGGAAGTGAGTAGAACTGAGACCACTGGGAATTTAAAAGTACACATTGAAAGTTCTCATCACACATACACATACACAAATCTGTGACTGAATATAGTGATGGATATTAACTAGATTTCTTGTTATTACTTCCAAATAAATACAAATATCGAATCACTGTATTGTACACCTGAAACTAATATACTGCTATCTGTCAAATACACCTAAATTGAAGAAAATGAAATCATAACCAAAAAAGCAAGTTTATGAATACAGGTTGGTTGCTTGGGGCAAAGAGAGTTAGTGGAATGGGTGAAGGGGGTTAAAAAGTACAAACCTGCAGTTATAAATAAGGGATGGACATATAATGTAAGGCAGGGTGACTCTGGTTACTGATACTGTGCTATGCATTGGAAAGTTGCTGAGAGAGTAGATTTTAAGGTTTCATCACAAGAAAAAAATGTAACTGTGTGGTGACAGGTGTTAACTTACTATGGTGCTCATTTCACGATATATACAAATATCATATCACTGTTGTACACCTGAAACATAATGTTATATGTGGATTATCTCTAAATTTTTTACGAGGGAGGAAAAGGGAACAAAAGGTACATATTTGGGAGTTACACATACCTTTTCTCATATCTTGGTTCTGCTTCTCTCACTTCAAATCAAACCCGCTGAGCTTTAGTCTCCTCTTCCACTAAATGGACTTAATAATATAGCTTAACTGTTGGGTCGTGGGGTCCAATAAGATCGGGAATATAAAGCTTTTTTTATGGTTCTAGGCAGACAGTAAAAACCTAATGCTACCGTTTGTTATTATTTCTTCTGAGTCTCATTACCGCCAAACATTTTCTACAAATAGCCTTACACCACCAGTTAATTACTGTTACAAGTTTCACTAAAATATTCTTAGTTGCTTCAACAAAAATTAAAAAAAAAATTGATCTTATACAAATGGCAAATGAGAACGACGGAGCTATATTGAGGGGAGATGCTGGGTGTTTGTGCAGGCTATTGTATTCCCCCCCCCCTTTTTTTTAACCCTAGCTCAAAATGAGTGTGATTTAAATTCATGCCACAACAGTATGACAAATTTTACAAATTACGGAGCTTTCAGGGTCACTTACAAAGAGTTGAAACTGAAAATGTTATATTCATGATGATGCCAAGGATCTGTTTGTACATAATTACATATAACTCTAGCAAGCAAGTGATAAATGCCAGTCAAGGGGACTGATCAGGTGTGCACGAAGTCAGAGTAGGGAAAGATTACATTTTCAGAAGCTGTTCAAGTCTGCAGCAAGAATGTCCTCACCAAGCACATACTTATCTCTTACCATTTGATAACTGAACCTAGTTATAATGGAAATGGTTTGAGTCCTCAGAGTTGTATGAAATGGAAACTTGTAACAGTTGTTTGTGTCTTAGTTTCTGGTGGCCCAAGGGAAGAGGGGAAACCTCTCTAAGAAGCAGATTTGAATAGCAAACAGCCATCAGTGTTTACTAACAAAACAGTAATAGTGAGAATTAGCATGGTCTGGATACTTTATATCCCAAAGTGTGGTATTCCACACTTTTGCATTGCACAACCCACTACAACTAAAGATAAAGAGTTTTCCCCAAAGAGCATTACCAAGATTTTAATTGTATCACAGAAATGTATAATTTGTTGGGGCTACAATTACTATTGCTGTCATTTTTTTTTAAAGCAGGAAGAACATAATCTTTATAAATAAAATGAAGTGGTTCTTTATATGTCTTTTAACACCTTGCCTGCATGTAAGCATACAGATCTCCAGAATATGAAGATTGTGTGTCTAGGACAATCTGATTTAAAGTATAGGCTGGGTGTCATACATGAAACTGATGTTGAGAGAGTGGGGGTGCCCCTCAAAGAAACAGATACCTCCAGAGCACACGAAACTGAGCCTACAGGAGACACCTTCCTGATGGCTGGTGGAGAGACAGGCATTGCATTCTGAGATTGTCAAATACATCTTACAGAGAAAACAGCACTGATTTAAATGGGAACACCAGATTGAAGCCAGAAGGGCAGATGTTCTCAACTACCAGCCTCGATTACAATCTTGCTTTTTTCAGGGTATGTAGCCTGCTACAAGCTAGTTGTAGCAGCATTTTATTTAGTCAATGGTGATTAAAGATTTTCTCAAGTATTTTGTGGGAGGATGGCTGCTATCAGAATAAAGGACAGTGTTTATTATATCACCAAATTTGGATTATGAAAATTTTGCTACTTTGACTTTATTTTTCTCATTATATTGAGGACCAGTGAAAAATTTCTGAAACATTCTGCTCTGGTCCTTGGAGGGAACTGGACAACCAGAAAACTTCAGAGCTGTGGAGGCCTAGAGCCCAACCCTTATGGGGCCTGATTAAAATAGTTGTGAAAGGTGTCTATGCTTCCGGATTTCTAAAATGTTCTCCTTATGAGTATATAATGCAACAATGGTTGAGAACCATAGGTCTATAGCTAGTGGAACATTTCTCTCCTTCTTTCACTGTTTTCATCTAGAAACTGTCCACTGCTCAAAGCTGTATCTTACATAAGTGCACATGGATGCTTCCTTTCACAAGCAGCATGGGTATTTAGTGCCAGATCATCTTAGGCTTGAAGTGTCTACACAATAAATTCAGTAGTCTCTTTCTTGTTTGCCCAACTGTTTGGTGAGGCAAGAGAGAATTTTCTACGGGGCAATGGGAGATCCACTTCCAGCACTGTATGAGTAGATCTCTCTTACTCAAAGGGTTAAAATACATCCCAAAAGACAATGGCCATACTCCCTTCAAAGCTGGCAGCTGGAAAAGATTTAAGAGGCAGCCAAGGCATTATGTTTGCAGTAATTTAGAGCTCCCCATTTGAAAACAGGACATCAATGGCTGCAGTGTGAATTTGCTGAAAGAATAACAGAAAAAAACTTAACATCTGGCATGTTTTTCAGAAGCCATAAAATGGAAACATCATTACTAGAAAATATGATAGAGCTTGGCAGGTAAAAGGAGTATAAAAACTCTGAAAAGGAGAAAATAGGATAGGAAATGAATCAGTAAATTCTATAAATTGAGGATGATGATGATGATAGTGGTGATGAAATTATTTTAAATTTATTATTGATATATAATTGACACACAATGTTACTTTATTTTCAGGTGTACAGCACATTGATTTGATAATTCTATATAGTACTCATTGCTCACCACCATAAGTGTAGTCACCATCTGTCACCATACAATGTTATTACAGTATTACTGAATATATTCCCTGTGCTGTATTTCTCATTTTTGTGACTTATTTTGTAACTGAAATTCTGTATCTCCTAATCCCTTTCACATACTTCACCCATTTTCCTCACCCACCTCCTCTCTGGCAACCACTAGCTTATTCTCTGTATTTAAGAGTATGTTCGTTCTTTTGTTTTTGTTGTTGTTTATTTTTTAGACTCCATTTGTAATTCAAATCATAGGGTATATGTCTGTTTCTCTCTGACTTATTTCACTTATTAAACCCTGTAGGCCTATCCATGTTGTCATAGATGGCAAGATTTCATTCTTTTTTATGGATGAGTAATATCCTATCATATATATGTATATGTGTGTATATATATATGAGTAAAGAAGATGTGGGATGTGTGTATGTGTATGCCTGTGTATATATACACACACAACAGAATATATGGTATATATTAATAGATAATATTTATTTATATAGATAATGTAAATATATATATGCGATAGACTATATGGTATATCTTCTGATTAAAGAAGATGTGTGTGTGTGTATGTAGTGTATCTTCTTTATCCATTCACTTATGAATGGCTATTTGGGCTGCTTCTGTGTCTTGGCTGTTGTAAATAATGTTGCATATGTTCATGGCAGGTGCATATATCATTTCAAAATAGTGTTTTTATTTTATTTGCATAAATACTAGTGGAATTATTGAGTCATAAGGTATTTCTTTTTTTAATTTTTAAGGGAAACTTAATACTATTCTCTACAGTGGCTGCACCAGTTTGCATTCCCACCAATAGTGTATAAGAGTTCCCTTTTCTCCACAACCCTGCCAACTCTTGTTATTTCTTGTCTTTTTGATCCTAGCCATTCTGATAGGTATGAGGTGATATCTCATTGTAGTTAGATTTGCATTTCCCTGGTGATGAGTGATGTTGAGGTTCTTGTCATGTGTCTCTTGGCTGTCTGTATGTCTCCTCTGGAAAAATGTCTATTCGGGTCCTTTGCCCATTTTCTAATGAGATTGGATTTTTGTTTCATTATGTTTTGTGTTGTATAAGTTCTATATATACTTTGGATATTAACCCCTTATAAGATACATTATTTGCAAACATCTTGTCCCATTCTGTAGGTTGACTTTTTCTTTTGTTGTTGATTCCCTTTCCTATGCAACAATCTATTATTTTGGTGTAGTCCCAGTAGTTTTTTGTTTTTTGTTTTTTGGGTTTTTTTGCTTTCATTCCCCTCGCCTGAGCAGACATACCTGAAAAAAGGCTGCTAAAGTTGATGTCCAAGAAATTACCTGTTTGTTTTCTTTCAAGAGTTATATGGCTGCGAGTCTCACATTTAGGTCTTTGATCCATTTTGAGTTTATTTTGTGTATGGTACAGGAAAGTGTTCTAAGCTTATTCTGCCTTGAGCTGCCCAGTTTTCCCAACACTTTTTATTGAAGAGACTCTCTTTGTCCTACTGTATATTCTTATCTCCTTTATCATACATTAATTAACCACATAGGTGTGGGTCTATTTCTGGGCTCTCCTTTCCATTCATTTACATGTCCATTTTTGGGCCAATACCGTATTGTTTTGATTACGCTTGTTTTGTAATATATTTTGAAAATCTGGCACTATGATCCCTTTAGCTTTGTCCTTCTTTCTCAAGATTGTTTTGGCTATTTGAGGTGTTAGTGGGTCCATAAAAATTTTAGGATTATTCCAGTTCTGTGAAAAAAAATGATATTGATATTTTGATAGGAATTGCATTGAATCTTGTGATTGGTTTGGGTAGTATGAACATTTTAACAACATTAATTCTTCCAGTCTTTGAGAGTGGTATCCTTTGCTATTTATTTGTATCATCTTCAATTTCTTTCATCAGTTTATAGTTTTCAGAGTACAGGCCTTTTACCACCTTGGTTAAATTTATTTCTAGTAATTTTATTCTTTTTGGTGCAGTTATAAATGGGATATTTTCTTAATTATTCTCCAGAAGAATAATTTCTCCTGGAATTGTGCAATGTGTTTGGCCATTTTTGCAGGTATGCTCAGACTACATATACTATAAACATTTCTTCTTGAACGTAGAATAGCTAGTTCAGAAGTTATCTTGCTATCTTTTGTAAGTTTAAATGCATGTGACTTATTGGAATATGAATATAGTTCTCTTATTGCTACTTCATTATCAGAGTACAGAAATGTGACCGATATCTGTATATTCATATATCCTGAAACTTTACTAAATTCGTTTATCAGTTCTAATAGTTTTTGATGGACTCTTTACGGATTTTATTTTATAGATTATATTACATCGTCTGCAAATAGTGACAGTCTAACTTCTTCCTTACCAATTTGGGTGCCTTTTATTTCTTTTTCTTGTCTGAGCTTTGACTAGGACTTCCAGTAATATGTTCAATAAAAATGGTGAGAATGGACATCCTTGTCTTGTACCTGATCTGAGAGCAAAAACTCAGTTTTTCATCATTGGGTAGGATGTTAGCTGTGGATTTTCATATATGGCCTTTGTTATTGAGATGTGTTTCTTCTAAACTCACTTGGTCAAGAGTTTTTATCATGAATGGATATTGTATTTTGTCAAATGATTTTTTTGTTTCTGTTGAATGATTATATGGTTTTTATCCTTTCTTTTGTTAATGTGATGTACCATGTTGATTGATTGGTGAATATAGAACTACCCTTGCCATTTGTGGAATAAATCCCACTTGATTGTGGCGAATGATCCTTTTAATGTATTGTTGAATTTGGTTTTCTAATATTTTGTTGAGGATTTTTGCATCTATGTTCATTGGGTATATTGGCCTATAGTTTTCTCTTTTTGTAGTATCTTTGTCTGCTTTCACTGTCAGTGTAATGCTAGTGTCACAGAATGAATTTGAAATTTTCCTTCCTTTTTTATTTTTTGGAATAGTTTGAGAGAAATAAGTATTAACTCTTTGTTAAACATTTGGTAAAATTCACCAGTAAAGTGATCTGTTTTGAGTTTTAAAGTGATCTGTTCTGGACTTTTATTTGTTAAGAGTGTTTTGATTACCAATTCAAATTTTGTGCTATTAGTAGATCTCCTGAAATTTTCTATTTCTGTCTGATTTGGTAGTTATTATATTAAAATAACAATAAAGTCAGTATTTGTGAGTTCTTCTGGTATAGGAATTACTTATTTTTATTCATTCATTCCTGGATATAGGAATGCAGCAGGGAAAAAGATAAGCAAAATACCTGACTTAATCAAGCTTATATTCCAATTTGGGAAATTACTAATTATATTCAACTGTTATGACATAGCTGCAAAGTAAGAATCGATCACCCCAATTTCACAGGAATTTTAAGCTCAAGAAGATTGTTGCCATACTCCAATTGATTAATTCCTGTCATCTTGATGAATCAGGACATGTCAGAAAAGTTATTATTTGCAACTTTAGGCATATATCTCTTTATCGTAAAGGAAAAGAGGACAGGGGCTTCCTCACATTTCAGACCATTTGCTTGAGCACCAAAAGACCTAGATTCAAATGCTCTCTTGGCCATTAATGCGTGCTGTCATCTTGAGCAGATTCTTTCCTTTTCTGAGTTTCAGTTTCGTAGGAACAAAACAAGGCAGTGGGACTAGATCGCTTGTTCTCAAAGGTTAGTCAGTAGATAAGCAACCTTAACCACCACCTGGGAATTTATTTACAATGCAAATTATCATGGCAAATCCAATATCTACTGAACCAGAAACTCTGAGCGGGGACCAGCAATTTGTAGTTTAACAGGACCCTCAGGTGATTCTAATGTACTAAATTTGAGGACCACTGGACTGAAGAGCAAATATAACGAATAAAAATTTAAGAGTCAAACAAACATGATTTTGATCCAAGCTCCACCACCACTAGCTCCATGAGTATTGGAAGGTCACTGAACCACTGTGAGCCTGTTGCCTGAACCATCAAATGTGAACAATGATAGTATCTTTCCTATTGGTCTGTTACGAATGAGGTAACATACATAAAGTACACCAGGAAATGCTCGGCATTTAAGTGATTATATATCAAAATCATCACTTTGGTGATACTCAACTTTTTGTCACTAATATTCTAAGATTCTGTCATATTTGAAGATGGCATCAAGGATACTGACTAGTCCAAAACAATGCCCAAGTGATTAAAAAAAAAGTTCCCTTTTTTAAAACCTAAATGTAGACTAAAACTGTCAGATTGCAGCTACAAACGGTTCTGCTGCAAGAGGTAGTAAGCATTACCATAAACAGATGTTGCATTTTGCATCCAGAGCACTAGCAAGCCATATCTGTCTGTATCAAAGCAGCCCGCTCAAATCGTGAGATCTGTTGGCTTGCAAATTTGCTGTCTAGGCAAATGGAACCTTGGACGTAAATCGAAGCATGTATTAGGTTGGCGATGATAAATGAATTGAACAAAAGGAGAAGAGCATTAATCCAGTGAGCAGGTGGAAACTGAAGGAGAGATGCCATTTGAAATGTGTGGATGTGCCACCCTCTTCTCCCCTACTACCGTTCCCTACCTATCCCCTGCACTCTGCAGGCACCAAGATCTGAGACAGAACTTCAGGTTCTTCGCAAAAGATGTGAAACCACTAGAGAATGGGGAAAGATGCATGGTGACCCATCACCCACGAGTAATAGAAAGGTGGGTTTAATGTGGTATAAATCCACCTGCCCCCAATAAAAGAGTCAAGTTGAAGCTTAAGTCCCGAAAAAGTGAATTCTCCAAGGTATTTTATTTTCTGAGCAAGTGTAGTTATAGTAGCTCAGTACACCCAAAAATTTTAGAGATGATATACGGCAGTGACTAAGATCTCAGTCCTTGGAGTTAAATAGCCAAGCACTGAATCTCAACTCTGCCGTTTACAAGCTGGATGATCTTGGGCAAGTTTCTTAATAATTCTCAGCCTCATTTTTTTCCTACCTCAGTTTTGAGGAAATTTCTGTGTATCTAGGGTTGCGCATGAAACTGTACCAAGTCAACATGTGGATTTACTAGTTCACGAGACGGAAAAGTCCTGAAGTAGATGGTAATTTCAGGCATGGCTGGCTTCAAAGCTCACACCGTAGCTTCAGGTCTTGAATTCTGCCATGATCGCTTTAAGCTTGGTCCCCAAGAATAGGCAAGATGTCTGCAGTACCCCCACATCGATGAAACTCTCACTATAGCAGAAGATAGACCACTTCTAGCAGTAGGTCTGGGGAGGGGGGTGTCCTGTGCTTTTCTCTGGTTCAAGCTGTCCAAAGCAGGTCCAGTCATGGCACACAGCAAGAATCTGGTGTGTTGATCGGCTTGGTCTTACATCACATGATCACCCCAGAGGTGGCAGGCAGTGCCACCAGGGACCAGGGTCCCAGAGTGAGGGATGAGTGAATGGACGCTAGAAAAATTGAGGGTATTGCAGTGGCGGGAAATAATACTTGGACAGTTCATTCCTCCCCCCCCCCTTTTTTTTCCTTTTTTCTTTCCACTCAGTTCTTTTGTTCTGCATGCATGTTTAGTCCCTGGCTTCAAGGCATTACTGAACTCCAGATCAGTTTTTCATAAAATGTCGCTAGTAGACAACCTAAATCAGAATTTTCCATAGTGCTGTTAAAATGGACATGCCACCTGAGAATATATCCACATATCTGCATTTTTAATAAGTTCCAAAGTGATTTTTAAAAATACTAAAGTTTGAGAATCATTGAAACAGATAATGAAGATAATTTCTCCTGTAATAAAGCATTGATTTAATATATTACATTTCGCTGTCACTTCCTTATGTCTGTGTGTAAAATGGAGATAATAATATATGACCTCAGCTGTCTCAGAGAGCTCTTTGAGGACCAATAATTTCTTTAATGTAAAATTTTTTCTGGTTCCTTAGAAATAGTGGTAAAATAAGTTTTATTAATTTAGCATGTTAATGATAATAAAGTGATCTCTTAAATATAGAAGTAATGCATGTCATTTTTTTTTAAATTATGATACCGAGTTGATAAAATCTGTGTCTGAGTTTACTCATCTTACAGAGAGGGAAAAAATCTCTATCAGATTTTTTTTTTTTTTAAAGATTTTTTTTTTTTTTTATTAGAGACAGAGACTGAGAATGAGAGGGGAGAAGGTCAGAGAGAGAAGCAGACTTCCCGCAGAGCCGGGAGTCCGATATGGGACTCGATCCAGGGACTCCAGGATCATGACCTGAGCCAAAGGCAGTCGCTCAACCAACTGAGCCACCCAGGCGCCCTCTCTATCAGATTTTAATGAGAATAAAATAATTTACGTAAAATCCTTAGGATTTTGACCCATAGTAATGGCTCAATTGATAGTTACTCCTACTACCCCTCACTATTTTTTTTTTTTAAAGATTTTATTTATTTATTTATTAGGAAAGAGAGAGAGAGTGAGAGAGGGCATGAGAAGGGAGAAGGTCAGAGCGAGAAGCGGACTCCCCATGGAGCTAGGAGCCCTATGTGGGACTGGATCCCGGGACTCCGGGATCATGACCTGAGCCGAAGGCAGTCGCTCAACCAACTGCGCCACCCAGGGGCCCCTACCCCTCACTATTTATTTTCTCTCTTAATACTCATAAATCCTAGTAAGTATTTATTACTGAACCTATTTACAAATGAGACTCAGGGCTCAGAGAGGTCAGTTTACTTCTTCAAGATCACAGAGCCCCTATGGTAAGTCAAAATATAATTGAAATTCACAAGTACTTAGTGGATGCCTTTTAAAAACTACCCCTGATAATTAATGATTTCTGAGTGATTTATGGGTGTTAAAATTTTATTATGTGAAAGGACCAACTAATAGAGTACTCTAGTTAGAATATTGACCATAAGACTTTATTACATACGACCATACAATAATACTACCATTACTTTCCATTGTCCATCCTACTAGACTAAGAAAATAATAAGGAAACTTCTGATACATAATCTTGACCGAGTGTCAGTGAGAATTACTTTGTTGAAGACATAGCTCTCTGAGGTAAGGAGTGAAAGTTACCTAAATTACTCCTAACGATTCATTTACACAACAGGAAAATTAAGCTCAATATGTTGTTTATTTTTTGCAGGGGAGTTTGTTTATTCTCAGTTGTATTTTTTGTCAAGATTTATTTCTAGACTGTTTCCATTTTTTATCAAACCAAAATTACTGGCACGGCTATATTTAAAATGTAAGAAATGTGAGCACTTGATAAACTTGAGAGAACATCTGCTCTTAATAGTAGGGGTTTTGTTTGTGTGCCTGCTCCCCATCTTGACCCTGTGTACTCTAATCACGGATTCTATCTCATCATGACTTCTCATGTTTATCCATGCCGGTCTCCTCGCAGTCTTCTACGCAAGTTTGCTTTACCTGTAAACTTGCTCATGCTGTTCCCCCTCCGGAAACGCTGATCCTCCTCTGCTGCTCGCAGCTCAGCCCCTCCTTCCTGGCTCTGTTCAGGTCTGACCTTCTGTAGGACGCTTTTCTTGGCTGTTCCGCCCAAAAGTGGTCATTCTTGTTTCTCTTACCTTTCTTTCACTTTTTCATAACTTGCGGTTCCCCAGAGAAACAGCTTGGAATTGAGCTGGAAGACACTGCATTGGGTGAATAAATAGGTTGTTCCCTTTGAGTTACATGCTGGGAAGCTTACAACAACTCTCAGGGATGCCCAGAGCAAGCGAAAAGCCCTCACAGCAAGCATTTTTATCTGAGCTTCGTTTCTGGCTGTTTCACATCCACATATTTTCCCTTCACAAACACACACACCCCTGACCCTTTCTTAATTATACTTGCCTAATCTCTGTTTCATTTTTGTATTCTCTGTAATCTCTTAAGCCTCCTTATGTAATTGTTCGAGGGTGAGTGCAAATTGAAATACAAATGGATAGCTGCAAGACAGATCTCGGAAGTCTTTGTGTTGCAAGTGACGAAACATTACCCATCTTAAACTGGCTCAACTGATAAAGAAAATTTGTTGATTCATCTAGAAAAAAATCTAGAGGCTTTAGGTGAAACCTGATGTAGAAGTTCAAATTTTGTTACCCAGTGCCTGGCAACTTTGTAAGTCATTGTTCTCTGCTTCCTGCAGCATGGGCTTTCTTTTCAGACCTCACCGTCGAGGTGTTGGGAGGTTCCAGCCTCTCTCTTGCCTGTGGAGCAAAATGAAACTAAGCATCCCAAGCATCCAAACCTCTAAATTCATAGGAAGAAGGAAGATGTCTAAGGATTGTCTGTGGGATAGAGAAGATGCTTTTTTCTTAAGAAATAAAGGTGTCTTATCTCCTTGATTCAAACTGGGACAGACACCTTTTCTTGAGCAAATCATTTACCTCCAAGAGTATACAGGAAGCATTACAATCATTGTTTGAAAGAAATCTTGTTTAAAGTGGGGGAAGGGTGACCTTAAAAAGGAGTTTTGGGGTACTGTTAGGAAGTTGGAGTTAGAAGCCTAGGGGCCAAAAACTTGACAAATATTCTCTACATAAGAAGTTTTGGAGTTTTTTTTTCCCCCCATAATTGTTTTAATCATTTCTAGGTGCTAGCAGGTCTTCTGCAAGGTGATGGCAGGATCTTTAAGTGCGGGAATGGTCTTGGGCTTTTCTCATAGGTTTCACAGTAGCCAGCATAATATCAGGCTCCCAACTCATACCCAGCCTCCCTGTCTGTGGCCTTTGGTGTAATTTATATGGTAGTTCACTTGTACAGCTGGGCTCTACACTACATCTCATCACCATGAAAAGAGAGCCAGAGGAATTACCCTCGGCCATGAATTTGTGCAGTGGGGGAACAGGCCCAAGACGATGCTGACTGTCCCAGGGACCTTTTGGTACTTGGCAGTTTGGGGCTAAGATTGGCTAATTCATTGGAGCTCAGATGGAAGATGAATAGTGTTCTCCTCGTACTTTGTCATAATTGAATTAGAAATATTTTCTATTTTTTCTCTCTCTCTCTCTCCAGAACCGTGAAATCAGGGATGGGGGATAGAATGACTGAGATGAGACCTGAATGAAGGCATCTTCCTGCTTTTCCCCTGCAAATATCCTGCACAGCATCAGTAACAGGTAATGTTGCCAGATTTAGCACACCCAGTTTGCATTTGAATTTCAGATAAACTACAAATGAATGTTTTTAATACAAGGGTGGTCTATGCAATATTTATAGCAGTGATACTAGTGGTATTAAATCAGGCAGTTGAGTCAAGACTGTCGCTGAGTTTTGATGTATCTCACTTGGACGAGGCCTAGCAGCTTTTGTGATACTTCAGTGTTTGTGCGAATCAGGCGTGGGATAGAGTCCTGTTGCCATTGCTCATAGGCCTTGTTATGTTATGTAAATTTCCTAAGTTGTTTGGACTATAGCTTTGTTATCCCCCAAAGAGAGGAAATAATTGCCCTACCTCACAGGGTGATTGTGAGGACTCAGGGCCGTGCGGTATATAAAAGTTCGATTTAGGGCCTGGCAGACAGTAGCCCTCAGTACATAATAGGCATCAAGTATGAAGATGTGCATTTCCAGTCGTTCATACAGACCTTTTAAATTCTGCGTACTGCTTCATTTCCCTTCCTGCGCAAGGTTGGAATAAAAAGTTATCAATGCTTAATGAGGAAACGTTTAGTGCCGTGTTACTCATTCCATGAGTGTTTACTTAGGACTCACCCAGAATGCAGCAAGCATGACGGCATGCTGGTAATAGGGGTGAAAGTGTATGCCCTGCCACTCTTCTCATGCAGGCTTGGTTCATGGGGGATGCGTAAGAGTGGAGGGAATATACAGAAAGATAGGCCGTGCCTGAGGGATTTAAAGATTTCAGACGGAGAATGAGTTAACCTAAACTTTCGCAGATGAACTGTCTCCAAAGAAAATGGTATCTTCTGAGAGAGCATTTTCTCTTCAGTGGTTTTCACCGCACATGACATATATAGGTATTCAATAAATATTCTGTAGAACAGAAGTAGTATTAGATGAGAACTGTATTCCATCCCTTGGTGGGCAGGGGAAAGATCGTGTAGCTTCCAAAGCAAGTAGAAATCCAGGAGAGTTGGCATCTGTCTCCTATTAAAAGTTCACCCACGTCATTTTTCATTCAAATGGGGACCCTTTTAGAAAAGTGAAATAGGATGCTAATAACAATTGGCTAGAAATGATCAGCATATAGTGGGGCTGTCACAGGCAAGGAAGGATATCTGTTCACCCTACTACGAACATCACTGAACAACCAGTAGCTGAAAAATGTGACGGTTTTCAGGTAAGAATACGTATTCTCCCTCCGAACAAATACATAATTCTGATATGAACAGAGAATGTGGTTTCCCAAGGTATATTTTTCGCCATGGTCTAAGCCATGTCCACCATGCCTAGAATTAATATTGAATTGCTTAATTTTTTTCCTGGTTGATAGTCACTAAATCATCTTCAGATAATGCACTGGGACTGCAACATATAATCTTCAGCCATCATTTCTGGAAATAGCCTAGAGGTCACATGGTCTCGTTGTTCCCAAGGATGTAGTAGCCCAGGGTGAAGCAGCTGGGTTAGAGTGAAAAGAATACTGGACTTTGTCAAAAAACTGTTTTCAGTATTGGTCAATAATACCTTTAAAAAGCTGGAAAAAAAAAAAAAGACAGCATCTAAATCCTCATTCTCTGATCCAGGTGCCACACTCTGGCCCAAGAGACAAATGCAGCCCAACACTTGTAGTTGTAACTACAATTGAATTGGAACACACCCGTTCGTCTACGTATTATGGGCGAGTACTCTAACACAGTACAACGGCAGAATTGAGTGTTTGAGAGAGAATAAAAAAAACAGTATTTACATTTACTATCCGACCTTTTACACTAAAAATGTGTAACCCCCTGCCCTAATCTGGTTCTTCTACTTCATTGTTTTCTGATTCCTCCCTCTCTTCCTTTTAGCCGCTAGTCCCCGAACACCACACACCAAAGAGCAGACTGAGTACCCCGCACGCGTTGGTTTGCTAAGTTGCTCCGAACTCCTGAAAGGGCAGAGGTGTGCCTGCTGGTTGCAGCACAGACTCTTGAAGCTGACCGTGCGCTTCGCGTCCCTGTTCCATCACCAGCCAGCTCCAGGAGCTTTATCTGGTTATTTATTTTGTCCATATCTTCATTGATTTTCCTCTTAAACATCTAATAAGTTCTCTCATTAGCTCCTAGTTCACAGCTGAGAACATTGAGGCTCCCTGAGGTTAGGTTTCAGAGCCCGCACTGGACCTCCAAGCAGTCTGGTTTCAGAGCATGAGCTTTTAAATAATGTTATGCTGTCAATGTAAAGCTAAAATAGACATTAAATGCCATTTCAAAACACAACAAGCAGTGCCAATACGAGAAGCACACTGTGGTTATTCCTTCATAATTATTATTGTTCTACATTCTACAATTAGGGAAGTCCCACATCTTGGGATTGATTCCCAGCCAAATTAACTCATGATCTTGGGCCATTGTTCACTGTTGCTCAATATAAAGTATTGACGACAATAATGGTAATTAGCGTGACTTACGTCTAGATCATACTTTTCTTCCTGTTGACCTCATTTGGTTGTGTAGTTTTCAAGTGGATTTTCCATCTGCATTTCTGTTGCTCTGCCATGAGCCCCTTTCTTGCCTGACTTGGATTTATTTCACTAAGTATAAAAAATAATCTTACGTGTATTGCTTTAAATTAGTTTCTCACAGTGTTTGGATAACACTAATTGGTACAATTATTTATAATAAGGTGAATGCGGAGAAGCCACTGAATTTGTTTACCTGTTGGAGAATAATTATGTCCTTACCTTCCCTTAGACCACAATTTGTGAATAATAGGTGTCTTGGTTTTAATGATACCCTCTTTTTACTAAATAGATCTTGGTATTTGGGGCAAGGAATTGTAGTTTACACTGGAAGTAAATCATTAGACACTTTGATCAATCACTTTCCCCCTGGGTGAGTAAGAGTAGCTTTCCTTAATTGCAATATGCTAGCACACCTGAGGTGGAGGCTACATATTGCTTGCCTTCTGCCAGAAATCATCACTGAAATTAAAAATGGAAAAGGACCATATCATGCCTAATCATTTCATCTATCCTCTTGTTGAAACAAGATGTTTCTGGAGGCCCGTCTTCTGTTTCTTCTAGAATAAAGGAAACGACCTGTTAAAATAAACTTGGTCAATAAACAACCAAGTTTATTTTATTGGGAAAATAAACTTGTTGACCATATGAAAATATTGAGCAAGTTGAGTAAATTTTACAGTTTTCAGGTCATCATTTTGGGTCAAGTAGCTACAACTCAAGGTTGAATTAACATTATGACAAATAATTTATAAATAGAGAAGCATGTAGAGTGTTACTAAAAACCAGTTTTTTTAGCTAGATGTTAAACTTGCATGTCTTATATTTAGTAAAAGATACAAGAGTGTGCAGATAGACGCGACTTTGTTCTTACACACCTGTCTCTTCCTCGAAGCCTTAACCTCTTTGAAAGTTTACTTCTTTGTCCTTAATTCAGTAACATATCTGTGCTCTGCTTGAATGCCTTTCCCTGCACAAGTGTTAGGAAAAAAGTTTCTAAGACGTTATCCCGGGTACTCAAAGGGCTCATTTTAGGTATTTACCTTATTTTAAGGAATTGCTAATGGGTAATATTTTAGAACAGTTACTTCATATATGTTGTCCACTTTTCTAGCTGTTTTTGGTAGAAAGATTAAAAAAAAAAAAAGACCCAAGGTTCAGTATCCCTCATAAACACAGATGCAGAAATAGTTAAAACATTAGCAAATTAAGTTCATTAATATTACATCATGGACAAAAAAAAATTATCCTTAGAATGCATGGTTGGTTTAACATACAAAAGTCCCTCAGTGTAGCTGACCATGTTAAGGTGATAACAGAGAAAAAGGTTTTGATAACACTTAATATCTTTTTATTATGAAAAAATTCTCAGCTAATTAGGATCAGAAAGAACTTCCTCAGTCTGATAAAGGGCAACTCAAAAAATCTAATACTATACTTTATAGTTAAAACAGGGAAGGTTGGGGGCTCCTGGTGGCTCAGTGGGTTAAGCCTCTGCCTTTGGCTCAGGTCATGATCTTGGGGTTTGGGGGATCAAGCCCCGCCCTGCTCAGCGGGGAGCCTGCTTCCCCCCCTCTCTCTGCCTGCCTCTCTGCCTACTTGTGATCTCTCTCTCTAATAAATAAATAAAATCTTAAACAACAACAACAACAACAAAAAACAGGGAAGGTTGCCAGTACTCCTTAGTTCTATCCAAACTTTATCGGATACCCCAGACAAAACAGTAAGACAAAGGAAAAATTGTGTGTGTGTGTGTGTGTGTGTGTGTGAATGAATAAAATAGATAAGTAAGAGGTATATAAATATTAATATACATTAGTGAAAATATATATAATTAAGATATATTTTAGACAGACAGACATAGAGATTGTGACCATGGCTGAATGTATACATAGTGATACATGAGTATTTCATGTAGAGGCAGTAAAGTGAAAGAGAAAAATAGAAACAAAATGAGAGCGGATTTTGAAGAATTTCTATAGTTGCAAGTTCTGCCCAAACCAGAAAACTGGAAGTAGTCCTTGTCTCTTCCTCTTGTTTCAAGCATATAACCAATTACAGTAGCAGTGTCCTGGCAATACCATTTTTAAATTGTCCTAATTTGTTAACTTTTCTCAGTCCCCAGTGCAGTCTTCCCATGTGGAATTTCCATCTTCTTTTGCCTTGAGAATTGTGACAGCAGGCTTCAGTATGATGCCGTTCCCACATTCACATTATTTGTTGTGTGGAATTCGGCCTCATCACTCTTTCTAGAAGAAAATACAGTCCTATGAATTCATTTTAAGCCCTTTAATAGTTCTCGCTTCCCTTTAAGTTAAACCAAACACCTCTGTAACTTTTAGAGCTCTTCAGAGCTTGATCTTATTCTTAAGCGCATCCCATATCTCTTGCCCCTTTGCTACTAGCACATTACTCTCCACTCACTCTTAGCTCTTTCAATTCCTTCGCAGTGCCCTGCACTCCAAAGAGCACTCTCCCTCAAATCCCATCATCCTGTTTACTTTCCAAATGTATCCTAAGCACTGCAAAATTAGCTTAATGTGACTTCCTCTGAGACACCATCCCTGATCCCTAAAGTATGGTGCAGGCTTGCCTATCCCATGTTCTTATAACATTCTGTAGACTTTCCTTCTCCTTCAAAGGTACTTTTCACACCCTGACTGATTGTTTCATGGGTATTTTCTGCACGCCCACTGAAAGCACGCATTGTCTTTCTTATTCAGCACAGCACTTGGTACAGAGAATATACTAGTTAAGTAAATGTTAACAGCTGAGAGAATGAACAGGAAGAGAAGTTAGTGAAGGAGTGTTTGGAAAACTACAACCTAAATCAGTAATGTAGAAGAAGTGGCCCTTGATAAAATTCGTATTTGTGAAATTCTTTAAAAATATATAAATTGTTTTTCTGTGCTGCTTTTTTGATTTGCAGAACATTTTCATGCTATGAAATGGCTAGTGTTTACTGTCTCCAGTATACAAATGCTGGAAATAAGTTTCTTATCATAACCTAGAGCCAGATGTGGTAAACCTCAGATTAGAAACACCTTTTGATTCTAAATTCATGTGTTCTAGTCAGGGTAAGAAGTGCTAGTTCTTGTAACAAACAACTAAAAGTATAGTGCTTTATACAGAAAAGATTTCTTTTTTATTAATGTTTAGGTGGAGGTACGGGAGGGCTCTGCGACATACATTCTTCACAGACCTAGACTCTTTTCCTGCTGTGCCTCTTCCATTTTCAGGAAATGGCTTCAATAATTTGATAATATAAAGGTGTCATCCATTTGGCAGGGTTAAGGGAAAAGTAAGAGACAGGAGCAAAGGAAGGGTAAATTGATCATAGCTACTTATTGATCAAAGCTATGAAGTAGCTTTTCCATTTGTATTCCATTGATGAGAAGTAGTCATATGAACCCCTAAAAGCTGGCTAGTTTGGGAAGTGAAGAGTGTGTACTTGGGAAGAGAAGATGGATTTTAGTAGTATCTAGTAAAAAAAATAAAAATAAAAGAGTAAAGGATTATCTAGTCAGTTGGAGCCAAAATGTATACAGTAGATAATTAGTTCATTTATTTTTTTGGCACACATATATATTTTTATCACTAAAATGTGGAATTGTTTTAAAATATGGAGAAACACTGGTGAAGAAAACATGATCTCAAACCTCATGAAGCTCATATCCTAATGAAAATGTACAGACTTAAAAAAATATATTTTCTATAGAGAAAAGAAAAGCAGTATGCAAGGAGGGAGGTGTTATTTATATAAAATAGCCAAAGAAAATACCTCTTCGTAGCTGATATTTGCAGGCAAAGCTGAAGGAAGTAAAGGAACAAGGCACGTGGATCTAGGAAGATAAGCATCTTGGAAGAGAACAGGAATTGCAAAGGCCCCCTCGTGCTGGATGGGTTGGAAGATCAGTAAGGTGGCTCCTCTGGCTAGAGCCATGAAAGAGGGAGAGGGTGGTAGCCTATGAGGTCAGCAAAGCAATGGGTTTGCAGTTCATGAAAGTTCTGTAGACCATTATGGGAACTGAGCTGGGAAGACATGGGAGGAGTAAATGATAGGACACATTTTCAAAGTGTCACTTAGAGGAAGATAATTAGGCAGCTAGAGAACAGCCTAATAGTTCTTTGAACTACAGTGGCTTGTAATCTCTCACATGTTTTACTTAAAAAAAAAAAATCCAGGTATAATGTACATAGTGGAATACTCTTTGTTTTTGGAGTAGAGTTCTGTGAGTTTGGATGAGCACACCTAGTCATGTAACCGCCACTGCAATCATTACCCCCCCTCAATTCCCTTCTAGAAAAGTCCTCCTCCATCCCCATGGCTTAGCGATCATGGATTTATTTTGCGTCCCTATCGTGTTGTCTTTTCCAGAAAAACCTCTCGGCGGAATCAGAGTATGCGCTCTTTTGAGTCTGACTTCTTTACTTAGCATTGTGTGTTTAAGATTCATTTGTGGTACTGTGTGTTTCAATATTTCGTTTCTTTTCATTGCTCTGTAGTATGCCAGTAAATGGAGGTACCACAGTTTGTTTTTCCATTCACCAGAATTTTTTTTTCTCAGTGTTGAGCAGTTAAAAGTCAATTCTCTAAAAATAATAAATTTTAATGCAAGTTTTCATTTGCCTTGGGTAAACATCAAAGTTAGGGTATTTTACTTTTTAAGATCCAATAGAACGAGGCATTAAACTACACAGTAAAGTCATTCATTAGGTAACTGAACACGTATGAAGGCCATACCTGCAGAAAGCGTGAAAGCTGCCACAGCAATGACGCCAGGCAAAGTCCCCTTCTCCATCTAACATGGAGACATGGATATGCCTGCCATATTACAGGCATTGTTCTAGGCCCTAGAGACACAACAAAGGACAGAATTGAATTACCTTTTTTCTGTTACATAAGCAAAGTAAGAAGAGGAGAACAAGCCCTGATAAGTACCAAAAACTTAAATTTAATTTTAATTGGTATTGAGGGAGAGGGTAACTTTATCAGAGGAGATTTCTATAAGAAAGGCACATTTTTAGGCTGATGCTGGAAAGGTATGGAAGAGCCATCAGTCTCAGGATCTGGAACAAGAGTATTTAGGGCAGTGGAACAGTTAGGACAGAGACCTTAGTGTGGGAACTGGCAATGACTGTTCAATGAATTCGAGTAATTGGCAGGTACTGAGCAACCGTATGTCAGTCAAAATGCTAAGGTATTAACTTGTGTTCCAAGTTTTAGCGTATTCTTCATTTGCATAGAAAACCTGAATTGCCAGTAAAAAGGCTAACCTGTAAAATATGGAGTAATAATAATTAGACCTTATAAGGAAGAATGTCTAGGTATCCAAGTATCAAGTCTCTCCTAGCATGGGGGTCACCACTGCTCTTTTATGCTAGAAATCAATTAAAGCTGAATGAGTAAATAGGAGGAAGGGCACTACATGGCTGTCTGCACAGACAGTGGGTGTAATTTCACAGTGATGCCTTGGCGCCTTTCACATTGGCATCTCACTTATTCTAAAAAGAAAAGAAAAAGAAAAGAAAAGAAAAGAACAAAAATGGAATAGATAGCAAGCCAGAGGTCTCAAGCAGTATGTCAAGACACTTAATAGAGCCAAAGAAAAGCTATAAAACAAAGCAAACCAACAACCAAAAATTCACTGACAGCTAAAAGAAATAGACTGCTTCAAGCTGCATTTTCTCTGGTTCTGTGATTCAGTGTCCTTCCTTCCCCAATGTATATTTTTTTTTCTGAGATATTAAAGCCTCATGGAGAAGATACATGGCCTTTTCATTTCAGCACAACTTTGTACCAGCCTTCATGATATTTCATTATGTCTATTTGTTGTTGGTTTATATAGATGTGGCAATTGTGGGTATAACTTTGTAATAATAGGTTAGAAAAGTCCATACAGAATGAGAACTTACTTTGGATGAGTCACGTTATCTAAGTTCTTGGAAACATAACTGACCACAACTCAAAACACTTGTCTAAACATTGCCATCTGTTTTCGGGCATTTAACTACATGATGATCAGAATGAAAATTCTTTGTGATACATAGTGCTACTTCAGAGTTGGAACCAACCTGAGAACAGAGTAACCAAATACTAGGGCTAGGACTTAGGCCAGGAATATCTTTAAATTTATGAATGTTGGTGGGTTTAGACGGTGTGTGTGTGTGTGTGACAGTGTGTGTGTGGATGGGGAGATACATTGAAATTGGGAGGTGGGGCTTTAGACTGCTAACCGGGCTTTATAGTAGCATGTTTAATCTTCTCAGTCACTGACCATGCGAATAGATGCTGGAGAATTGGATTAAAGGAGCTCTGGTCAAGTGAGGTAGATTGAATCTACATGTATGTTTATGCTCCTTACCTCTCAAAACACCAGTGGAAAGAAAGTAGAAGTTAAAAGAAAAATAGAGATAAGTCTCCCCCTCCTCTTGCTCTTACTCTCTCTCTCTCTCTCAAATAAATAAATACAATCTTAAAAAAACACACAAAAAAACCCCTTTCTCTAAACCCCGACTTAGCTATCTAACTGGCTACTTGATATCTCCTCTGGAATTTCTCAAACTTACTTACCCTGTTTGAAAGTGAATTCCTGATTGTCCTACCAAACGTACATAACCTACATCTTTGCCATTTCAGATGATAGCAACTCTTTTAGTTACTAAACAAAATTAAAGTTATCCGATACTCCTTTCTCGCTCACATAAGCACTCTCCTGCCCCAAGGTCTTTGTACTTGCTATTCCTTCTACTGGAAATGTTATCTCTTCAGAAATACCTGCATGGCTCAGTTTTTTGCACTGTCGAAGTCTCTGTTCACATATCAACTTTGCAATATGGCCTTTTCTGACCAAGATACTGAATATGCACAATCTCTGGAGCCACACAGCCCAGATTTGGATCGTGGCTCTGCCGTTACTTCGCAGACTATGAGACCACCACACTCAGCGGCTCTGCCCATAGGTAAATTTCTGCTCATTGGAGAGTGCCTATTCTTTCTTTCCAATTCAGCAAGCAAGGAATTACTCCTATAAGAAAAAGATAAAATCAAAATGATCTTACGGTATGCAGTACAGGTGACAACAGTTTGGTTTTCATCTTGTAGAAATAGCTGCTATAATTAAGGAAGTTCTGCCATGAAAGTGAGCTACCCAAGATGCGCACATTATTTATTTAAGATATAATTCTCTATTTCGCAAGGAAACATACCATGCTGCTTCTTAGTGACATAGGAGCCATGTCTTTAAAACTCCAAAGTAATTATTGATAAAAGAACACCAGTGGATTTTATTTCGCATCCAAGCAAGCAGTGGTTCAGGCAATTTCTATTCACGAGGTTGATGAAATAAATTTGGCTCTATTCTCTTTTATTTTCCTATTTGGCATTAAAAGAGGGGAAAGAAACGGCACACTTCCAAATAATGCTCCATTCCTATTTTCCTTATTTTTAAAAATAATTTTAACACAGACACATACACATTTGGAAAATGTATGGAAAGTTCATCATGAAAACATAATCATGAAAGCTGAATTGTTTTTATTATTAACTATGCAATAGGAGTTAGGGACAATTTTGATGAAAAATGGACATCAATTCAGAGCAGAAGCCAATTTTGTGATTTTAATGTTGAACACAATGGGAGGATGGAGCCATGTGGAAAGATGAAGGAACAGCTCCAACTGCAAATTTGCATCATTTATAATGTGCATCTATTTGACACAGTTGTGTTTATTTTATTTAGCGTGTGTGTATGGTGTCATGCTGCAGAGAAATTAGTGGTTTATCTAGCTACTTTCTAAGCCAGGCAGGCCATATCCTGTTCTAAATGAGTTGTTTACCCAGGAAATGCCCCTACCCACGGATTGCAAAACCACTAACCTCCTTAGACCTGTCAGAGAATGTCCTTTGCTGAACAGTGTCATTTGGTAAAAAATAGAAACCGTCATTAATTTAATGGCTTTCGCTTATTATTTAAAACATAGATGAAAAGTTTCCTAAATAAGAAAATAGACCTTTCTGGGTGGAAAGCCACCCACTGGGTGGCTCAGTGGGTAAAGCTTCTGCTTTCGCTCAGGTCATGATCTCAGGGTCCTCTCTGCTTGGCAGGGAGCCTGCTTCCCCCCCCCCCCCCGCCTGCCTCTCTGCCTACATGTGATCTCTCTCTCTGTCCAATAAATAAATAACATCTTAAAAAAAAAAAGAAAAAGAAAATAGCCCTTTCTAATAGAATGTTTTATTTTAACCTTGTTTGTTTCCTGGCATTTATTTCAATTCTTTAAAATTGTAGATACTACTATTTCCATCAAGAGATGAAGAAACTTAGGCACAAGTAATTCAATAATCACTATTTTTTTTTTTTTAAGAGAGGAAGAGAACAGGGGTGGGGGTGGGACAAAGGGAGAGGGAGAGAGAGAATCTCAAGCAGGCTCCATGCTCAGTACAGAGCCCAGTGTGGGAATCAGTCTCACAACCCTGAGATCATGACCTGAACCAAAATCAAGTGTCAGACTTTTAACTGACTAAGCCACCCAGGCACCCCAATAGTGACCAATTCTGAAACCCAACTTATGAGGGATGTACTGTTACATCTCAATATTTGTCCTTAGAAAGCTTTTAATTTAAAAATCATGTCTGAGAGGGTTTGAACCTACTTTATGTAGTTCTCACTGAAAGCTGACGCCTATATCTGGCCTTGTTGTTGCTTTCGGTTGTAGTGACTTTCGATGCCTACTTTTAATTTACTCGACAATTTAACAGGTGATTTGAACCTCAACTTTGCTTCCACAGAAGCTTGAGCATCAACTTCGCACAAGACACTGTACTCAACATAGAGAGGGCTTTTTATAAAGCAATAAAACATGGGCCCATATTAGCTCTTTTCCTTCTGATGGTTTTATACGATGTATGTGTCCAAATAGGGAGACTCTGATCTAGGTTCTGTTTAAACCCCGTGGAATAAAAGCCTGGGATCATGGGTTGTACAGGCCTGGAAGGCAGTCTCCGTACCATGTGTCCATTCACTGAAACATAGTTCTCAGAACACCTGCCGTGTGCCATACGGCGTTCTAGACACTGAGAACGCACAGATAAAGGCATAAAATGCCTTGTGGAATTCACATCACAGTTCATATTAGCTTCTGCTCCAAACAGACCTAAAAGGTGGGTTCTGCCTAGAGTTTACATAGATGCCATAGATAAACATTCACAAACCACAAAGCTGTATAAAAGCTCAGCTCCTTTCACTCCAGTTTATGAACTCAAATGTACTTAAGGAGCAGAGTCTGTAGTTAGGAAGCTTAATAGCTTTGAAAGTAATGATAAAAAATAATCAAGATCTCAGCTAGAATTTAATGTTATGCCTGAGTATTGGGCATAGAGAGAAATTTTAAACCATTTTCTCTTCTGTCTTAAACATCAGTTTGTATGATATTCTTTTGGATCAATTTTTACTGTACAATTTTTTGTCTTTACTCCAGAATTTCTCAAATATTTAGTAAAGATTGTAGCCATGTAATTTGTGGATGTTAACGTTGTTCTTTCATTAGTAACGTGATAATCATCTTTGCTCAAGTCACAAACTGGGCTTTGTTGAAGCAGTGAAATGTGGAGGACCGTACCAACAGGTGTTGAAACTCTGCCATATGTGCAGAAGGAGACATGTTGTAATGTTTCAACATGATACCATTTCATCATCAGAATATATGATGTTTGGTCAGGTTGCCTGAGTTGCTCAGTGGTTTGAGCATCTGTCTTCCACTCAGATCATGATCCCAGGGTTCTGGAATTGAGCCCCACGTCAGGCTCCCTGCTCAGTGGGGAGTCTGCTTCTCCCTCTCCCTCTACCCCTCCTCTTCCCTGGTGTGCTCTCTCTCCTCTCTCTCTTTCAAATAAATAAAATCTTAAAAATTTTTTTTTTAATTTAAAAAGGAACGATGTTAGGTGGATTCTATTTTTAAATTATATTTTATAGGGGCATCTGAGTGGTGCAGTCAGTTTAGGGTCCAACTCTTGGTTTCAGCTCAGGCTGTGGTATCAGGGTCATGGGATCAAATCACCTCTTGGGCTCATGCCCAGTGGGGAGTCTGTTGAGTTTCTCTCTCCCTCTACCCCATCCCCTACTCTCACTCGTTCTTGCATACTCTCACTCTCTCAAATAAATAAATAAATCTTTAGAAGTTCTATTTTATAAGTAAAGAAAAAAGATTGTTTAAGTGACATTATCAAAGTCCTAAATGCTCAAAATGGAAAGGCCAGACCCAATCCTGCACCTTTTTAAAATTAACCGTGATAAGCATTTCCTGAGCACTTATATGCTTAGCACAGAGATAAGTTTTTTCTTATTAATGAACTTATTTCTCCCTATAATTTAAGAAAATTAACATAACTCTCCCAGTTTTATATTCTTAGAACCTGAAACTCGATGAGATTAACTAATTTCATAGTCTTAGGGATCTGATAAAAAAGTAGAGGGAATTTAAACCCAGGGAGTCAGATGCAGAAGTCCTTGCTTTCAAACATTATGATATTTTGATCCCAATAACCACTGAGGAATATATCTGGGTCTAGTACTTGCTAGCCTGTGGTCCCCGACAGCTAAAAATAGTGGTATTACAAATTGAGAGTAGGGTTTTGTTTTTATTTAATAGAGAGTGGTGCTCATGAAATAGCAATGGAGGAGAACCAATTTTGTGGGGGCAGATTATGAACTCATTCTGGGATGTGTGAACGGGAAGTAGCTGTGACACTTAGTAAACATGTTGGAGAGGAAGTTGGACAGATGGGATGCAGCCCAGAGAAGGAGGTTGTGCTGGGAACATCTGTGTGAGAAATGTCCTTAGAAATGAAGCCAAGGTCATGTATGAATAGAGAATACAGAGTAAGAAATAGAGAGTAAGTGGAGAGTAAGAAAAGAAGAGTCAGGACCAAACCTTAAAGAGTCCTCATTTAAAATCCTGGGAGAGGGGAGTGAACCAGCAGTGCCTCTGGGTCCTACATGGAAATTGGTTCCCAGAATAAATAAAATGGAGGGGAGGGAGGGAGGTTTGGCTAACCATGCAAGGCTAGAATTATTATTTCTATTTTTAAGATAAGACAGTGGAGTTTCAGAGAGTTGAAGTTATTTTCCTGAAGTAAGAGCTAATAACTGGCACAGATAGAATTGCGATCCAGCCCATTTATATCTAAAGCATATACTGTTCCTAATAAATCATGCAGAAAGAGCTGATATTTATAAAAGTGCTTTGTAAGCTGTCAAAATCTACGCAAATACAGACTGTGGTTACAGTAAATTAGTTATTTTAACCATAGCCTATAAAGTTGATGTTATCTTTACTTCCCAACTACAATGTTAAAATGGAAGTCTAATGTAACAGTGATACAAAATCAACTGCAGACACTAGCTTAGGAAACCGATCTTGTTTGCTAAATTCTGGGTACATCTTTTACCATAACCCACTGAGAATCTTCCCTTCTTGCCAATTAATAGGCTTTGATGAGACCATTTTAGATACATCCAGAGATGGATTATAGATTTTAATTTGTTCTATTTATTTAATGAAAGTTACTGAGACTAATCCTCATTTTCTCACAAGTGGGAAAAAAAAAAAGATTTCCGTTTAATTAAAATTAATGGCCTTACATTACCAAAGATTTTTGAGTTCAGAGAGTGAGATTTAAGATTCAGTGTAAAAGGGTTTTCCAGCACAAATGTAGTAAATTGGAAGCCCATTTTGGCAGTATGATGATAGTTTCCTTGGCAAATTTAAGTTCTTTTATCCCTAGAAGCAGTGAGAAGAGACCGCAGTATGCTAACAGAATATGGGACTCTTCGTAGCCAGGAATACTACTTTAGTTTTGGTTTCCTGCTTCATTTATGCCTACACATTATATTTTACTTATTTTGAAATCTTCGCCTTAATGTGAATGGATAAAAGAAGAGGGGGGAAATGGAATTTAAATACTATAAAATCCACCCTTAATATTGTGTCATTTTGCACAGTCAAGCTTTGGATATTAATGGGAAAATTAAAGGTTTTAACATAAAACCAGAAGATTAAGCAAACAGCAAAATTTATTTTCCTGTGCATGCCTATTGAGTATACTCCTCGCGTAAAGCCTCCTTGGCATCCTTAAAGCTCTATGGATAATTTATTAGAAAAGCAAAAGTAAAATCCCCTCCGTGTTGAATTGCAGAAATTACTTTTTTCCTTCAAGTCAATGGATACAGTAAGATTTTTTTTTTTTTTTTTTTAGATAGCTGAGATTCCAGGACAAATCCCTTTAAGCCTTTCTTCTAATCTAAGGTCAAATTTCACTTAACAGATACCATAAAAACGAAAAGGCAAACAAGTGAGAGCAGACACTGTTCTGTGTGTGTGTGTGTGTGTGTGTGTGTGTGTATTTTCTCTCTCAAACAACCGGTCACCTGGGCTGGCAGATTGCCACGCAGCCCGTGGTCTTTGTTCCAGTCCGATACAGCAGTTTTGTTTGTAAAGAAATATTTTGCCTGGAAATGGCAGACAAGGGAAAATACCCACAACATGAAGTCAGAGACCATATTTCCCAAGAACTTCATCCACTTGGCCCTTAGGTGATTTGAAAATAAGAATTAAAAAAAAGAAAGAAAAAAAGAAAAGTTACTGGAATGCAGGAAGCATGGTTCCAGATGGTCTTTTGAAGAAGCATATCTGTTTAGTCAGGAAATACTGCTTTAAGGAGACTGACTGTGGAAGTCCCCTGGCACGAGGGGTGCTGTCTTGCTCCAGAGCGCAGGGAGAGGGAAAGGGGCAGTTTCTGTTTTCACTGGTCTGTCAGGCACAGTGTTGGAACCTCATTGTCATGGTGGTGGTTGTTGGACCAGGACACAGAGGGGTGGGTTGGCTCAAGTCTGACTGGTTTTATTCCAAGCGAAAGGAAAGGAAGGGAGGGGCTGAAAGCAGCAAGTTTTAGTTAAAAGAATTTGTAAAAGAAAGGCTGAGATAATGCCTGGGGGTGGGGTGGGGGGCCTGTGCTGAGAGGAATGGCAGGCTAGAGCTGCCAACGTGTAGGGAGCTTGGCGAAGGGGGGATGACAAGCCTACAACAGTATCCAGGCTTGTTTTGATCTTCCAGGTCTCGTCAGGCTTCGCAGCTGTGCTTTTGCAAAAGCACTCGGACAGGAAGAGAGTAATTACTGTACCCTGCACGCACAAGTCAGGTTCGGAAAGCAGCAGTGGGAAGGCCAAGGGCAGGGCTCCTGGGTTGCTGGTTCCTCCCATGCTGCCCCCGGGGCCCCGTGAAAGCTCTGCCTGTCAGAGTGCTCCAATGCAAGCAGGAAAACTGCACATGGTGGTGCTGTGCGTGCTCCGAGTGGCTGTGGAAAGAAAGCGCTCCCTTGCTATTAAAGCTCTCGTTTGTATTCACATAGTTCTTAATCCAGCCTTTTCCTGGAGGACAGAATAAGGAATGTGTAATTATTTCTTTGAAAAAAGGAAACCATTTACTTCAACCGTGCTTGGCACTGGGCACTGTGCTAGGCTTGTGAGAAATAGCAAAAAACAAACACGTAGAATCCTTGCCCTCAGTAATTAGCGGAGGGTGTTCTGCAAGGCATCAAATGATCACGTGCCTGTACATGTCCATAAACACAAAATAGGATAGGGCCTCTGAACAGTATGGGGAGCAGTGACGGATGATAGCAGGACACCTGGTTTAGCTGAGGAAGGGTCCTTTCGGCAGAGACCAAAACATAAGATTGAACAAGGCACAGCATGTAGGGAATAGTGCGGGTAATATAAGGAGCCTTAGGAGAGGGAAGACCTCATGACCTCTGGAACCAAGAGGAAGCAGAAGAAGTTAAAAGGAAAGGTGAGAAGTGTTGGAGTGGCTCATGGGAGCTAGTAAGAAAGCAGAGGATGGAAGGGAGTGGCCTTGTGAAGAATTAATAAGAAAAGTCTCCTCATATCTCCCTTTCCGGTGACATGTGAACAGAGGAGGGACAGATGGAGTTAGCAGGCCAGGGAAGATGTAGACCGCATCACTCTGATGCCAGAGGAGCTCAAGCTTTGCAAGAATGGTTCAAGCGATCGTCCATGTGGATTTACCACGTGTGTGGATCTCATTTCTCTATGTCCTGAGTTGACCTTCATGTGGTCCCAATGAAACAATCAGTAGTCATATTTATAATGTATGTGTCTTCATCTTGGACCTGTCTATCCTGAATGACTTGGATGCATCTCATAGCTGACTGGTTTAGAGCCTTGGCACAAATGACCCTTTTGAGACACAAATCAAGTAGAACTTACGTGTTATTATGAGTACTTAATTGATATAGTCTCACCAGAACATAGTATAGAACATCAGAACAAGCAGTAAGCAAGGTATTTGGAGTTACCAAGCTTCTCATACCATCTGGCAGTGGTATTTCAAAACTCAGCTTTCACGTGGTATTAACTAGATCTCATACCTGGGGTCTTGGTAAAATTACTTAGCAGCACAAATCCATTTTTGACATGTTTTTAAGCATTACACAAGTCCAGTTCCATTGCAATAGACTGTAGACAGGTGTAATCAGCTCTCCATAAGACCTGAGAAGGGCTGAATATGGTAGACCTGGATGGGGCTTGCCATGGTCACTTCTTGTGGGAACATACAGAAAAATGTATTCAGCTGGCTTTTCAAAAAGTATGTGTTGGCTCTCCTAGTTGAAGAATATGCAAACTGTTATAAGATATTGCTTGATTCGGAGTTCAAACTTGACCACATATCTTAATTGTTTCCTCTAATTTCCTAGCCTTCTGGTAGGAAAAGGACTATATAGCAGTTTCAAACCTCCTATCAGCCATCTTCAAAGCCTTGAAGAAAACAAGGAAGGTTTCTTTTTAACCCCTACATTATGCTAAAGAAGAATTTTTCTTTCCCTAGATTTTTAGTGTTTCTTTTAAAATTTTTAGGGGTGCCTGGGTGGCTCAGTCAGTTAAGGATCTGCCTTTGGCTCACATCCTGATCCCAAGGTCCTGGGATTGAGCACTGTATGGGGCTCCCTGCTCAGTTGGGAGTCTGCATCACCCTCTCCCTCTGCCTCCTTCCCCCTGTTCATGTTCTGTCTCTCTCTCAAATAATAAATAAAATCTCAAAAAAAGGAAGGAAAATGAGTATTTTTATAGATGGGGAAAGAAGAAGATAAATACATACATACATACACACATGCTGGAGAAGCAACCAAAAAACGTCTGCTCCACTCCCATTTTAACTCTGTCAAAGAAGGAGGTTGATTTTTTGTCTGTTATTTCTGAGGGGATGAAGTGTAGCAGAGATGCTAAATGGAATAAAAGTCATTCTGCTGCTTCCTAGTTTGGAATTTGGGCTACCTTACTTGTTCTCTCCTCTCTCTCTCTGCCCCATGATCTTCTCTGTTATGGATATGTGGCCTCCAGAATTCAGCCAAGAAAGGAAATCAGAAGTTAGGTCCCCAGTAGCAGGATGACATGTTTATCTACTCCCTAATCCTGGTCAGGATGCCATAAGTCTATTTGTGCGACTCAGGCTAGCTGGAGATACCCTTCCAATATGGCCGCCAGTCTTTTTATTCATTGGATGGTCTGGGTAGGAAAAGAAGTAATAGATTGCCTGGACTGTGAGGTATAACTGCTTTCTGGCCATAGTGAGAAGCCCTGGCAGGCCTGAGACTACACAGGGAGATTCAGAGGGGGAGAGATGACACTAAGAATCAGTATTTTCTGAGGCAGTAACTTCCTTCTTATCTCCTGTAGTGCATGTCTTCTCTTAGGGACATTCTTGAGGACTGTGGACCAAGACTTTTCTCTGGTTATATAATCTAGTAATTAAACCAAGGGAAGAGTAAATATCTAGAACTTCTATAATTTGCCTCAATGTTATCTTCTAGTGATTGCTGATACAATACCAACTCGTCTTCTCAAGAGATGTCCTAAAATATTGTGAAGTCTCCGTGTGAACATTCACCCCTCCATAACTACCATTTTAACCACCTATTTCAACTAGTTTTTCAAGAATAAAATCAATTTCTTCTGTCTTCTAGAATCCTGTTGATAATACTGAATCTTTCCTTATGGAAAGAGATTGGGGATGTCTTGATGGTTCAGTCAGTTAAGTGTCTGACCGTTGATTTCAGCTCAGGTCATGATCTCAGGGTCATGGAATCAAGCCCCTCATCAGTGTCTGAGCTCAGCAGGGAATCTGCCTGAGATTCTCTCTCCCTATCCTTCTGCCCCTTTCCCTGCCATGTGTGCACTCGTACGCTCGCTCGCTCTCAAATAAATCAGTCTTTAAAAAAAGAAAGAAAAAAGAAACTAGAGACTAGACCGTGTATAGCAGAATAGTTTACAGTTCCAACTCGGCTATCAGATTGACCGTGGTTCTGGTCTTTCTTAGCAGCTTACAAGCTCACAACCTTAAGCAAGTTACTTAATGTTCCTGAGTGTTAGCTTTTTCTTTGGAGTGTTAGCTTTTTTTACCCATAAATAGAACTAATAATAAGCTCATTGCCAAAGGACTGCTGTGAGGGTTTTAAAAGGTTTGTGTAGACTCTAGTCAGTGATATATGCTCAAAATATGTTAGCTGTTGTTAACTTTGTGTCTTCAGTGGCAGCAAGCACGGGACCAGAAAAATAAATATGTGTTAGATTGTATTGAACCAGGTAAGGAATCTGCAGCTGTTTAGGTTTCGAATACAATGCAAGGAAAGCATCAAGAAGCAAGTAAACCACTGCACTTGGACAACATGTTTTAAAAAAGATGTGGCCCTAGAGAAACTTCCACATATCCAACTAGGTGTGAGGAAGTGTGGTCTTTCCTTCCTGCCATTCCCTTGACTAGCTCCTTTTCCTCAGCTGCACTTGTTTCTGTGAATGCTTAGGAAATCTCTAGGCATTTTCTTTTCCTGTATAAATGTGTTCAATTTCCTTGAATAAAGTCCATTCTCTTTTGTCTGTTTCCTTTACGTTTTACAGAAAAACCTACAGATATTTGTGGCTTGACCATGGTATCTGTTTAATGAGGGGGGGGTGTATTTTATTTCTGTCTTCGCTTACTAGAAAAATGAAAGAGTGGTAAGTGTGGATTGCATATCCTTTATTCCCTAATTGCTAGAGAGAAAACGGTTAAGGACAAACAGAAAATTTCCTTAGAATCACCCTGATGCTGCTCAGAATCCACACGGGCTTCATGGCCTTGTGCTAACTGTTGAGGGGGATGAAGATCTTCAGTGTTTGACAGTGGTCCTATTCTGTTTGGCTAGTCACCAACTTTACAAAATGATAAGAAATTATAAAGTCAAATCAGAAGAGAGAAAGAGAGAGAGAGAGAAAGGGAGAGAGACAGGGGCAGAGACGGGGAGGGAGGGGGAGAGAGGGAGACACAGAAATCCAACAAACTCTTATTTCCACATTTCGTCTACTCTTGAAGATTATTTTATTTGGACCTCATTTGCACCAATCTTCATTTTTAATTTGTTGAAGATAGTAAATTTTTTTTTTCATGGTCCAGCTGATCAATCTTCACAGTATGTTGGTTTTGCAAAGTTGTAAATGACTAATTTATTTTACATTTATTTTTCTGCCAGGGTTGAAGGGCCATATCTGACTTTGCATTGACATGAACTTTTAGCCCCTTTTTGACGACAGCATTTATTCTCCTCACTGACGACTCCCTCAGAAAGCTCATGAATCTTTTTTTTTTTTTTTAAGATTTTATTTATTTATTTGAGAGACAGAGAAAGTGAGAGAGAGCATGAGAGGAGAGAAGGTTAGAGGAAGAAGCAGACTCCCCGTGGAGCTGGGAGCCTGATGTGGGACTCGATCCCGGAACTCAAGGATCACGACCTGAGCTGAAGGCAGCTGCTCAAGCAACTGAGCCACCCAGGTGTCCGAAAGCTCATGAATCTTAAAAGCTAGCATTTGGCAGTTGAGTTTTATCCTCCTGTTGTGGGGTATGTGCAGAGGTGCGCCTGCCCCAGCCCTCTGTGAGAACTGAGGAGTTGCCCCCAGCTGCTGAGGATATTGGCAGTTCACAGCCCTTAGCAGAATCCCTCCCTGGGTGATGTTATTGGGCAAAGAGTTTCTTCAAAGCTGAAGTCAAGCCCTCTGTCTACAGTCTGGACCCACCGTACCCTGATCAGCACGGGCTTGTGAAAGCTGCGCCCTTTGTCTCAAAGGGAATGCCTTAGAAGGACCATCCAATTTCTGTGGGATTGACTGAGGCCTTTCTTGGGACTAAATATTTCTATCTCTTCCTCAAATGTGTTGATCTTGAGAGCGTTCTTCAAGAAACTGCTGTTTTAATATAGGTTTCATTATTATTTGGGTGTGAAGGAGATGATTGCCACTGAAAAGATAGTTTGTTACTCAGTTCTCAAGAAGAGGGGGCCCACCACACCATGGGGGGCAACACAGGGAAGCCCTGGGGTCAGTCAGGAGACAGTGGGAGAGGGAGGTCCTGTGAGCAAGAAATGTTCCTGGGATTTTCAAGGGAAGGGACAAATGAGGCAGATTTTGTGAAAATGTCCACTCACGACTATGGAGGCTGCCCTTACTCGCCCGGTACCTGGCTGGGTACCTCACCTGGGGTGGTGAGGACAGGGGGTTGGAGGTGTGGACTCTGGATTGTTAGGTTTGCCTTTAAAAAGCACACTTGTAGTCAGGTTAATTACTATCTCTAGAAATTGGGCAGCCCCCCTAGTGTTGGCAAGGCCTCAAATGGCAAAGCATCAGAATACAGAAAATGAAAGTCAGGTCTAAGACAACTTCCTACACACATATCTTCATCTCAGATTCTGTCTCCCCGGGAACCAGATCTAGGGTGTCTTTCATCGTGATACCCAAATGCATGATGTGTAGGCTCATAGTCCTTTGAATGTTGTAAGGGCAGATGCTTAATAACCGATTTTTTAAAAGAAAAAAAAGCCTAACCAGTGGCATTTGCCAGTTTGCATGGTGTAGTGCTTCCGTCATGGCTGATTTCAAGCCATTATTGATGTCGCTGTAAGTGGAGCTGGGAAGAGACGGACAAAGTCAGTCCCGGGCAGCCCATGGGAGCTGGCTCCAGCATCTCACTGGCACCTCCTCAGGGAGAAGGAAGACGTTTCTAGGGCATAGCAAAACGCTACGTCACTAGGACTTCTTGAGTTTTACTACTAACTCCTTACCTAACGTTTCCCGCATGTTGTAGGTTTACAACCCAGTGTTCTCCAGGGTTTGTTCTAACATAATTTGCAAAGTGTTTAACGACACAAGCAACTTTGTGAAGGCCATATTTTATTTAATGATGAAGGAAGAAAAGACAATGTAATTTGTTTTCCAATATTTCTTGAGAAGTTTGCACTCAAAAATCATGAAGAGTAGGAAAGATTCTTAAACCACTAAAGCTTCACGATCTTGTTTGTACAAAAATACAGGTTAAATATAAACATAATTTTATTCAAATTTTATTCAAATCTGTTTCATGTGATCTCTGGTTGTATATAAAAGTTTCTCAGTTCTATTATTTGTGAGGAGATCAGTACCAGATTGAATTACTATCTTTTGGCATAGGGACCTAAAAAGCTTCGTCAACATTAATTTTTCACGTGATTAAATGCATTTCCTAATTAGAGGTTACCTAAATGTTGGGGAAAACAAATGAAAAGGGTAGAATGTTCATAAACCAACCAATAGCATAGCTGTAATGTATCATAGAACATAAATACATCTGTGCAGTAAGCATGATGTGTTACACACATGCCCATACACCCACGTGTGCTCACATATCTAGGCATAAAGTAAGGCCTAATGTGATGCAGTTTCGGGCTCATTCTTTAGTTTTGCATTTTTTCTTCATCATATGTGAACACTCCTTGTCATCCTCCCCCTCTTGAAGATAGTATGGAGATCATTATCACCAAATTCTTCAAGGTATCTTTTTCTCAAGGGCAGCAAATTTCTCTGCCATGTCCAATGTCAAGATAATCAGCCCCTTCTGGGCCTTTTGTTGGGATCAGCACCTGCATCCTTGAAGACATTAATCCCAAGGCCATGCAGTACCTGAAGGGAAAATTCAAGAGATGCCTTGTTAATTTCTGGAGCAGAGCTCTACCAGCACTGAAGGAAATATTTTAATTCTCCATTTTTTTGTGTTTTTTTGGGGTTTTTTGTTT
>CM052809.1:32439596-32548544 GCA_028533885.1 Nasua narica
GAGAGAGGGGGAAGCAGCTCCCCGCTGAGCAGAGAGCCCGATGCGGGGCTCGATCCCAGGACCCTGAGATCATGACCTGAGCCGAAGGCAGAGGTTTTAACCCACTGAGCCACCCAGGCGCCCCTGAATCTGTGTTTGCTACTGTGAAGAGAATATTTCCTCTGGCAATGACAGAACCCTCAGGAACAGCTTTTATTTCTATTGGAAGATGTCCATCCTGTTTCTTAATGGAGTTCTATCCCTTTTCATTAAAGATGCCATCTTGGAAAATTCACCAGTCTTTTTTCAATGTCTCTTCTGCTGTTCATCCTACGTAGTGAATTTTCTAAAATCTCAGACACTGTCCTTCTCACTTCTGTAAGTACGGCCTGTCTCTCTTACGTCTCCTGTGCCCGTACTTACCTCAGTCTTTCTTCCAGCTTGTTGAGTGTAATAGCTGAAGTGCTATCGGTATTTTCTTTCTTACCCTGCGTGGTGGATACATGGCATTCGCTTTGTATTGTGTATATCGCATTGTATTACATTGGTAAATTTTACTTTTGCTATTTGATGCACTTTCCTGCATGTGTATTGTATTGCAAGATGAAACATTAGATGGTTTAAGAAATCATACGAGCTCCACATTCGCATCGTCCCCAATTCAGATATTTCGCATCATTTCCCCCATTTCTGTCCTGATCCAACCCTTCATCATTTCTTAACCTGACAACACCACCCCATTGGACTTGCTTCTTCTGGCCTTGCCCCTCCAGTCTACTTTGAGCTCATAGGCTAACAATATTGTTTTAAAATCCAAGTTGGATCATGTTGTTCCTCTGCTCAAACCCCAGTGGCCTCCCATCTTACTCAGAGTCAAAGATTTTTTATATCTTCTATAGCTTTACAGGATCTAACATCCTCTTATCTCGAACTTTTTTCTTCCTACTTGTTCCCTCTGCATTAGCTACATTAGCCTCCCTTGTGTACTCCTAAATTCTTGCGTGCTCATCTTCCTCAGAGGCATCACACCCAAAATTGCCTATGTCTCAAATACTTTTCCCACTGATACCACTGTGGCTCCCTTCTGTATCTCCATCCACTCTATATTCATATTTTATCTTATTTTTGAGGCTTTTCCCATTTCCCAGGTTAAATTAGTGTCCTTTCACAGTCACCCACATTCACTCCATATTAACTATTCTATTTATTTATCTTCTGCTTAGTACTTGCCACCATCAGTCATATTGTATATTTTATATTCCATTGTTCTTTGTCTTCCTCAATCTGAACATAAACTCTGTAAGGGAAATGATTTTGCTCACTTTTAAAAAATTAATTGCTTGATGCTTCAGTGCCTTTATCATGGTCTCATGTGAAGTATGTATTCAGTAAATATTTTTTGAATGAATACTCTTAAATCATTATTCTCTACTTTCAGGTTATTTGTCCTCTTTGAAATTAAAAAAAAAAAAAGCCTCTATTGTTTATTTCAGTGGCTTGTACATAATGTGCAATTAATAGCTGTTTGTTGAATGAATGACTCCTTGCCTAGCTAGTGGCAATGTAGTCCTGTTTTCCTAATGGTTACAGATGGGGAGTAGGAGTATGTACTCTGATGTTCTATTCTTGGCTTTTTCTCTGACTGCATTCAATGTGCATGAATATTCATTAGCTGTTTATTTTGGGACTGAAAGATCAAACACTCATTTAGTAAACATGTTGGTATGGAAAACACTGGACAAGCCACTGCCGATTAAAACAAAGACCATGTATTCTTCCAGGCTCCCAAAATATGTCTGCAAAATGAAATGTGTCCCTGCATTCTAGGGGATGCTGCTAAACGTGCATTTGCATATGCAGATACCGGATTCTGCCCACAGATCAATTAATTGCCAATACAAAGCAGCCGCTGAGGACGTATTTGCTTCTCTTGTAAAGGCCAATACAGTTGTGTGGGCCACAAATGAAATGCATGCTGTTGGATCTGCAAGAATAGTTTCAGAGACTGGACACAATTACCTCTTTGCTGAAATCAATTAGGGAGTTGCTGGTGTCAGTTCTAAAATCCCCCTGATTGCTCAAACAGGAAGTATTGCTGGTTTGCCATAAAAATACGCTGCTGGCCAGAGAAAAGCCAGAAAACTCCCTCTGAACCTCAACCCTGGCACATTTGGAATGACAGCCATCACTCACCTACCTTCATTTGTGCCTGCAAGAGCCACAGAGTCCGGAAGGAGAAGTCATGTGATCTTGCTGCCAGGTCACAGAGTTCCATGGCAGGGGCACTGGCCAGCCTTGACCCTCCTCCACGTAGGGAAAGTCTCTCTGAAAGACAGTGGCCGGCCCCCCACAGAGGACTTAGAAGCCAACAATCAGTGCAGACAGTCATAGAACTCTGTCTTATTTTGTGAGGATCTCCTTAAAGTATTTAAGAAATTTTAGAGTAGGCATCTGATCTACCATCATCACTGGTCAGATGTGATACTGCAGGCCCAGAAAAGTGAAGGGACTTGTCTAAAGCCACAGAAGCAGTTACTCGGAGGGTGGATTAAAACCCAGGTCATCTGACTTCTCTTACCATGGTCTGTCCACTGTGTTACTGTCACAGTCAGGGGCCCGCCCTGTTAACCACCCTGGCTCTCCGATACTCAAATTTTTAAGAAGTCACCCAAGAAGCAAATTAACAATGTAGATCTTTGGGACTTGCCTCTCAGAGACTTTAGTTTAGTTTGGAAAGGCAGAGGTAGAACCTAGGAATTATTCTTGAACATGTACCGCAGGCAAATTTAATGTAGGTAATATGAGGTTATAACTTGAGAAATTCTGGTATCTGGCAGAATATCATCAGGGGAGATAGATGGTGCGTAGATGAGCAGTACCACCGCAGAGCCAAAAGACCTGCGTTTATAGTCTTGGCTTTGCCGCTTCCTGACCAGGTGCATTTGAATGGTTTTATTTTATAGCTTCTCTGAGTCTCAGTTACCTTACCTGTAGAACGAGAACTCGCTAGGCTCTTGGGAGAATTGTATGCATATAAATATGTGTGTGTGTGTGTAAGGCACAGTGTGCCTTGTGCATAGTACGTGCTTAATAGATGCTAAATACTGTTGTAAATGATTATGTATCATACACTTTTAAATAGCAAATGGTATTATTGCTATTTTGAGAGAGCAACTAAATCATTTCCCAATTTCATTTACACATGTAAGTAATATAGTATATGTAAAAATATAAATGTATTTTCCTTTGGCTCCACCCTAGTCTCTCTTGCTTCTCCCTCAGCCCCACCTAATCTATAACAGAAAATACCTGTGTGGGAGAGCAAGTCTGATATCAACTAGATTGTTCTTCTGTTCTTAAAATATTATATTCTCAGGGAGCCTGGGTGGCTCAGTGGGCTAAAGCCTCTGCTTTCGGCTCGGGTCATGATCTCAGGGTCCTGGGATTGGGCCCCACGTTGGGCTCTCTGCTCAGCAGGGAGCCTGCTTCTCCCTCTCTCTGCCTGCCTCTCTGCCTACTTGTGATCTTTCTCCCTCTGTCAAATAAATAAATAAAATCTTTAAAAAATATATTCTCTTCCCTTCCAGTGGGGCCCTAACTAAAGTGGCCAGTCACATTCAACAGGCTTGGTGAGAACTCACATTTCTGATGGAAAGGAAATATGTTTAAGGTATTTAGACATTTCAGCGTGTTTCTTCCCACCTAGGCTGGAGGTCTTCTGGTCCAGTGAGCTTGTCAAGTACGGTGAAAATAGACTCAACCTAGGTTGTCATTTCTAGGTGTAAGCCTACAGGATACTGAAAAAGTCGACCGAGAGAGAAAGTAAATAAGGGCCTCAGATCATCCGAAATAGTGACTTGAGTGCTACTTTATCATCAGTTGTCTAAAATAACTTGATTGCAGAGAATCTGAGGCTAGATGGTAGAAATAAATTCAAGTGTGACATGACACGTAGGCCAGGGAAAGTGGAGATGGATGTCTGAGAATTTTGAGCGACTTTGGGGCTCTCTGAGTGCTTTAGACGGCACACGTTGCCTGGGCATCAGACACACTGTGAGTGACCGTACACTGTTCTTAAGAAGTCTGGAGAGAGGCAGTCAGCTTGGCGAGAGTGATGCATTTTATTATTGAAAATGCCCCCTACGATCCCATTCTGGCTAGTGGTGATAGTAGTAGGGATTCCAATGTTTGCAGAGCATGAAAAGGTCTCTCTTTTTTTCATCTGAAGATCCAGATAGGAAGCATAGCAGGGGAAAGCGGGACCGGGGAGTTGAGGAAGGCCAGGGTTTGAATACAGTTCCATACTTTCCAGATATGTGAACTTGGGCAGGTTGCTTGGGATTTTGAAGGTTCAGTTTCCTCATCTGTAAAACAAGAGTTGGTCACTGTCCTTAAGGGGTCTCTTATAATAGTTTATGAAATACATACATGTAAATTATTTAACGTGTAATTTAACTATATAAAGCACTTGAATCATAGGAGATGATCCATAAATGCTTTCTCCTTCACAGCAGGATTAGTGGTAATAAAAGTATTAGAAGAAGCAGACCACTTTTCATAACGATGTGGCCTAATTCTACTTTAATCTTCTGTCTAAACTTAATATCTAGGTTGTTTGAATGATAGCTTACTCAAAAGTGCATTTTCCCAACAGAAATAAATAAATGATGAAAATGTCAAAGAGAAGGAAGAGATTCAAAATAGTGTAGGATATTTTAAACACATGAAGACCAACAGAACTAACAGGCCCAAGTCTATACAATGTATGAATGTTCCTCAGATCTGTACTTATTATTACACATTTTGGTCAATAGGAGAGGGTCTCCATCTGAATCTGCTTAAAAACAGATCATAAACTCCAGAAGTTTTTATCCATTGATAAAACTGTCAGATGCCAAGACCCTGAGCAGCGTTCTTAGATGACCAGATTGCTATCCATCTCTCCCCAGATGGGTAGGATAGAGACGGGTTCCGGGTTTCCACAAGCCAGTGAGCTTCGTGAGTGCACATCACCTTCCTGTCAGGGGCCCAATTGTCCTATTGTTCATCCTCCTTTGGACCAATCAAACATTGCTCGCTGGAAGGAGGTAAAAAGCTTAGGGTGTAAGTGACTGATAAAATTTTGTACATCTTAAGTCAGTATTTTTGCGGGATTGAAGAGGAGTAAATCTCAGTATATTTAACACTCAGATTGAAGTGATAAAGAATTTCGTGCATACAGCTTCAAACTTTTTAAAATAAGTAGCCATTTTCACACACACACACACACACACACTCACGCACACACACACCTGCTACACTGTATACTTATTTGTAAACTGCTTACATGTTGATCATTTTCATTTCATTATATTTTTACATCATAATTTTGATAGCTGCAAGTTATTGTATCATGTTACCCTTCTGAACTTGGGTCTCCTAGTTAGAAAGGTAATTGCTCCTAAGACTTGGCTTCCGAGAGCTAAATAGAGATTAGTATTTTCATAGAGTAATACTTTGAGAATTTCGTGATAAATTTCTTAACGTCATAGAAGTAAAATTGCCAGATCATAGGGTACACAAATTTTTAAGATATGGTGACCTATTATCAGAGTGAAGATTCCTATCCAAGTTAAAAAGAATGAGCACTTTCCCACTGTTACTGTCACTGGGTACCATTATTAAAAGCAATGTAGAGGACATATGGACTGACAGCACGTTTTTTACCTGATATATGGCCAGTCCGTGCTAATGATGGAATATCATCGCCTACTCTGTTGAAAGCCTATTTTCGCCTCTGTTTTGTTGCCAGCGCTGCCCCTCTCACAGCTAGAGTCGGCAGCTGTGAACATCGGCGGGATTGATAAGAGCACTGTAAGAGTACAGTAAAGGGAGCAGGCTTCTCTTTCTCTCCATACTAACATAACTAACATAATTTAACAGTCTGAGGGCCAACGCAGTGATGCAACCCCAGTGGGTTTCCTTTAAGAAGGAAACTGCATGTGTTCACGTCTTTCTATTTTAACAGCGCAATAAACACTTACAAATAACGTCGTGATGCTGCTAGAAATAGAAGGATTCAAAGATAGGGCCTGTACCAAATGTCCGTGTGTACAAAAAATCCAATCACCATTATGATCAGATAAGGCCTCTTTCTCCCTGTGGGCAATAGGTTGTTTTTCAAGATACCTTTTTTTTTTTTTTTTTTTTAAAGTTTTGAAAGGCAAAATCAATTCTTGCTTTATTTTTATCTGAAATACTTACAAAACCATTTTTTTCCTTTCTGTAATCTGAAGTGGGAAAACCAAATTGAAATTGCCTTTTTTTTTTTTAATGGAAGTGCATATATAGAACAATTTTCCCAAGTGGTCCTGTAACTTGAAGATACATGGTTTGCTTTGGAGGCCTCCATTTTTAAAGAAATGATCAGACAGGGGTAATTAGATACAAACTCTAGCATCATTTCCTCGTGAGGTAATAACAACAGAAGACAAAAATCATCTAAGTATTGAATGCATTCGGTCTCCATTGTAGGCTCTTGACTCCTCATCCTCTTAACCGTTTCCATCTCACACACCACTCCAGTCACCATGGATTTGACAATGACCGCAAATGTGTATCTGTATCACAGAGCTCATCTTTGTAGCTCCCTGTAAGTCTTAACGTTTCACCTGGCAGTTCCCTAGTGCCCATAGAACATGACAAGTCTGAAATCCATAAGCTTCTCCCTTAAAATGGGTCTTCTCCTACCCTGCCTGAGTGCGGATAAAGAGCAGTAGCCACCTCATCAGCCGATCTCGTCCTTTTCTCTGTCTCCATCTCTCAAATGCGTCCATTTCTTTACCGCCCGCCCTTGTCTGGAGTCAGTTACTTCTTCTTGCACCTGCATGGGCCTCCTCGCCACAAGCCACTATAGTTTGTGCCCTTGAACCCTGGTCTCCCTCCCCTGCCCCATCCTCGCCCTTTCCAGGGTCTTCCCCCCAAAACAGTGGGAGTAGTCTTCTTAGACCTCAAACATGTTCATGTCACTTTCAACTTACGTGTTCTAAGGAATTCTCCTTCATGGATGATACTGAAAAATGTCTTTTTTTTTTTTTTTTAAGATTTTATTTACTTATTTGACAGAGAGAGATCATAAGTAGGCAGAGAGGCAGGCAGAGAGAGAGAAGCAAGGTCGCCGCTGAGCAGAGAGCCCGATGCAGGGCTTGATCTCAGGACCCTGAGGTCAAGACCTGAGCCAAAGGCTGAGGCTTTAACCCACTGAGCCACCCAGGTGTCCCCCTAAAAAATGTCTTGACGAGACCTGCTGAGACAGGGGCTTTTTTGACTATTTTACCATTCTTATTTTGCGCTATTCTCTGTCCATTTCTTTGTGCTAAAGCCACACTCTCCTTCTTTTGGTTTCTCGATTGCATCATGCTGTGTCACCGGACAGAGGCTTTTGCACACCTGCCACACACACACAGACACACACACGCACGTGTGTGCACGTGCACACCCGCACCCCTCCCCCCACCCCAGGACATGCTTGTCTTACATTCTCTTCAGTTTATTTCTTGTCACTCTTCATCTCTCCCCTCCAGCATCACTTCCTTGGGAAAACTTTGACCCACCAACCTAGGAAAGATGTCTCTAATCTCTGCTTTCACAGAATTGCATTTCCTTCCCTTATATTACTTAGGCCAATTTTCTAATTACACCCCTGTTATTTGGAATTATTTGATTAATGTCTGCCTGTGAGACAGAAGCTCTGTGAGAAGGTGGACTATATTAGGTTACTAGGGCCGCTGTAACAAGTTAAAACCAAATGAATGGCTCAAAAAAAAGATATTCATTGTCTCACTGTTCAAGAAGCTAGAAGTCTGAAATCAAGGCATTGGTAAGGTCGTTTCCTTCCGACCTATGTGACGATAGGCTCTCTTCCTGGCCTCTGTCCTTGGCTTAGAGTTGGTCACCTTCTCCTTGTGTCTTCACATCGTCTTCCCTCTGTGTATATCATCTGTCGAGTGTCCCAGTCTCTCCTTTCTTTGAGGACACCGGTTATATTGGATTAAGACTTATTCTGATGACCTCATCTTAACTAATGACATACTCAGTGGCCCTATTTCCAAATAAGGTCACACTCTGATGTACTGGGGATTAGGACTTCAATACATAAATTTTGGGAGACAGAACTCAACCAACAGCAGGGGCCACATCTGTCTTGTCCCCCCGTATATCCCCAGTGCTCCGCAGTGTCAGAATCATAAGTGCACAGACAAATGATACTTCTTAGCGTTCATGTAGCCACAATTATCTGAAGCAGGGATTAGATCCTTAACATGGGAGGATAATTCCTGTACTATTTCTCCTCTTCTGTCTTTACCATAAACTTCCCTTTTTCTTAAAAAACAAACAAACAAACAAACAGGGATACATTCAAAGAGAGTTGTTTAGTACAACATCATGTAGCTAGAACGTACCTGGATTCAGTGATGTGACCTTACCAGAGAGTGGCCCTTTGTGGGAACCCAGTACATTTTTATGTAAGAGAAACGGGGTGAGTGGAGATGATGGCGGAGATGGGGAGGAGACACCATTCCCAGTGGTTTTATGGACTTGAAAACACAGCCTGGAGTATGACCAGAGATGCCTGCTGCTCTTCATGCCTGACACACCGACTGTGACATGGCATTTTCCAAAGATAGCCGCTGCAAATCTGCCATCCCTGCCTTGTATATAACAGGACCTAAATGCCTTCTTTTTGGTAAACGCATGCATTTGTCTCCAGGGTCCAAAAAGAATGGGAGGAAGGGAAACAGAGAAAGAGGTCTTTTGTGCAAAATGTGAGAAACTTGCTAGTGTAAGTTTCCTGTCAGAATGTTTTTTCTTTGAAAAGCCTCCTCCACTGGAAAGCTTTCAAGACAGGGAGAGCTGACCTTAAATGTTTCCTTCCACTCAGGTCAGGCAACCAGCTCAGACCTCGGGAACTGAGGAGTCTTGAGGAGGGAGTTCTTGATAGTGAGAACGAGAGGTGTGAAATCATTTCTGGGTTGGCAGCTGGAAACTGAGAATTTTATTCCTAGAAAGCGTTAAGATTTGAAGAGAAGGCATTTAGGCACTTGAATTCAATGTCTCATTAAAGTGTTACCCTCTTCACTGCCCCGCCCCTACCCAAAACCAAACCTCCGTCTGGATCATTTCACTAAATGCAATGTTTTTATGTAACTAATCTGAGTGATGAATAACCTGTAGTTGGGGACTGACCGCTGGCAAATTAGTCAACCTCAAGTTGCCTTAATTTTCACTTGCTGAAAAGGCCAGAGTGATAAAGAGAGGTAGTTATTCCTTTATTGATCAGTTTTGCATAGGATTAAGAGAGCTTTATGCACCAAAGCAGACTCTTCCTTGTGGAAATAAGCAAATCTCAGATTTTAAAGTTAAACAAAACAAAAACCCCACTTTCACACCTAAATGCATGGTTGTCCAGATATGGGAAAAGTCTTTAGGTTGGAGCTCTCAAAAATATAATTGTCAATACTTACGTGTATGGACGCACCACCACAATTTCATTGTACATCCATACCCTTACTCATATCCTATGCATACACATACACACACACAAGTATACAAAATATACACATCTTTTCAGAGGTTAGACCTCAACTTTTCTAGCAACCCTCACATAATCCACTTCCAATCTCTTTTTCGACTTCCTATTTTTTTTTATTTTTTAAAAGATTTTATTTATTTATTTGACAAAGAGAGCGAGATCACAAATAGGTAGAGAGGCAGGGAGAGAGAGAGAGAGAATCAGGCTCCCTGCTGAGCAGAGACCCCCCCCCCCCCGATGTGGGGCTCGATCCCAGGACCCTGAGATCATGACCCGAGCCGAAGGCAGAGGCTTTAACCCACTGAGCCACCCAGGTGCCCCTCTTTTTCTACTTTTAAAAATTAGACCAGTGCACCTGTTGGTAGTCAAGAGCCTTGTAATTTATATTATTTACGTCCACACTGGGTAGTTTTCAAAGAATATGCCACACTTATATTTACAGGATTATCTCCTGAGATGTGTAGAAGAGCTTATAATTTCCCACACACACATTTTACTTTTGAAAAACTGGTACACTGAGCATAAGCTAGACTATTGAGCTATAGTCCTTTTATAATCTAAGTCTGGTCCTCAACCAGACCATTTTATTACTGTCGTTTGTGTCTTAGAAATCATCAGTGTGCAAATGTCTAACCTGGGAAAATACTTAGAATTGTCTTATGTTTCTTCACCATAAATGTGTAACCCTTTAAACTTTTTGGACTAGTGGAACACCAAGGCCCAGCAGGAGTCCTGTCATACCACATGTGAGTGATTAAAAAAATGAGCTTATTTAAAAGAAATAATGATTATTAGTGGGCAAAGCAGTGGAGGTTTCATAAGCAGGTATTCTGCAAACTCTCCACCTGGATCTTTCTACGGTTGAATATATTTCTATTTTAACTCATAATCTTGAGATATATATTCTCTTTACTATAAGTAGTATATCAGCAAAATGTACATACGTACATATTCGTGTGTCTATACACATACATATTACCATCTACATTACTAATATTACAGTATTACTACATATATTACTATTACTATACATATGTATGTATAGTAACCACTGCAACACATTCTTGGCCATTTTCTGGTACTCTATGTCTCTTGTTGCCAAGCTTTAAAAGTATATTTTCGGGAGCGCCTGGGTGGCTCAGTTGTTAAGCGTCTGCCTTTGGCTTGGGTCACGATCCCAGGGTCCTGGGATCAAGCCCCACATCAGGCTCCCTGCTCAGTGGGAAGCCTGCTTCTACCTCTCCCACTCCCCTTGCTTGTGTTCCCTCTCTTGCTCTGTCAAACAAATAAATAAAATCTTAAAAAAAATAAAAGTACTTTTTCTTTGTGCTTTAGACATTAGGTGATTCTGGACTCTTAAGGGCTGTGAGGAATACTGAGAAGACCTACTATAGAAATATTAGACATTCAGCCCACCTGTCTGGGAGAGCTTTGTTCTAAGATTGTCCCATGTTCCTCATCTGCATTTCTTGCATTCCAGTGCTATGTAAAGTAACCTGGGCTGCACCATGCATCCTGAGGGACTTGGTGCCTAGGTAGTTTCCTTTTATATTTAGCTACATAAATAATCCATCTTGGACATGACAGTCAAGGAGAAGACTCATGACCAAACCACTGAAAATGAAACCTCTTCTTCAGAGGCTCCCAAGCAGTTACAGAAGATGGAGCAGACTCCAAGAGGCCTTCCTGGTGTTGCCTTTCAAAAAGAGTGGGAGACAGAGGGTGGTCTAGCCCGAGAGTGTAACTATGGCATCCAGCATCCCTGGTAGGAGAGTGGGAGGCCTTGGGTAGATAGATCTGGTGCTCTGCAGCCCCATCATTTTCATCAAGGAAACAGATCTCAGTGCTGCAGGCCTGAACAAACCAGAACTCTCATCCCATCTCGGTCAAGCCTTCCTCTCCTTCTATTTGTTGGCCCTAGTAAATTTATCCAAAAGAAGTACCAGAAGTTTATGGACTTAAATTCTGGAAAGTTGTTTTTGGTTTTACACTTCTTAACTTCACTGTGCACATCCCCTTAATGAGATAGTAGAGAGAAAACCATGAGTTTTGACATCAAAGACAGTAAGATTTGAATCTCAACTGTGCCCTACTTGTAAAATATGGGATAATAATGTTTTCCCTAAAGTAATGTGCCTCAGACTGAATGTGATGATACACAGAGGGCTCAACACCTATTAACAGTTTAATGAATTACTGTAATTGAGATTTTCACTGGCCTTACTATTATAGGGCTTATAATGTTCTTGTAATAGAAGAAAATATTTCTATGGTATCAACAACACCAAATTACCCATAAAAACATAAAAATTTCAGTAGTAAGAGATATTACTTTAAAAAAATGTAAAACTACAGTTTTCCCAAGTATAAAAAAAGTCTATATTGTTTTCTAATTATGAAGTTAATATACGCTTATCATAAAATTTTAAATGATAAAAGTTAGTATGGTAGAAAGTAAACATTTCCCTTAATTTTGTACCTTCAAGACATAGGTTTAATCTTTCAGATTTATTTAAATGTACATTCACACATACATGTAGGTATATAAACAGATTTTTTTACTCTTTTTCAACTGATCCAGTTTGGCTCTACAATATGACCTAGAGATTTTTCTATGTCATCACACAGAAAGAGCTCATTATTCTTAAATCCTGCATAGTCTTCCAGTACTTAAACTATAATTTCATATATTATAATGCTGGACATGAAGATTATTTCAAATTTATAGCAATCAGAAATTATAATAAAATGAAAGGTACATGCTATAGAATGGCTACCAGTTTTTCTAATCTTTTAATAGAATTAATAAAGTAGTTTCAGCTGGATTGATATTAAAATTCTTTTTATATTAATAATGAACAAGATAACATTTTAAACATCTTAAAGCCACTTAAATGCTAGTACATATTTTAAAGGCCAGAGTGTTCTTTGCCCACATCACAGCAAAAGTTTAAGCACATATTTGCAGGATATATCTTGAAAGAGAGAAATGTGTCAAAATGAGATAAACGAAGATATTTCAATGACATTTACCATCAGATGAAGTAGACATTACCGTGGATGTAGGGAAAATGGAGGTACTCGAGGCATGTATTTTGGGGATTTAAGGAGAAAAAGTGACTCTAGGCAGTCTTCATGATAATCAAAAGAAGAATGTGGTATAAGAGGGTCACAAGTAAAAATGAATTGCATTGTGAGAAATGGTTTGGTTTGCTTTTAATTCTCACAAATAGATACATTTCAGAATGCATGACAAATCTTACAAAACAGACAAGGCATCAGAAACTGACCATAGATAAATACTCTGCCAGTTTTCACTTTAAAAAAATAATGATTTAAAAAGCTATAAACTAGGGGTGCTTGGGTGGCTCAGTGGGTTAAAGCCTCTGCCTTCAGCTCAGGTCATGATCAGCTCAGGTCATGATCTCAGGGTCCTGGAATCCAGCATCGCATCCGGCTCTCTGCTCAGCGGAGAGCCTGCTTCCCCCTCTCACTCTCTGCCTGCCTCTCTGCCTACTTGTGATCTCTCTCTCTCTCTCTCTCTCTCCCTCTCTCTCCCTGTCAAATAAATAAATAATAAATAAAATCTTAAAAAAAAAAAGCTATAAACTAGCAAACCTGATTCTGATCACAAAGAAAAATTCACAGGTAGCTTATCTACTGCCAGACTTGTGTGTGTATGGATAACAAAATGGTGCCCACTAGGTACCCATGGGCACCCATCATGAATAAATCATAGTATTAATAGTCTAGTTTTTAAGTTTTCCAAATTGGCAGATGACAGGGATTACATCAATACAGTTTATTGGAAATACCAGCAAAAAGTTTCGACAAAGTCATGCTTGCTCTGCTATAGGTAAGATGATGTGTGAATGACCAGATTTTTAAGTTCTTCAGAAGAATGACTCTAAAGTTATTTCTTAGTGGTTTTTCTGTATAAAGCTTTCATCAGTTACTTGGATAAAACCAAAGGTGAGCTATATTTTTTTTCAGATGACTCAAGGCTAGAGAGAACAAATGGTTGCCGAATCAAAACTTGTTCAGAGTGGTTTGAAACATGATTAGGAATTAAGAGCAAAATCATAACCTTGAAATCTCAGAGTTGACTCTTATGGCCAACTTCCCCTTGCTTCTATCATGCTGTTGAGTTCAATGAAGGACATAGTTCCTGTCACAATAATCGCACAAAATTTGAACTATCTGGGCTACAGTTTTAAATCCATTAAAAATAAACTGTTCAGCCGTGGGCAGGTTAATTAATAATTTATCCTGGAAATAAGATCGAATTCCCTGTAACACTGTTTATATAAAGTAAAAATGCTGACTTCTCTTCATTTTTCTTCTCCCTTCTTCCCATCAGAGTATTTATTGAGAGCCAACTTTATGACGGGTGCTATGCCAGATGGCTATAGATATGTTTTTCAAAGATAAGTTTGACAAGTGCCTTGCCACCAAAGCTTATAATTATGTAATTTTGATCACATGGTGTACTGTATAGATTAAGGACTTAAGAATGAAAAAAAGATTCAAATCCCATTTTCCATTTTTCTACTTCCCCTAACTGAGGTCTTTTCGGTAAGTTACTGAAACTTGTTCTGAAGATTTATTTATTTTAAAGAGACAGAATGAGAGAAATGATTTTTAATTCTTTCATTTCCATTCCTCTAGTTGTAACTTTATGACATGGAAATTTTCAGATATACACAGAAATAGTGCAATAAACCAAATGTGTCTATTATATACCTTCAACAATTATCAACAGGTTTTGCTTGTAAGGAATTCTTGTTGGTTTTCTTAGTTTGTTTATCTTACTGTTTTCCCCTCTAAATACTTTTATGCTTTTGATTCCTTCTTTGACCCAAAAACTACTGAGGAGAGACAAAATAGCAAAGTGGTTAAATACACGCACACACACCAACGCCCACCAACCCACTCACCCTACTCCCCTCCACACACACATTGTAATTAGACAGCTTGGTTTAAATCCCACATATACAAATGACTAGCTGAGTAGCTTGGCACATTTTATGTAATCTCTTTGTTGCCATAAGCTTATTCGCCTGTAAAATGGTAATAATAACAGTATCTATTTAATAAAGATTTTGTAAGGATTAAATGAGCTGATTAAGACAAAATCTCATCAGGCTGAAAGTATGTAGTAAACATTCCGTAAATGTTAGCTATTATTATTCTAATTTCTAAGTTACTTGAATTGATTTGTTTGTGCTGGTGTTATTAATTTGTGGCTTTATGCATTGATTATGGAGAAAGTAGGCTGCAGCATGACTTTTCTTGATTCTTGATTTATTGATTGAAATTATGCTTCTGGAATAACGCAAGGCAGTGTTTTGCAAATATTCTATGGGCCCCTGAAAAGAGGGTCTATTTTTGGTTTATAGAGTAGAGAAATTCACTGGATAGCTATAAATCAGCCTCATTAATTATTTTATTTCCTACTTTCCCATTTATTTACAGCCTATTTGATCTTTAAAAAATTAAAGAGTCGGGGTGCTTAGGTGGCTCAGTGAGTTAAAGCCTCTGCCTTTGGCTCAGGTCATGATCTCAGGGTCCTGGGATCGAGCCCTGCATGGACTCTCTGCTCTCTCCGCCCCCCCCCCCCCGCCTGCCTTTTTGCCTACTTGTGATCCCTCTCTCTGTCAAATAAATAAATAAAATCTTTAAAGAGTCTTTTAAAGTCTCCCCTAGTATCATACTTCATATACCTTTTGACACCTGTTTTCTTTTTTCGCATAACCAACTAAAGGTTATCTCAAGGGTGAAGGCAAGTCACTTTCCTGTGTGCCCTGTTCTTATCTGTTGGGTGGCACTGCCACAGGGATTTGCCAATGCCATTGCCATTCCATTCATCAGAAGCTCCCATCCCACATCCCTTCCCCTGGGTAAAAGCAACACAAACTTAAAGTCTTAAGTTCTCTGACTCCCTCATATTTTAGGTCTTGGTTTTAAGTGTTCCCCATAGCATCCTGTGCTTTCCTTTCTTATCACTTATGTAATTATAGTTCTACACTTATTTTTCTCCCAAATATGTTTATTTTATTTTTTCAGTGTTACAAGATTGATTGTTCATGCACCACACCCAGTGCTCCATGCAATACGTGTCCTTCTCAGTACCCACAACCAGGCTGCCCACCCCCCCACCCCCTCCCCTCCAAAACCCTCCGTTTGTTGCTCAGAGTCCAGAACCCTCCGTTTGTTGCTCAGAGTCCACAGTCTCTCCTGGTTCATCGCCCCCTCCGATTTCCCCCCATTCACCCTTCCCTTCTTTCTCACGATGCCCTCCATGATTTTCTTTATACTCCACACGTAAGTGAGACCATAAGATAATTGACTCTCTCCACTTGGCTTATTTCACTCTGCATAATCTCTTCTAGTCCCGTCCATGTTGATACAAAAGTTGGATATTCATCCTTTCTGATGGAGGCATAATATTCCATTGTATAGATGTACCACATCTTCCTTATCCACTCATCTGTTGAAGGGCATTTGGGTTCTTTCCAAAGTTCTACACTTACTGATGACATGTAGAAGTCTGGCTACCTCCAAATACTGTAAGCTCACGAGTGATGGGGCATTGTCTCTTTTGTTCCATGCTAAGTACTCTACACAGAGTCTAGCCACGGAAGTTTAGCACCCTGCCTTTGAAGCTGAGTAGCGGAGTCAGAATTCCTCTGCTTAAATAGTAACTTTGCCATTTACTAGCTATGTGTCTTTGGGCAAGGCAGTTAGCTTTTCTGGCCCTGGTTTTCTTACATGTAAAATGGCGAAGGTTAACAATAGCTACCTTATGGGATCGTTATGAAGGTTGGAAGAGATGCATTTATAAAACAAAGCTTTGGCAGCCATGTGCTGAGCATGTTCCTGGGTCCTGGGGATATGGTGATAAATAAGACAGAAGAGGTCCTCGCTATCATATATTTATATTCCAAGGGGAGAGTCAAAAGAGGGAAAAATGAGACAAATATTCAAGGTAATGAGTGGTAAATGAAATTAAGGAGAAGACAGAGAAGAGGAGGAAGAAGAGACAAAGTTAGCGTGTGAAGACCAAGTGGGTTTAGAGATGTGGTTAACATAAGTAAATATTCGGGCACAGCCTCTGCAGACCTGATATTTAAGCTGAGATCTGAATGGCAAAAAGGAACTAGTTGTGTGAAAAACTGAGGGAAGAACATTCTAGTCAGAAGGTTCAGTAAGCATCTCCCGTAGAAACGAGCTTTGGGGACCTGGGAACAGCAGGAAAGCTGGTGTAGCTGGAGTACGATAAGCCACAGGGAAATTATCGTCAATTTTACATTGTGAGCAATACAGTGGGCGAGAGACAGGAGCCAGAAGGTACTCAAGATCCTGACCGGCACATAGCAGGCGCTCAGGAAATGGGAGTTGCTAGTGTTGTCATGGTCATAGTTTTAGTTGTTGGAAACAATGAATAATTTCTGAATGAATCAATGAACGTTTGAATGGAAATGAATGTGATTGCTCTCGGGGAGGATGAAAAAACTGGGGCACAGGATCATTAAGGAACCTAATAAAGCCCATGCCCTCTTTGCCTACTGCAAACAGATCGAGCTTGGGGATAGGAGGGTAAACCTGATTTTGCTTTGAGGCAACTGCAGTGAAGCCAGAAGAGCCACCTGCTTTGAAGGAAGTACAACCAAAATGTTGTATTTGTTGAATGGATGCAGAATGTATTGTCTGTCGTCGGAAGTCGCTGTAAACGTTGCTAGTGGGAGTTGGTTGGGATAGCCTGTTACACTCTTCATCTCTTCTTCGTTGGGTAACACACCCCGCTTTTCTTGGCAGTTACCCTCTTTCTCTACTTAGAGTACTTGCGATGTTAGTGGGTTAGCATCTGGCTCAGGTCTGGCCATTTCACACATTTGCATGGCTTATGGACAAGGTCAAAGGTTATACGATTCGAACTTATTTTTTATCATAAGCCAATTCTGAACCTTTAGATGCAACATTTGAGGGAAATATTCTTTTCCACTGGATATTGTTACAGGGTTTTGTGTCCCCTTACTGCCCGCTATTCTTGGTCATGCCGCTTGGAGGAATGAAGAGGTAGATAAGATTAAGAGTGGTGGGCAGCAAAGTAAAGTTTACTGAGCGAGAGTACAAAGCTCCCGGAGAGGGAGGGGATCCGAGTGGTTTGCCCACAGAGTTTCTAAGTTTAAGGGGTTTTATGAGCTCTTTTTGCAGAACTTTCTTAGGCAATCAGGGTGTGCTGAGTTGTGCCCATCAGGACTCTGGTCGTGTATCTGCCTACCTATTGGGTCAATATCCAGGTGCTGATGGTCTTTTTTTTTTTTTTTTTTCTTGCTGACATCCAGGGGCTTAGGTCTTAACTGCCCCCCTTGCCCATGATATTGACAAATGCTTTTGTGATGAATTGTCTTATTCTAGGACTCCTTGAAAAATTATTTCTGCAAAGGCTGCAAAGCAGAATGTCAACGCAGTCCTGTCTAAGCTACAAAACAGGATGTCAGTGCCTTTTTATTTTAGCTTCCTGACTCCATATTTCCTTGTTGGGGACCCCAGCCGCGACTACTTAACTGTCCAACTAACTCCTAACAGTATGATATAATCGTGAAATTGGCAATAACTTTGTGACCTCAAAAGAAGCTTCAGCTTAAAAATGGAGGCAGGAATGAAGGCAGGGCCTAAACACAGAAGGACCACTGAAGACATTGGTGAGCGTCTAGGTACCACCTTCCTTAATTACGCCTAAACAGTCATATGTGATCGATAGAATAAATTCTACTTAAGCTCTTAGGTCACTTACAACAAAACAAGTGTCTATGGGAAGAGAGGTTTTAAAAAATGAAGATTCGGCAAAGTGTGAAAAATAACCAAATCATGCTAAATGCTAAGCAAATGTAGAATGGCTCTCTATATAACCTGTCAGACGTGGCTTTAAATATATGGGCTTTGGGAGTTGATTATTATTTTTTCTTAACAGAAAAGGTATGGGTGGGCCTTTTACAGGTTAACTCTTGTATCCCTTCCCTTAAGCGCTTTTTCTTAATATGGTCCTCTGATTAGCCTAGGCACTGAAAAACTTCAAGAGATCATGTCAATGCAAAACTTGCATCAAAGTCAAACAGGCAAGGTAGGCTTTATTCAAGCTGATTGCATTAGGTGGGAGAGGCCAGAGCTGGGTTTGAAATCAACTCTGCTCAAAAAAGAGATGAGAGTTTTGAAAACTAGGATGGGGGGTTGGGGGCGGGGGAGGATGGGGCTGTTTTGGGCCATTTGCATTTGCTAATTGGCCTTTCCAGAAGAGAAGTAAACATGATGTATCTTTCTGTATCTTTTAAACTGGGAGCAAGGGATGCACCACAGTTGGACTCCTCCCCCACCATGGGCACTCCCCAGATGGGCGAGCAATTTCCCTTAATGTTTACATCCCCTTGAAAAACAATCCCGAGTGGCAACATACAAAAGATTGGTCTCTTGAAAGCACAAAGAAAGAATTAGAATTACAAGCTTTCTAAAGAAAATGCTTCAGGAAAAGGGAGGTCAGCAAGAAAACCCTGTTTGATTAAGCTGAGGGAAATGTTAAGGCAGTCTTGGTCAACCAAAAGGAGATGATGCCCTGAGCATCTCCCCTGAGCAGTATCTTTGTGCTCAGCTAAAACAGCTGCATAAAATGAATCTAGCATCTTTTTGGATTTGCTCACTTTTAAAGCTATTGAAACTGGATCCATTTCCCTGGGAACATAAATTGAGCCCCATCCTGGATGCAACTCTCTTGCAAGATTAGACTGGTGACAAAGACATTTTGTCCTTCCTGGACAGAAATTTCCATACAATCCCTACCTGTGACATTGAGAAAGTAACTATTTTGCATGGCAATTGCAAGGACAAGAAAAAAAATCAATAAAAATGCGCGCACACACGTGTATAAAACACCTGACGGTAACTGACACCGGGTAGATAATCATTATTTATTTTAAAGAGTTATATTTTGAATTAAAGAGTATAAAGAACTGCATGATTATTGAAGCAGAGGTTATGCACTGAGGTCCCTGGGCTGAATTTTGCCTTCAGCTGCATTTTGTTCTATCTGTATGGTGATTTGCTTATTGTATGTATGCATGTTGTTTGGTTTTATAGGTTTAAATTAGTTTATAGGTTTAAATAGATCCTCTATTTTTAAATCAGAGGATTCCACAATCTAAATCAAGCTGTTTCCTTTTTGAGGGATGTTTAGATCGTCTCCACATTTTTGTCAACGTAAACAGTGCATGAATATGCCTTCCGTGAAGGACCGTTGAGCTTCTCTCGGGTAGATTCTGTGATGTCAAACTGCTAGGCAACAGGGAACAGGCATTTAACATTTTAAGCGATGTGACCAAATTGCCCTCCAAAGTACTTGAACTGATCTGCAGCCCCACCAGCACATGTAATGGTTCCCAGTTCCTCATGACTCCTCTCAGGTTTTATAATGTTTTTTCCAATGTAATAAATTAAAATTTTGTTTTGTTGCTTTGTTTTGTACTTTACTGAGGACTTGTGAGGTGCACCCCTTTACTTAAACTTCTTGGTGGTTTGTGTCTCCTTTTCTCTGAATTCCCTGACTTTATTCTTTTTTAACCTTTCTGTGGAAAACTCCAGATTTTCGAAATGCTCTTCTCTTCTGGAATATCCCCCATCCTCCCACCTAGGTCCTCCCCACCATGGTCCTCGTTAATGACTCACATCCTTGTTTTAATCAGTTTCTTCTCTAGATTCACACAGTGGAATTTGTTTAATCCTTAACGCATTTATCAGATGACTTTTGTGAATGTCAGGTGACACCTGGTAGCACAGGAATGCCAAAAAGAACGAAGTTCCTGGATTTGAGGGGCTGGGTTAATAAAACAGAAAAGGTGGGGAATATGTGGGAAACAAGCGTTACTGTCCTCTCAATTTTTAGGAGAATAAATCTGATGTATAGTAAATGTTTGTTCAGTGAATGAGTACAGGGCAGCTTTGGATAATGGATTATTGCAAATGTATTCAGTTCACATTCTTGTATGCCTCTAATCAAATTTGCCCTTTATGACAATGAGCTGATTCCAGGGGCCTGCTTGCTCTCATTATGTTAATCCTCTAAAAGTACATGTATTTGATGGAGCACTTCAAAAGTGTTTTTTGTAAGCTTTTTCCTTGGTCACCCTTAATGCCTTGGCTGATGAAATGAGGGAGAGGGGCTTTGCTTACTTGCTTGCTTTTAGTTTTTTAGTTTGTTTAGTTTTCCACCTCCATTCCCAAGCCAAGCCAGTTATTTTCCTTTACCCATTTCGCACTTTCCACTTCAAAGAGAAGAGAGGGAAAAAATAGAATATCGAGTTGTCAGCAAACACTCTGTCTTAAATAATTGAATAACAAGCACTATTATCCCAAAATACCTCCGAAAAAAGATGTGGAACAGATAAAGAGGAAAACAAAAATCTCTGCCTTCTACAGGGCAAACTAGGTGACAGCCTGAAACTTCACATTCATGACAGCGTGCCAAACACTATATGTACACCCATGCTTTGTATATGCTTATTTAACACCGATGGCTGGTGCAAAATAGACCGTCGTTTCTGACATGCTTTAACGTCTGTGTTCAACTAATAGGCCTGGAGAGTACATGTGATCACAGCATGAATCTGTCTTCCATCCCAGGATTTAATCGTTTCCACTGTTTATTCAATTGGAAACTAAGTCAATTTACAAAGTGAAGGGAAAGAAACCGCCTATCCTTGAGTGGGTAGCTCCGGTTTAAGTGAGAATTTTGTTTACAGTGGGTTATTGAAATGCTCTGTACCGCCCTATTTTAAATAACTTTCTGCCGCTTGCTTCTCCTGGGAGAGCATGCCAGTTTCAAGACTTGCTTATGAGGAAAACCTTGCTGATACTCAGCCTAAGTCAACAATTTCTCTTTTTCTCTAATTGTTCTTTCTCTCTCGGGCTCCTTGGCGACCCACAGTGAGTGCGAATGAGGGCTGCTCCTGATTGCTCTGCTGCTGCTCCCTTTCACTTTCCACCGCTCCAGTCTGTTGATTTCCATCTGAAGAGAAACTGCCCTTCCCTCAGGAGAGATCTTGAAACATGTACTCTCTTACCTAATGTCTTTAGAACTACAGAATGGCAGCGTTGGAAAGCCCTCGAAAGACTTAGGGATCTCCCCTTTTCTATGTGTAAATTAGACAAATCTTATCCAGGTATGTCAGGTGAGTTAGCTGCTGAGAGGAAAGCAAGAGCTTAAGCCTGAAACCCTGGGCTAGAACCAAAAAAATGCCCACAGGGTTCAGGCAAGTGGTATAAATCATGGAAGTGAGTTGGGTGTATGACAATGGTTGGGGGGGTTGGCGGGTGAAGCAGGGACCGTCTGGAGAGCTATGCCCCATGCGAAGGAGGAAGCTGCTAGTCTAAAATCACTTGTCACTTGTCAAGGATTCTGAGCTTGCAGGAGAAAGCTGGATTCGGGATTTTTGTGTGAAACACCCTGATTTTAAAACTATTTTCAGCTAATTAAGATCACATTTGACCCTGAAAAACATGGATTTGAATTCAAGGGTGGAACCACTTACATGCAGATGTTTTTCAGTAAATATACATACAGTATTGTGAATGTATTTTCCCTTCCTTATGATTTTCTTTTTTTTTTTTTAAAGACTTTATTTATTTATTGGACAGAGAGATAGAGAGAGAGGACAGGTAAGCCGAGCAGCAAGCAGAGGGAGAGAGGGAAGCAGGCTCCCCGCTGAGCAGGGAGCCCAATGCGGGGCTCGATCCCAGGACCCTGAGATCAGGACCTGAGCTGAAGGCAGCCGTTTAACCAACTGAGCCATCCAGGCACCCCTCCTTAGGATTTTCTTAATAATGTTTTCTCCACATACTCTATTGTAAGGATACCATATGTAATATGTACACAGAATATGTGTTAATCAACTATTTATGTTATCAGTAAATCTCCCATTACCAGTAGGCCAGTAGTAGTTAGGTTTTGGGGGAGTAAAAAGTTAAATGCAGATTTCCCTCTGTGCAGAGGGTTGATGCCCCTAGCTCCTGTTTTGTTCTTAAAATACTCTGCAGATAAAGTAAGTTGATTGAATCCAGCCTGCAGGGCAGTAGTTTACAAATAGTACTAGAGAATTTCATAGAATTTCTACATTTGCAGAATGATATTAAGAACTAGAAGTATCCCAATACTTATAAAATCTGCCTATGGCCGTGGAAATTAAAAACGAAAGGGAAAATATAATACCTTAAATTATCGATCTTCCAATCCCATGTAATAGCCACGTGGTGACAAAGTAGACTTCCCTCCCCCTTCCCTTTAGCCTTGGTTCATGTTCTGCTTTTGCCAGTTACTCGCCAGGCAGACATGACACAGTCCAAACTGGAAATGAGCTTGTGTGATGGAGCCTGGTCTTTTGTACTCCAACCATTAGCAGTGGGTAAGATGTGCCTTAGGTGATCCTGGCTCAGGGAGGATGAGTGACCTTTGGACCAGACCTAGACTCACATAGTACGGCAGAGCCGAGACCAGGTGAGTTCAGCCAAGATCAGCCAGACCCCAGCCAACCTGCCCTTCACGTGTTCTTAAGGAAGAAAGAAATACTTGTTTTTAACCCACTGCAAGTGTATGGTTTTGTATCACACAATGAGTAATACCTAAGTCAGAGAGAGATTCTCAGTAAGTCATCACGCAGTTGAAGATACACAGTAAGCGGATGCCAGAATCAGATTGAGGTCAGGGCTCCAAAATGTGGGCCCAGTATATTTTCTACTCCTCGTGACTTGTGATCTCTCTGTCACCTCCTCCATATTTCCTACAGTCTATCTCTCACACTAAAGCCAGCAAAATGGGTCTGATCTTTGAGTCGTCATTGCACAATTTTCTTGCAGGAATGATTTCAGTCTTTGTATACACCTCCCAGAGCTTCGAATGGAGTTTAGAGATTTCCACAGAGATAAATGAAAATAATCTAGCTTGAATGGTGCTAGACAATTAAGATTTGCACAACCAGAATTTGAATTTACATGAAATTAAACCAATCTCTGTGCGAGATGGAGTAGTTTAGAATTACCACTAATTTAATTGAGGTTGCTTTAAATGGCTTGTAATCGGTATGATTGTTGCCAAGAGCTCACATCTTCAGCAAGGTAATCAGAACCCACTCAGCAATTTCTACCTCCAAATCAATTAAACTGTAAAACATATTCCTTTTATTTTAAGAAAGTTGTATGGTTTGGATTTTACTTTATTTACAGTTAAGCCTTTATTGCATTCTAATTTACTTGCCCAGAAAAATTTATATAGTTTTTTTTTCCTTCCACTCTTCATTTTTCCCAGTAGTAGATTCTGTGAACATTATGCCCTCTTTTGGGCTGCCAAGAATAATACTGGCCTCTTAGGGTTGTGACTGGGTATAAATTGTTACACATACACTTACCCAAACACATATACTCACAACACCACCAGGCATATGGTGAAAGCTCACTATTAGCAACATTTTTTTCTTGCTGTTACTATAATCTGCTGTTAGGCTTACCTTTCTGGTCCTACGTTCGTGTCTTAAAAGTAGCCTTGAGGGGCGCCTGGGTGGCTCAGTCGGGTAAGTGTCTGCCTTTGGCTCAGGTCATGATCCCAGGGTCCTGGGTTCGAGCCCCTCTTTGGGCTCCCCACTCAGCGGGGAGACTGCTTCTCCTTCTCCCTCTGCCATTCCCCTTTCTTGTGCTTTCTCTGTTTCTCTCTCTGTCAAATAAATAAAAAAAAAATCTTAAAAAAAAAGTAGCCTTGCTAAGAATTAATAAAGATGAGCTTGGGTATATGGCTATGGAATAAATTTCCTACTATCAACCCTCACCAATGCAAAAACCAGGTGAACTTGAAAGGCTCTCTAACTATGATTCAAGTGACATCCATGGCCCTCAAAGTGTAAGTGATGACATTTACCTATCAGGGGTGACTTGACAGACAAGAAAGGTCCATGAGAATTAGAGAATTCTCTTTTGAAGAATTTGAGAAATAAAATATTCCCCCTAGAGAGCTTAATATTGCTTAGGACAATGCTTCTCAGACTTGGATGTGCATACAGGCTCTCTGATGATCTTGTCAAAGTGCAGATTCTGAGTCATTCTTTTGCAGTGGGGCCTGAGAGTCTTCATTCCTAATAAGTTCTGATGATGCCAATGCTGATGGTCTATGGATCCCGTTTTGAGGAAGTAGTTTTCAAACCGAGAATGCATAAAAATCACCAGGGCTGCTTATTAAATGCACATGTCCTGGACTCTCCCCCAGGGATTTTTACACAGTGGATCCAGGAATTTGCATATCTAACAAGTCCCTGAGCTCTAGAGAACACGTTCTGAGAAATAGTATCCAGGCCTTGAATCTGTGGAGGGGCAGATGCCTCCAGGATTGTCACCTTCTAAGTTTTGAAGTTGACTTTCAGAAGAATGCTTTTACAGTTGGCTAATATGTTGTACTAAATTAACCAAAAAGAAAAAAAAAGAGAGAGAGAGAGAAAGAGGAATTGTGGTTTCATGTGTAAGTAGTTCTTGAACACTAAGTCAGTAGTGTGAAAATCTCTCTTTACTGCAGGCCTTTCAGACTCTCTCATGTGATCATGTATATAAAGACATTTCCCACTTGTTATTTCTGAGATGCCAAACATCATTTCCCAGAAGAGTGTTTTTAGAAACACAACTTGGGAAGTGCCACCCTTAGCTGATTTGGCTCTGCTGCTTCTGAGAAGGAGAGCAAAATGAGCAGTGACGATTCAAATGCTGGGCTCCAAATCTGGGGAGGTTCCTGACCAGTAGAGTTGCTGCTCACAATGAAATAGACTTTTCTTTCAGGACAGAGGACCATCATGGATAGGATTCTCCCGAACACTCTCGACTTTCTCTCCGGAATGTCGTTGAGAACGTTTGTGTCGTGCGTTAATGTTTAAATTAATAATCTAGAAGGGGTTTTCTGATGTGGGGCCCTGTGTTTTTCTCTCAGTGTCAAATAAGCATATCAAATCAGATAATGTCAACAGGAGGGGAGAGAGACTGTGTGAAAGTACAGGGCTCCTTGTGGGTAAGCAATTTTTAGATGACTGCTTCATGAGAACGTATAAAGATTCGGTGGATTTACTGATGTACCTATCTAGTAGCATCTGCACACTTATTCCACCTTCTGCTTGTTAACAAGGTGACGTCTCCCTGTTTCTTAAGCTAATCCCTTCACTGTATAGTAGACTCCAGCCCCATCACCTCCTCGAGGGCAGAGTTCCAGAAATTGTCCTCTCATGTTCCTCCATCACTGTTTCCATCAGCTCCTAAACGCATTGTGATTTCTGTTACCTTGAAAAATAAAAACACATTTTTTTTGTTTCCCTGTGTTTTAAAACATTCCTAAAAAGTCCTCTATACTACCTCTGTCTCCAACTTCTTTCCTCAGCTTTTTCCTAAACTCACTCTAACTGTGCTTTTCTCACCATTCAACTGAAGCTACTTTTACCAAGGTCACCGCTGGTCCACACCTTGCTAGCAACAACGGACTGTCATGTTCTCATTTTATTTATCAGGAGCATTGGATATATTTGATTGCTCCCCACTTCTTGACATACTGTTTGGAACATCACATTCTGGAGTTACTTCCTGTTCCATTGGGGACTTACTTGCAGTTCCTTGGAGAATTTCTTTCCTTTTTCTAATGATTTTAATGTTGAGTGTCCAGAATCTAACTTTTCCTTCTCTTTTCCTTTTCTTTCTTTTTTCTCTTCCTTTTCTTATTCTCAGCTTCCCTTCTCTTTCCTTTCCTTCCTTGCCTCCTCTTCTGTATATATGCTCTCTCGCGATGATTCTTATCCTATCTCACAACTTCCAGTATCTTTGGTATATTGCCATTGTCAAAATTGCATCTCTGTCCCAGACCTTTCTCTTCAACTTCTCTTGCATGTACCTAATTGCTCATCATCTACATACAGTCACATGGTTCAACCTATCAAACTGAATGCCTCCCAAACGTAACTCCTCCTCATCCCCTTCAAATCCACTCCACGCATAGCCTGCCACATCTTCTTGCCTCCAGTGGCTTCAACCAAAATGCTTGATGAATCTTGACTCCTTTTCTGCCTCTCACACCCGACATCTACTCCACCAGAAAATCCTACTGGCTCTAACTTCAAAATATCACAAATAGCTACTTCTCCACACTATCATTCTCTCTCCCCTACACTATTCTTTAAGCTCCTAACTGGTCTCCTTGCTTCTCTCCTTATCTCTTATAATCTAGATTCAACACAGCAGCTACAATTATACTGCTAATCTATAAGTCAACTTGCGTAGTAAAATGAAATGGCCTGAAAAACTCTATGTGGCTTCATTCCCACATCATTCTTTTCTGAACTCATCTTATACTGCTGGCACTTTGGACTTCTTGGTATCCTTCAAACATGCTGCACATATATCTGTCTTAAAGTTGCTGCACCAGCTCTTTCCTCTGTCTGGAACATCCTTGTCCCAAATAACCACAAAACTAACTTCCTCGTGTATTTTATGTCTTTACTAAAAGATTGCTTTGTTTAAGAACACCGTTACCTACTCTGTTTATTATTGCTAACCAGTCACCATCTGCAGGACTCTTGCTCAGCCTTAGCATTATATTCTTTTTCTTATTTCTATTCCATTCATCACCTTATGCTGTATAATCTAATTCTCTCATTCATTGTTTTAAATCAGCTTTATTAAGTTATAATTTACATACAATAAAATGTAACCATTTTAGTGTGTATGTTAATAAGTTGAAACAATTGTATGTATGCCTTCATATATACATCATCTGTCAGATTTAAAACTCTTCCGTGTTTTCCCCCAAAATTCTCTTTGCCTTTTCCCAATTTCATCTCACATCTCCCACCAGTGTCAATGTTTGATCTGTTTAATAGAGTTGATTTTGCTTTTCCTATAGCTTGCTATAAATGGAATAACACAATATGTGGTCTTTTGGCTCTAGCTTCTTTTATTCACCGCGATGTTTATGAGAAGTATTCATGTTTTGCATGTCAGTAGTTTATTCATTTACGCTATTGAGTAATATTCCATTGTGTAAATTTATAACAGTTTGTTTTTACATTGATTAGTTGTTCACCATTTGGAGTGTTGTCAGGTCAAAGCTATTATGAATAAAACTACTGGGAAAGTTTTTGTACAAGTCCTTCTGTAGAGGTACATTTGCATTTCTCTTGTGTAAATGGCAAGTACTGGAATGCTGGTTCATATGGTAAGTACGTATTTGCTTTTGTAAGAAACTGCCAAATTGTTTCAAAAGGGATTGGACCACTTTACATTTCTATCAGCAATGTGTAAGAGCTCCAGTTGCTCTATATCTTCACGTTTACTTGATGTTATCATTTATTATCACTACTGTTTTGTTACTGTAATGGTGTGCAAGGGTATCTCTTTGTGGTTTTAATTTGCATTCTCCTTTTAACTAATATCGAACATCTTTCCATGTGTTTAGTCTATATTCATTTATCTTCTCTTATGGGGTGTCCAAATCTTCTGTCCATTTTTTAAATTGAGTTGTTTGTCTTTGAGCTGTAACAGCTATTTATAAATCTTGGGTGCAAGCCCTCTGTCAGATGGATGTATTTGTCACTATTTTCTCCTAGAAAAGAGTTGGGAGGCAGCTGAGCGGTTCAGACTGTTAAGTGTTTGCTTTCAACTTAGGTCATGATCCCAGGGTCCTGGGATTGAGCCCTGCATTGGGGCGGGGAGCTCCCTGCTCAATGGGGAGTTTGCTTCTCTCCCTCTGCCCTCCAGCTCACGCTCTCTCCCTTTCTCTCCCTCTCTATCTCAAATAAATAAAATCTAAAAAAAAAAAAAAAAAGTTGGGAAGAGTAACTCAGTCTGGGATAGAATTGAGGAAACATAAACTGACTACCTTAAACTAAAGCCATAAGATCGTGAAGCTTTTCCTTGAGTATTGAGTTTTAAAAACCAATATTTTCCTTCCCGGGCAGAAAGCCTCGTTCATTTGTTTGCTTGTTTTGGCCATTTCGATTCTTCTGCTCAGCAAGGCAATACGTAATTGTTTCAGTGCACGTCTCCCGATGATGCCTTCAAGCCAGTCCACCCTAATATCCTGCCCTTACGAAGCCTCTTCATTAGAAAGTAAGTTAACTCAGAGATGATGGTGTCTCCTCAGGGTTTAGAATATCCTTCTTTAACTTTTGCAAAATTGCAGAATAAGGAAGAAATCTTCATGACGTTGAATCCATTTCATAAAATGGCTCCCACATTACCTTCCTTTCAGAGGCTCTGGGCAATGCCAGCGTTCCATGGAGGCTCCAGGTCCCTGGCAGTACCCCCGGTAAGGACATGATTCTCCACCGGAATGAATGTGGAAATAGACAGTAGCCAAACCATACTGAGTTTGTCTCCATACTAGAGTAACGAACGAGATTTGCTTTCTAAGTTGATTTTCTTCAGTTGGATTGAGTTGTCAGGGTGGAAAAGGAAGGAAAAGATACAATTCAAAAGTTAATGAATGAAAAGAGAGTAACTGCTAATTATGGCAATGAACCAAAACAGTAGTAAATGAAGAGGACAGGCCAGCTCTGTATCACTGTATATTCAAAACTAAAGACAGTGCCAAATAGTAGATACATACATAATGTTTGTTGAATGTCATCAGACTAAATTTTGACTAGGCATCCGTCACTGTAGGATCTTGACAGATAATATTCCATTTAGTTCTACTCCCCTGAACAAAGCATGCATTAGGCAATGCTACTTTGGTTTTACAGATAAGAAAATTGAAGTTCATAAAGGTCAAGTTACCTCCCTAGTTCACACAGCTGTAGAGTTGAAGTCAAAACCCAGACTCTTGGGGTGCCTGGGTGGCTAAATCATTAAGCGTCTGCCTTTGGCACAGGTCATGACCCCAGGGTCCTGGGATTGAGCCCCACATCAGGCTCCCTGCTCGTCAGGAAGCCTGCTTCTCCCTCTCCCACTCCCCCTGCTTGGGTTCCCTCTCTAGCTGTGTCTCTCTCTGTCAAATAAATAAATAAAATCTTAAAAACAAACAAAAGACCACCAGACTCTCTAACATTTAACTACTGTGCAAAACTACCCAAAAAGTGAAAGGGTAACATTAACGTTTTTTGTTTACTGCACTTAATGCAGGAATTCTACGCACTTATAAGTGCATATACACATAACATAGCACTATGCTTTTAAGTTTTGTCCTGTATAAAACCTGTAAAGTATCTCACTTTCTGAGTTTCTCTGTATACAGTCCAATTCAACAAGTAGTAAGAGCATATTTTGAGTGCTGAGTCGGTCAAAAATGTTTATGAAGTACCTATTTTACTCTTTGCTATTGGAGTAGCTATTGTAAGGAATGTATATACGTAGATATATATATACTACAGAGAGACAAGGTCTGAGACACCCAGGATGACATTTTCATATTTATATGCTTAGGGTCTGGCTGCTTTCTTGGCACATTGTAGTGCCCAATAACTTACAGCTACCACAGTTTTACTGTTTTGTTAGTAATGTTGTTGCATATTACTAATGAATACTGATAACTCAGTACCGTTACATGTGTATGTGTGCATGAATTTGTGTGTGGGGCACAAAATAGCTACAAATCTCTGATTTCCAGTAGCTTATATTATAGTTAGGGAATGAAATAGTAGATCGGATAGCATGTTAGGCTGTAATAAGTTACATGAGTAAAATAAAAGAAGTGGGAATATATAAAAAGTAATGTGGAGGAGGGTTCCATTTTAGTCTAAGGTCAGAGAAGACCTTACTAAGAAGATGACATGTCAAGATTTAAAAGAGATGAGAAAAGAAATTGTATGCATTCATCAGAAAGGAACATCCCAGACAGAAGAATTCAGACTTCAAAGAAGAGGTCCCTCTGGTGATAAATATTTGGAATTGTCAGCATTTAAATGGTGTTTAAAACCAAAGGACCGAATGAGGTTGAACAAGAAAGGAGTGAGGTGGAGAAGTCCATGGACAGCCATGGGGCTTTCCAATGTTAAAAAGAGCCCAAGGACAGAGGCAGGAGTAACCACTGAGATAGGTGGAAAATTAGGTGATAATGGTGGCCTGGAATCCACAGAACAAAGTGGTTCAGGGAGGAAGTGTTGATGGAACACGATTATTCTGTCTCCAGTCTCCCCTTTGCAACTCATTCTCCATAATGTAGAGAGAATGGTCTTCGTAAGTGAAAGTCTTAATCGTATTACATCCTTCCTTAAAATACTTGTGAATCCACATTGCCTATAAAATAAGGTTTAGTGTTCCTAACCTGGTTTATAAAGAGCTTCAGAAACTCAATTCATTACTTCTCCAATTTCATTTCTTACTACATCTTTCTTTAATTTGTTCATTCAGTGAACTTTCTAAGTACCATTTACATTCTTTTTTTATTATTAACATATAATGTATTATTTGCCCCAGGGTACATGTCTGTGAATCATCAGGCTTACACATTTCACAGCATTCGCCATAGCGCATACCCTCCCCAATGTCCATATCCCTACCCCCACCCACCTCCCAGCAACCCTTAGTTTGTTTCGTGAGTTTAGGAGTCTCTTATGGTTTGTCTCCCATTCCCCATTCCCCCCCCCCAACCCTCTGCCCTGCCTCTCCAATACTTCACCATTTTCATTCTAAGCACTCTTCTGGATACTAGGCAGAGAATAATATGGAAGGCAGACAAGATCCCTGCCTACATGGAATGGACACTTTATAGGGTGTGGGATAAACAGATAGTAAATAAATGAATAAATGAGGTAGATACTGTCCTCCATGAGAGCAGAAATACAATTCGTTTTGTTCCCCACTCTCTCCCCAACAACAACAATGGAGCTTGAAGAGTTGACCCAAGTGCTCAGTTGGTATTTGCTGAATGAATTACTGAATAAAGGTGATTTCAGATGGCAATTGGTACTATAAAGGAATTTGATAGGGAAATTCACTGGCGACTGAGAGCAGGCTGCTTTGTATGATCATAGAAGACATGAGACCTCTCTTTTAATCTCTAGCCATTTAAAGATACCCATGTTCTGTTCAGTCCCTGGGCTTTTGAATATCCTATTTTTGTTAAGGAATGCTCTTTACCTCTCTGTTCTCATAGCTGGTCTTTGCCTAGCTAATTCTAACCTTTTCTGGTTGAGCATTAAACTTTCAACTCCTCTAAAAAGGCTTTCTGTATCCTTAAACTAGGTTAGGTGCTTCTTGTAATTGCTTGAAGCATTCCGTACTTAGCTTGATGGTAGCTCTTACCTTGCTGTATTTGCACTGATATCCGTGCATATGAGGAAATCGCAGAGAGGGAAGGAAACTGCTATGATTAATTACGGTCAGCTTTTGGATGTGGTGCTTTTCTACAGTTTCTGACAGCAGAAGATATGGATGCAGGCTGATTTCTGTTTTGCAGTCTTATTCCTTTCACAGTACTTTGTGTATTGGAGGATTATTTTTTCCCTTAACTGCCAATCACAGGCACCTAATTGATCTATTGGCTTTTCTGTTTGTTTACTTGTTTATAGCTGGCTTTATTCCAAATGATCTCTGACATGGAACAGGCATCAATATCTATCATTACCATCAAAGCAGAATTGTAAGATGAGCACGCTTAGGATTTACATTTTGATTTTATAGAAGGAAAACCCTTAATCCTTTGTGTTTTCAAGTGGTTTTAAACTTGTATAGGACCAGAAGGTCTTTTTGTTTGTTTTGTTTTGTTTTAAATCTGATGACTTCTTCTCTCTTAAAAAAAAAAAAAATTCTTATTTCCCTCTTTCCACACAAAATTTTATATGCAGTTTCTAGGGATTTACCGACCCCAGAATCTGTTTATGTTTAAGATCCCCTGATAGATCTCAACCTTTAAGCATGAAAGGCAAGGAAACTTGGTTTTGCGAATTAGGGTCTGTAGAGAAGGAAGAGACTTTCGAACTGAAAGGTCATGCTGTCATTCTGGTTTGGGAAAGGAGATGGACATCCCAGCTCTACCTGGATGGTAGCACCAGTGAGGTATGTGTGTGCTAACGGAGCCTATCCTCACATCCTCCAGTGGGAGGAAAGATAAAATTGGCTCTCTGCAGAAGAAGATAGGGGTCTCATCCATCCAGCAGCTGGAGGACAGGTGAGGTGATGTGGGCTGTAACCTGAAGTGCAGTCTCCAGGATCCTCTGGGAGTTCAGCCAGTAAAGACGAGTTGAGTGTAAAGACAAGTGCTGACCCACTTGCGGTATCAAACCACCCAGATTCGTTCAGGCAGATCATGAGATAATGAAGTGTGAGTTTAAAATAGCCCGAAATACAGGAGAACCTGACACTGCATTTACTAATGGAGATGATTTATGGTGTCACATTTGGCAATGTTTTGGTTCTGACAGCACCGTTTATATTCATCTTCTTAGCATAAGAAGATCAGAGAGCAGGTATGTAACTGGAGCCTCAAGTATTCTGAATCTTTGCATTTGTCTTTGGTTGGGATTTTTAAAGTGGCTTGCCTCTGAGAAGCATCAGGAGAAGAAATGTGCTTTTTATTAAGATTTTTGGCAAATAATTGCATTATTGGAGCACAGTCTTTTAGGGTCAGCACTTTGTATCCAATTACCAGTGAGTGTAACATATGGTTCCTCTGACTTGTCATTTCTGCTCTGCAGGCACTTAAGATAATCCTCTGTAACTTTTCCGGTTAGAGTGAATTTATTACTGGCAAAAATATTCCTGAATTGGATGCTCTCTCCCAAGGATGAACACAGTGAACATGCCCACTGAAAATTGGCTTTTCCCAAACTACTTGTTTATGTAGGAGGATACTCCATAGCAGAAGAGGCCTTTAAAAAAAAATTTAAAACAAAAAAATGTGTAATCAGCATAATTTTTAACTTTTTGCCTGATCAGTGACAAAAATGACTGGATTGGATTTGAGACTTGTAAATGCCAGATGTATTTCTGCTACTATCTTTCTGGATTCCCCATGGAGAGTCATTTAAACTTCCGTGGGCTTTCTTGCTTCAGTTCAAATGCCCACTCCGTCTCTTACTAGGCCAGACAAGTCAGTCTGAGCCTCAGTTAGATTGTCTGTGAGAAGGAAATGCCATCTCTCTCAAAATGCTGTGCGAGCTTAAATGAATCATGTGGCAAAATACTTAGATCTGAGCTCAGCACAAAGCAGGCACTCAGCTCATTATTGTTATTACTATTATCTCAAAGAAATGAATATATGGAGAAGTAGATGAATTGACCAGAGAGGAGATAAGTTGAAATGTTACTTGATTTTTTTATGATCGAAGTCCTGAAAAGTTGGTGTTGGAACACATTCCATGTCAAAATAGGATTTTTTTTTCTTTGACTTGATTTTTTTTTTTAATGAAGGAATATTCCCATGAAAGATTGTTTGGCTTAAACTTCAGTATTTCATTTATGATAAATTATTCTCCTTGTTTTATGTTGTAAACATATAATGTGACTTGTTTGCTCTAATTAAATTAAGTTGGAGGAGCTAAGCAGCAAGGATCATGTTAGCCCTGGAGTAGAAAGAGTTCTAACTGGTGTGGTAATAAGAAAAATACCCCCCGCCCACTGTGGCCACAAGTATTCTGTCCTGGGTTCCAGAAACTGGGAATATATAAAGTACCATGGCAGAGAGAAATTAAGAATGCAAAAAGAGTTAAGATTGCTAATCAACTGACAAGGGTTTTTTCCTGAATTATCTCAGTTGGTCCAGTGTAATCACTAGGGTCCTTAAAAGTAAGGAAAGAAAGTAGGTATAGAGATTAATAGACTATATGGAAGACTAGACTCACCTCTGCCGGCTTTGAAGATACCAGAAAGGAGCCACAGACCAAGCAACGCAGAGTAGCTCCAGAATCTGGAAAAGGACGAGAAACTGATTTTCTCCAAGAGCCTCCAGAAGGGAATACAGCTTTGTGGATACTTGATTTAAGTCCAATGAGACCTCTGTTAGATTTCTGAACCTACAGAATTACAAGAAAATCGATCAGTGTTGTGTAAGTCACCACATTTGTGGGAATTTGTTAAATCAATAAAAGAAAAGAGTTAAAATTCGCAACAACAATTATGTCAGATTTATAGAAAACATAGCGAAGAATGACTTACATGTGTGAGTCTGCAAACATGCTTTCACATATTTTTGAATACTGAGAGATCTTTGGTCGTTGACTTCATTGACCACACATTGCACAGAGCAGTGGTCCAGGGCAGTGAGGAGGCTCTTGCAGTAACTAAGGCAACAAATGAAGGTGGCTGGACTTTGAGTTCTGTAGTCCGAATGCTGCTGTCACCCTAAAATTCGTGTTGGCACCTTTTTTTTTTTAAGATGTTATTTATTCATTTGCCAGAGAGAGAGAGAGAGAAAGAGAGAGAGGGAGAGTAAAAGCAGGGGGAACAGCAGCAGAGTGAGAGGGAGGAGCAGTCTCGATCCCAGGAACCTGACTGAGGTCATGACCTGATCGGAAGGCAGCTGGTTAACAAACTGAGTCACCCAGGCCCTGCTTTCTGTGGGCACCTTAACACCCAGCGTGTTGGTGTTAGAAGGTGGGGCCCTTGGGAGGTATGTGGGTCATGAGGGTAGGCCTCCCAGGAACGGGATTGGTGCTGTTACAAAAAAGATGCTGTTAGCTCCCTCGCCCTTTCCACCATGTCACGATATGCTGAGGAGTGTGCGGCCCTCAACCATGCTGGCACTGGCATCTCAGACTTCTAGCTTCCAGAACTGCCTCAGGAATAAATGACTGTTGGGCCTAAGCTTCCCGGTCAATGGTATTTTGATATAGCAGCTTCAATGGACTAAGACACAAGGCCAGTGGAAGTCATAAGAATGGATCAAATTCTAGATATATTTTGAAGTTAAAGCTATCACTTTTTGCAGGTAGATGAAATGTGGGCCTGAGAAAAAGGAAGATCGAATGTGACTGCAGTCTTTTGGACCTGACCTGAGTTACTGTGGGTGAATCAGTTTTCCGAAGTAGAGAGAAGTAGAAAGTAATTTAATTTACTTCATTTCAATTTTTATTTCAATTTATTTTGTTTTACTTCTGTTAGCCAGTAAGAAGCTACAAAGGTTTTGTTTTATTCTTATTTTTTATTGCAGTAGAGTTGAGATACATTTTTATGCTAGTTTCAGGTACACAAACATAGTGATTTGACAATTACATACATTATGAAATGCACGCTACAGTAAATGTAGTTACCATCTGTCACCATGCAGTTATTACGATATTATTGGCTATATTCCCTAGCCTGTACTTTTAAAAGTGTGACCTATTTATTGTACAGCTAGAGGTTTATACCTCCTAATCCCCTTTACCTATTTTGCAATCTCTCAACCCTCTTCCCCTCTGGCAATCACCAGTTTGTTCTCTGTATTTATGAGTTTGTTTCTTTGTTTTTTTGTTTGTTTGTTTTTAAAGATTTTATTTATTTATATGACAGAGAGAGAGATCACAAGTAGGCAGAGAGACAGAGAAGGGGAAGCAGGCTCCCTGCTGAGCAGAGAACCGGATGCGGAGCTCAATCCTAGGACCCTGAGATCATGACCTGAGCTGAAGGCAGAGGCTTTAACCCACTGAGCCACGCAGGGGCCCCAAGTCTGTTTCTTTTTTTGTTGGTTGGTTGGTTGGTTACTTGCTTTTGATTTTTAGGTTCCATATATAAGTGAAATCATGCAGTGTTTGAGTTTGTCTGACTTATTTCATTTAGCGTAACACCTCAGGGTCCATCATATTGTCACAAATGGCAAGATCTCATTCTGTGATCTTGGCTTTCTATGGCTTATTAATATTCCATTGTGTATATACACCACATCTTCTTTATCCATTTATCTGTTGATGAACACTTGAGTTGCTTCCATAATTTGGCCATTGTAAATAATGCCACAGTAAACATAGGGGTACCTTTATCTTTTCCAGTTAGACTTTTTATTTTCCTGAAGTAAGTACCCAAAGTGGTCTTACATGGTAGTTTTATCTTTAATTTTTTTGAGGAAAGTCTGCACTGTTTTCCTTAGTGGCTGTACCAGTTTACACTCTCACCAATGGCGCATGAGGGTTCCCTTTTTCCACATCCTCACGAGCATTTGTTATTTCTTATATTTTTGGTGGTAGCCATTCTGACTGGTGTAAGTGACATCTCATTATAGTTTTGATTTGCATTTCCCTGATGATTAGTGATGCTGAACCTGTTTTCATGTGTCTCTTGGCCATTGTGTGTCTTCTTTGGAAAAATGTCTTTCCAGGTCCTCTGCTCATTTTTACCTGGATTATTTGGGGATTTTTCGGCATTTTGTGAATTCTTTGTATGTTTTGGATATTAGCCACTTATATATATCACGTGCACATATCTTCTCACATTCAGATTCAAAATCTTTCCATTTTGTTTATGGCTTCCTTTGCTCTACAGAAGCTTTTTAGTTTGATGTAATTCAGTTGTTCATTTTTGCTTTTGTTTACTTTGCCTAGAGAGACATATTCATAAGTATGTTGCTAAGGGCAATATCCAGTAGAGAATTGTCTATATTTTTCTTTAGGAGTTTTATAATTTCTAGTCTCAAATTTAGGTCTTTAATCCATTTTGAGTTTATTTTTGTATGTAAGAAAGTGGTCCACTTTGACCCTTTTGCATGTAGCTGTCCCGTTTTCCCAGCACTATGGATTAAACTGTCTGTTCTCTCCCCATTGTATACTCCTATCTCTGTTGTCATAAATGACTTATTTAATCAAGAGGAGGTTGGTAATTACACCACATTTACTCAACAAGTTCATATTGAGTACCTCCTGGAGTGGTTCTTACTGCATCACTCTGTTCCTAGCGCTTGAGAATATAGTAGTACCTAAAATAGAAAAATAAATCCCGCCCTCAGGATGCGTTCATTCTAGTAGAAGAGGCAACAAATAAGATAAACCATGGTCTTAGTCTATTTGGGTTGCTGTAACAGATTACCATAAACTAGATGGCTCATAAACAATAGAATTATATTTCTCACAATTCTAGAGGAGGGGTAGTCCAAAATCAAAGCACTGGTTGATTGATTGTCTGGAGAATAATCAAACGTGGGTTTATTTCTGACCTCTCAATTCTGTTCTTTTGATCTATGTGTCTTCGTTTGTGTTAGTACTATACTGTTTAGATGACTGTAGTTTTTTATTATAGTTTAAAATCTGGAATTTATACCTCCGTCTTTGTTCTTCTCTAATCGTCCATTAAACCAATGGGTCTTTTGGTCTGGTTTGGTTTCGGTTTTTGGTTTTTAGTTCCGCCCCAAGTTGGCCAAATATATCTGGGGCCCTCAGTGCAATCCCTCCCAACTACAATTTGTAACATGGGAGTGAGGTTTCCATCATTACTGTGTCTCCATCTCTCACCATTCTCTATCTAGTTCTTCTATCAGTTACTGTGCATACGTAGGTGTAGGTATGTCCCTGCAAGGAGGTGAGTTCAGATCCTTTTTTCACTCCTGTCTTGGGCCTCTCCTCTGGAAGTATAATTTTAGACTTACTGGGCTTAAGATATCCTAATAAGCACGTGATAGAGAAGTCAAGTGGCAGTTGGTTATGCTAGTCTGGAGTTCTCAGTCTGAAATAGTATAAACTTAGGAGTGTATAACATGTCATTCATGTTTTAAATCCTAAGACTAGATCACCTAAGAAGTACGTAATGCAAAAAGATGTAAGAATTGACTCCTGAGTCATGACAACTTCAAAGGTCTCGGAGATAAGGAGAAATAGCCAAGGAGACTCAGAAAGTTTGCTGAAAGAGATAAAAGAATAAGCAGGAAAGTGTGTAATCCCTGAATCCAAGTGAAGTCAGTGGTGATTCTTTTTCTTATACGCTGCTTATAAGTGATAGGAATACTACTTGTAGACTCAAGGTATGATTCTTCCATAACACTGTTTCTCTACCAAACAACTATTGACATTTTGGACTAGGTAACTTTTTTGTTGTGGGGGTTTATCCTGTGCATTGTAGAACATTTAGCAGCAAGCCTGGTCACTATGCACTAGATAACAGCAGCATGCCCCAGGCTATGATGACCAACAGTGTCCGCAGCCATTGCTTATTTACTTCTCCAGACCAAGTTAGCCCCAGTTGAGAATCACTATTGTACATCATACGTTCTAACTTACGTTGTTCTCATTTATGATCCCTTGCCAAGTTGAAAGCCTAGCAGGCTGCAGAAGAAAATCTTGGGGTTAAGACAGAGTTGATTCTCTGTCCGGAACACTGCAAATCATCAACAGAAAGCCAGCAGCCTTTATTCTAGACAGAAGGGCTGACCATCCATTTCATGGCTGAATTGCCTTTCAATGATAGCTTGATTAGCATCATTTTCTACCAGGGCATCTTGGAAGCACTTCTCACAGTCACTAACTCTACCAACCTTCAGGGTAAAATGGAAATCCTCCGGCTTGCTGGCTTGCTTTTGTCATGCAATTGTCTAGACTCCGAAGTGCCTAATTAACTTTGTTTTCTTGGTGTTTCTGTGCCTGGAGGACCAGAAACAGAAGCCGTTCTGCATGCTAACGAAGAAATTTTCTAGTAGGTAATTAGAGCTACTGCTATCATACCAGTGACCACCGAGGTAGAAAAAAACTGAGGACACAGAAGCTCTTAAGGATTGTGGTCAACCCATTTCTGAAAAGGATAACCTCTGAAATGGAAAGAGAAGCAGATATATAATAAGGAGGGAGGCACCACGTAACTGCAAATCAAAGAAAAGTCCTCATATGCATGCAATAAAAGGAATACAATGAGGAGGAGGAGGAGGATAATTATACCACATTTACTCAACAAGTTCGTATGGAGTTCCTCTTGGAGTGGTTCTTACTGCGTCACTCTGTTCCTAGCGCTTGAGAATGTAGTAGTACCTAAAATAGAAAAATAAATCCCGCCCTCAGTATGCTTTCATTCTAGTAGAAGAGGCAACAAATAAGATAAATCATGGTCTTAGTCTATTTGGGTTGCTGTAACAGATTACCATAAACTAGATGGCTCATAAACAGTAGAATTATATTTCTCACAATTCTAGAGGAGGAGTAGTCCCAAATCAAAGCTGGTAGATTCATTGTCTGGTGAGTCTGCTACCTGGTTCATAAATGGGTGTTTTCTCACTGGGTCTTCTCCTGGCAAACGGAGTGAGGGATCTCTGTGAGATCTACTTGATGAGGGCACTAATCCCATTCATGAGGGCTTCACCCTCTTGACCTCAGTGCCTCCCCCAGGCCCCACCTATTAACATCATCACATTTGGCGTCACGTTTCAACAAAGTAACTTTGAGGCAACACAGATATTCAGACTAGAACAGTTATAGAGTGATAATGCTAAAGAAAAAAATCAGCAAGGGAAAAGAGCAAATATTGAAGGAGTTGATATTTTAGTAAGGATTATCAAAAGGGTTAGGGGATAGCATTTGAGGCAGAGGGAGTAGTGAGTTCCCATGTGAGCATGCCTAGGTTGGTGGAGGAAGAACAGGAAAAGCAGAGTTGTTGAAGAGAAAAGTAGACAAAAGGCAATAGAACACGAGATAAAGTCACAAAGTTAGGGAATGCTGGATAATGAAAAACTCTTGGTACTTCACAATAAGAACATGAGCTTTTATGCTGAGTGAGTTGGGAAGCCAACAAATGGTGATGAGTAGAGCAGTGACCTAATTAGGTTTATATATTTTTTATTAATTTTTAAAATTTATTTATTTTTTAAGTAGTCTCCACGCTGGGCATGGAACCCATCATGGGGCTCGAACGCATGACCCTGAGATGAAGACCTCAGCTGAGATCAAGAGTCAGATGCTTAACCAACTGAGCCAACCAGTGCCCCTAGGTTTATATTTTAACAAGATAATTCTGACCATTGTGTTGAGAATAGATGCTCAAGGAAAGGGCAGAAGTGAGGAGACTCATTGGGACCAGTCTAGGAGAGAGATGGTGGTGCCTTGAATAGGGCTGAAGGCAGGGGGGATGGTATGAAGTGGTCAGTGCTGTGTATATCTGAAGGTACAATAAACACATTTTGTTGTAGAAAAATATGTAGGTTTGGGTGAGAGAGGAGGCAAGGATGATGTTGAGTATTTGAAAAATTGGACTCTGTTCCGGACCTGCAAAGAAAGAAATTTCAAGTAAGCAATAAGATAAAGGGGTCTGAAGTTCATTGGACAGGTCTGAGCTGGAAATTAGATTTGTGAATCATCAGTGTATAATGGTGATGAGAAATGCAGGGTTTTCCTTGTTCACATTTTGACCTCTTTAGGTAGGCTCAAGTTACACCGTGCAGGCAGGTACCCCAATAGCCAAAAATCCAGGCTACTTCCAGAGCAGGAAACATACTATAGGACAAAAGAAGCAGCTTAGATGGTAAATTAATAGCATTTGAAAGGGGAGAGGTCTGTATATAAAAAGAAAAAGACTTATGGGACGTAATAATCAAATGCAACCTATCAAAGTTGTTTAGATGCCAAATAGAGCAAACCAACTGCTAGAAAACAGGCATTTTTGAGGAGATTTTTTTGAGGGTTTTGAAAGTGGACTGGGTATTGGGTGATCCATGGAATGATGGCATATGTGGTTATACTTTGTGTATCATGTGTATATGTGCACTGCATATATTGTTATATGCACTGCATACATTGTCCCATCCAACTTACAGAACACACATTCAAAAACCAAATTATTACGAAGAATTTGAAGACAGTGACTGAAAAGCTTTAGGCCCTAGGAACAGGATGCGTCTGAACATGGGCCCTGTGTGACGTTGCAGCCCAGGAAGAGGGCCCTGCTCTCGTGTTCTAGAGCTTGTGCCATCATGTCTGGCTTTCAGAGCCTGGGCTAGACCTCCACTTTCTCATCGGTCCCGTGGAGACAGAGCCCAGCACTGACCCAGGCCCTGTAACACAACAAGGGCCATGTGGATTTAACAGCCAAAGTGAGAAACTGACAGTGTTGCAGGAGGAGATTGTCAGCAGTTTTAAACTTGTAACCAGCCCTGGACCGCTCGATGTCTAGAACTTCGTACATTTATATTGCGGGGGGGAAAATCCTGTGATTATAGATAATACATCACCTCAGGGTCTTGATGTCGAAGGTGTTAATTTGTTAAGTGTGAATATTTGAAATATGTCCGAATTCTGTCTTTGTTTGGGGACTGCCTGAGCTTCTCCTCCTAGAGGATCTGAAAGGAGGAATTCCCCTTCTTACTTGGGGCAGTGTTAGTGCCGGGCACTCACTGAGCACCTACTGTGTGCCAAGCACAGCCTGCGCTCACTTCGATGGGCATTCTCTCACCCAGCCTGCGCACAGCCATTTCAGATAACGTGGTTCTGTTCTTTCTTTAACTCCAAGTGAGACTTGCCAGATGAGCACTCTATGGGATGTATTTTACTAAATATAGGCTGGACCTTTACACTAAGACAATTGCTTGTTGTTTATCTCGAAGTCATATCTAATTAGGCTTCCTCCTTCACATACAGCGCCCACTGCACTTCTCAGACAAGAGTAAAGACAGTTTTCTTCCCCGCTGATTCATCCTTTCCGTAAGAGTTTATCACCCATTTATATATATAGATGTGTGGATATGTGTGCACGTGTGTGTATGTTGAGAGAAGAGAGAAATAGACCATAACATCTTACAATGTTTTCTATACCAGTCATGCTGCCTAAGAGTATCAGAACACTTTTCATTTTATTGAAATGGCTTCATTTTTTCCAAATGATTGCATAGAGTCTACTGCTAACATCAATTGTGTATCAAAAACATCACCAAAATTGCTAGAAAGAAAAGTAATTTTCCCTATTGCCTCTCCCGGCATCATTGTAAAGTAAGGCAGTGTAACTAACCCACGTAGCCATTTAGCAACCTTCCATGAAGTTATATTATTTGTTCTTAGAATCTTTATGGAGAAATAACGGTATGAAAAACACTAGAGTGAAGCAAAGGGTCCTATCCCAGGAATGGACATCTGACACGTCAAGGAACTTCCTTTCCTGACAAATCTTTTTTTTTTTTTTTCCATTTTACTTATTTATTTGAGAGAGAGAGTGAGTATGAGCAGGGGAAGGGGTGGAGTTGGGGGGAGAGAATCTCCAGCCTACTCCCTTCTGAGTGCAAAACCTAATGCCAAGCTTGATCTCAAGACTCTGAAATCACGACTTGACCCGAAATCAAGAGTCAGACCCTTAGCCGACTAGGCTACCCAGGTCCCCTGACCAATTTCCTATTTGAAAAGGGCTGTAGGACCACAGACCATCTCCCAGGTAAAAAGAGGTGCAGGTTAACTCATTTATTCACTTTTTTTAGATTTTATTTATTTATTTGACAGACAGATAGTGATCACAAGCAGGCAGAGAGGCAGGCAGAGGGAAAGGGGGAAGCAGGCTCCCTGCAGAGCAGAGAGCCCGTTGCGGGGCTCGATCCCAGGACCCTGAGAGCTTGACCTGAGCGGAACACAGAGGCTCAACCCACTGAACCACCCAGGCATCCCTTAACTCACTTATTTAAGTAATCTGGTATGTTAAAAAATTGAAGAAATCCCCAAATAGAGTTTCACAAATCACGATTAAATATTTACATTTTACTATTTATTTACTTATTTGATTTATTTATTTTTAAAGATTTTTTATTTATCCGACAGAAAGAGAGAGGGAGAGAGAGATCACAGGCAGGCAGAGAGGCATACAGAGAAAGAGGGATAAGCAGACTCCCCGCTGAGCAGAGAGCCCAATGCGGGGCTCAATCCCAGGACCCTGAGATCATGACCTGAGCCGAAGGCAGAGGCTTTAACCCACTGAGCCACCCAGGTGCCCCTACATTTTACAATTTAGCAATTAATGCAATTTAATCATTGCATTATTCCCCACTCAAAAATTCAGAATATATTTTTACAACATTAATTCATATTTTATTAAGAATTCTGAGGTCCTTGAAATAGTAACGAGTGCTCATCTGGACCTAGTACCTGAAATTTCTGGTTTGAACTCTAATATGAACTGGCGACATAGAGTCCCATTCTCTGCGAGCACTTTAGTAAATCCCCTATTCCCTGGGGTGATGCGGACAGCGTGCACTGGGTCAGCAGAGGATTAGAGCAGACTGATGAAAGAGTACAGATGGAAGTGAGATTGCCTCCACATGAGCCTGTTCTTCCTTGGACCCCATGCCAATGGCATCTAATGAGCCATCCTGAATCAGCGGTCTATTGACTTTGGTGCAAGAAATTTCCCACAGTCATCCTTAAAAATAAACAGATAATAACCATTTATCTTTCAAACATTTATATGTTTTCTGTCTGGCTAGCTTGATTAATAACAAAAGTGCAACAATTAGCACGAGTTGTTAGGCTGCTACTGTGTTCCAGGGTGTGGTGTGAAGTCCTTTATTGTATCCTCTTTAATTTTCACATAAAACTCTATGAGGCTGGTTAATGAATGAATCTTGTGACATCAAAAGTTACAGGTTGAATCCTGATACAAGTTGATCTTTTATTTTTGTTTGATTAAACATATTTAGGCAAAAGATGAAACTCCTTGATTTAGTCCCTGAAAACTGAGTTGAATTGAGCTACTGATCTGGATTCATGAGATCAGTTCTCGAGGGTGACATTGGGTTGTCGCTGTTACTGTTTTTTTTTTTTTTTTTTCTGGATATTTCTGATTTTTGTGAAGTTGGAGAAAGCAGCTAACCGTGTGCTTAGTAAGCTAGTTCACCATCCAAGTTGCATCTGCCCTCAGGTGCCTCCAGGTCATTTCCTACACAAACACACACACAAAGTGCTTACATAAGGCCTTTACACAAACACACGCGCGCGCGCACACGGTACTTACATAAGGCCCCCTTGCAGAATCTCATAGGCGTCATAGAACAGAACATGCAAATGTAGAATCACGTTGTAACTCCTTGAATACCTTTCCTTAATAACTAATCTCACGGGCTGTCAGAGCCCTGAGTGGCATGGGCCCTTATAAGAAGATCATGTCTCCTAAAATACTTAATGTCTTTGACTAAGCTACCCACGACAGACTGACAAGTAGACCTCTACAGGCCATTCCAGGCTCTGGTTTCCTTGGTTTTATTAAACGTCCTTCACCTGTTTCCCTGGGTTCCTGGCCAACAGGGGTAGCGAATCTTTCATTACTAGATGTTCAGAAATAACACCTTTGTGCCAGGAATTATAGATCAAAGACCTACTGGCCAGATTTGACCTTCCGATATATTTTTGTTTTTGTTTTTTTGACTTGCAAAGTGATTTTTAAAAAATGAATTAGGATGAAAAAAAATGAATTAGGATGTAAACATCAGGTGGTGTCACACATTCACAGATACACCTATGGATGGATGAACAAATGGGTTTAGATTTCTGCTTCTCCTGATTAAATTAGAGGTTTTGGCATCACGGGATTTGCTTTCTGGCTTACCAACAGTTGATGAGAACTCAGGAGTGGGATCCACTTTAGCTTGGGCAGGCTTTCTCTGTTTTCCACAGTCCTCCATCTTTCTTGTCCCTTGGCACTGGAGCCAAGTGTCGGCTACCAGATATCACAGTACGAACATGCTTCCTTTGTCTTCCAACATACCCAAGTTTTCCTATGTCTGTGGCTCTGACTTTTATTTAATAATATGAAGTATTTACTATATGCCAGATACAGATAATGATGAAAAGACTCCTCTTTCCCCATCAAAGCTCTCAATCCTTTGGACAGCTTACATACATAAATACTTCAGTTATGATAACACATGACCTGTGTTTCAGTTAAAGCTCATTTAAAGAGATGTGAGACTTTGTCTTGGGCACAGAGGTGATTTGAGGAGGACTCCACAGAGTAGGTGGTATTTATATAAGATTTTGTAGAAGAAGTAAGACATTAAATGATGAAGGCGAGATAATGAAGTGGGAGAGCTAGGTTCTTGTCTCACAGAGTCTAAGAATGAATCCCACAGACAAAGGGGACCAAGTGAAGCAATAGAGTTTTATTAAGCAGGGATACAGAAAAAAGCTCTGAGGATGGAGAAGAGTCCTAGCACCTCCCCTGATAGTCTTTTATTTAGGACTGACCAAGGAGCTTGTGGCCTTAACATTCTTGTGATGTTTTGGTTTGAGTAAGGACTGATAATGAAATCTTTAATAGCTTACTTCTGGTCTGGATATTCTTTGTTGGTCACAGGTGACTATCAAAAAAAAAAAAAAAAAGGACACCCCCTACCCCCCACAGCCACCTAGGTCAGAGTGGTCTGGTTTGTTCCCTTATCTCTGGTTTCCTTACACTTCTGCATTTCCGGGATTCTGTGAGAGGGATCACTTAGCCCCCTACCTATCTTTCCCTACCTAGCCTCATCTGTCCCTTATCCACTAAGATACTTTGGTATACAAAAGATAGTTTCGTATCCAAAAAGTGCATTTGGGACCCAGATGTTTGCGAGGCTTTTATAGGAAGCTGAAAGGAATATTGAGCAATAAGGTAATGGGATAGGATTTTGAATGCCATGCTCAATAATTTTTGAATTGCTGTCAACCATTATCAGGGAAGTTACTGTTAATAAGTAAAATCTTCCATGCTTCAATATGCATCCATTTCTATATCTTATAGTTTCCAAGGATTTTTCTTCCCTAAAAGATCTTTTTGTGCTTAAAAGTATTAATTAATTCATTAATTTAAAATTTTTTTTTAACTTTTTAAAAATTTACTTATTTGACAGAGAGACAGCCAGAGAGAGAACACAAACAGGGAAAGCGGGAGAGAGAGAAGCAGGCTTCCAGCCAAGCAGGGAGCCCTATGTGGGGCTCAATCCCAGGGTTCTGGGATCATGACCTGAGCCAAAGGCAGACGCTTAAGGACTGAGCCACCCAGGCGCCCTAAAAGCATTAATTTAGACAAAACTTTTCTTCTTCAAGATAAATAACACTAATTGTATTTAACATTCTTTCTTTTGGGACCACTCTTCTCTTAAAGCTCTTTTGTTCATCAGTGGATCTGTGTATTTAAAAGACTGGCTGATCTTTTTCTACAGTATTGTGTTAATCACCCAGATTCCGAACTCAAGAGTCCTAAGTCCCAGTGTATGACCTTAGGCAAATTTGCCTCCACTTCCTCCCTTAGAACTTAGTATAATCTTCCCTGCAGAATTTGAAGAAATTAAATATGATTGATAAAGAGCACTTACCATAGTGCCTAGAACTCACTGAAAATTAGTGCTTATTGTTAAAGAATTTTAAGAAGAGAGATACATCCAATTTTTAGTAATATCCATACCCTAAGCAACCATAACCACTGTAACTTCAGAATATTTTTCTACTTCTAAATTGCCTCCCTCATATTTTAAACTCTACTTATTAATTTTTTAAGATGACCTCTTAGTTTTGAAATTTTCTTAATGTCTTCTCAAACTATATCTATCAGACTCATTATTTATATATTTTATTTAACTTAAAAAATAGGATATTTAGAATATGGACAGAGTTTATATTAATCAATAAGACACTCCAATAGAAAAGTGGGCAAAAAAAAAATCTCAAACATATAGTTCGTAATTCACAAAGAGAAAAATCCTAGTAGTCAATAGAAATGTGAAAATGAAAATGTGGCCAACTTTTGTTAGTCATCAGAGAAATGTCAATGAGAGACAAAATGCAGTATTTTCCTGAACACACACGAGAATGACTAATGAAATAGACAAAAAAATACCAATTATCAGTGAAGATAAGGAACATCCAGAGTTTTTATAAACTTTTGGTGGGAATGTAAATTGGCACAACAACTTTGGAAAACTATCTGTACACAATAATGCTAAACATACATATAACTTGACCAGCAGTTCCACGCCTATGTATATATATCTAACACAAATGTGTAAAGGCATGAATTTTCGGCAAAACACATGAATACACTGCAATAGTATACAGTTACAACACCACAAGCTGGAAGTTACCTAAATGTCTTTCAACATAAAATAAGCAAATAAGTTTTGGTGTATATACCCAATGGAACAACAAGTTGTTATGTAACATTTAGCAAATAACAATGAGTATCAACTAACTGAAGAGGGCAGGGGTGCAGCAGGGGGATGGAGTTCTGGAAGGGTGAAGTAAGGAGCTGGATGGAATCTATCCCAGCAAAACAACAATTTAAATAGTGAAGCAGTTTAAAAACAAGCGATCATTTAAAGTCTGGGGGAAATGTCCTAAGGGCACACAGTAAATGGAAAAACAAAATCCATTCATAAAAATCTGCAGAATCTTAAAATTCAGAGCTTATGGCATTTAAGCCTTTTCTTTACACTGCTCTCCAGCTAGTGTTGAGGAACTTACCCCATGTGCTCTCTTTCAGGCAGGTAGAGCCTAGAAGAGCTGGGTTTACTCTCCTCCTCCCAGCCTTCCTGGTCCCCATCCAGTGCCCCATTGCAGAAGCTCCATTACAGGCAAACATGGCAGAGGTGATGGGGTCTTACCCAACCCAACTCTCACTTATACTACATAAGCTCTACTCATCACAGCAGGTCATGAATAATGGGGCCCTGATTATCCTGCCCTAATTTGCTTACAGGATAAATGTTCCATGATGGGAGTTAGAAGGCGAGAAGTTTAAGAGTGGCCATCACCTAGAGTGTTCACACGCAGAGTAAAGGGTCATTCCAAGAAAGCCAGTCCCTGCCTCCAGCTCTAGTGCATGGGCATGGGTTTCTGCCCAAGGAAAAAGCCAGGCCCTAAGGAAGAAGAGTTCCTCAGTTCTCCTTGAGGGGACTGACTTCACTTGGAGTGAAATGTTGAGAATTCCATGAATAAATGTGTTGTCCAAAAACATAATTTTGGCAGAAAGTAATTAAGAGGATGTTGGCTTCATGATACAAGCAAAAACAGTAGGACATCCAGAAGTGTAACAATGAAAACCAGGGAAAGATAAGACCCCTAAGAAGACCCCCATGGATCACAGCCAACTTTAGGGGTCAGGGAGGATGTCCTGGAAGGCACAAGGCTACAGGCACATAAGAGCGTTAAGATCAGGATGTGCCCAGATTTGAAAGCTTCCCATAGACTCATCAAAACCGAACAGAAATCTTACTGTCAGATTGGGCTTAAACCTCTGACCAAACACTGACTGAACTATAAGCTACACTAACCCAGGGGCAATTTCTAGAAATCCAGGCTTAAAACCAAAATCACACTCATCCTTGTGATTCTGGAAGACTGTGTCCATGTCTAAGGCTGTACCCTCTCAAGAAAGATCAGAGAGAAACTTCAAACCACTAATCCCTGGCTGAACCTGGAGCGAAACAATGCACACTTCAGAAGCTGTGAAAACAGCTGCTAAGTCACATAGACCTCAAATGGCAGAGGGTGAAAATCCAACTGTTTAAGGCAGCATGACTTACTTGACCAATAAGTGGCTTCCAGTGACCCAGGGATAACACCTAGGCACTCAGACTAAAAGGAAGCAAGGAATAAATAGTTTAAGCATGGACACTATGAAGAAAATGGAAAGAAACATCTCAGAATGGGAGAAAATATTTGTCAACGATATATCTCATTTCATTATCCTCTTACAGTGCTCTAAAAACAAAAAAGAAAAAAAAATCCAATTCAAATGCAGGCGATGTACTTAACAACTGTTTCTTAAAAAAAGAAGAAAAAAAAAAAAGACAACTGGCCAATAAGCCACTTAAGAGATGTTCAATATTATTAGTCATTAAGAAAACACAGATCAAAATTACAATGAGATCCTGCTTCACACACACTAGGAGGACTATACTAATAATAATAAAAAAAAAAACATTGCTGGTAAAGATGAAGAAAAGTCAGAACTCTCCTACTTTGAGTGTACTAATATAAAATGCTACAGTCACTTGGTAAAAATACTGGCAGTCCCTCAAAAGATTAAACATAAAGTTATTGTATGACACAGCAGTTTTTTCTCTAGTTGCATATCCAAGAAAACTGAAAACATACATCCACACAAAATCTTGTCTGACATTGTTCACAGAAGCATTATTGGTAAGAGCCAAAAAGGTGGAAACATGCAAATGTTCATCAAAGAATGAAATGATAGAGTGTGGAATTTCCATACAGTAGAAAATTTGGCACCAAAAGGGAGTGCTAAAGTAGCCAGTCACAAATGATTCCATTTGTATGGAATTTACAAACTGGATCTATATCTGTTTCTAGAAACAAAAAGTATATTAATGTTTCCACAGGTGTAGTGGGTGGGATGTGGAAGGGAATGAGAAGCAGTTGCTAATGGGTATAGGGTTTCTTATTGAAAGGGCACATATGCTCTAAAGATAGTCATTGAATTATATTCTTTATATCAGTGAATTATGTAGTGTGTGGATTATGTCTCAGTAAATGTTTTTAAAAAGGTAGACTATAGTTGTTAAATATTCAAATAATGACGGTGAGAAAAAAAAAAAAGCCAGACATACTGAAAATGTAGACAGAATAATTCCTTCTGTAGGAAAGAAGAAAGCAAGAAATAACATCAAAGCTTAGATTTATTGTTAGAAGTCAGGATAGAGGTTACTTTTGTAAGTGTAGGGTAGTAACTAAATGGACATGGGAAGGATACTTCTGGAAGATGAACAATATTTCTACTTCATTATCTGGATGCTAGTTAGATGAATCTACTCAGGACAGTTCATCAGGGGACACATTTATGACAGGTACATTTTAAGTTGGCACAATGTACTTTAATAGGCTTTTCTAAATTATGAAGCCGTAATCATTTTAATGACTAGAAGCCAACTGTTACTGTGCTATGAATTTTCACTTCTGCAATTTTAACTGAAGAAGTACTGGTCTATAGTCCAAATCATTCCATTTAATTCATCGTATTTGTATATTCTTTCTTTGATTCAGTCACTCAACAAATACTTGTTGAATGCATGTGCAATGCAAAGCCCTCGGGAAATAGCCAACTCTTTGTTCCTCCTGCCCTCGGGATTTACGATATATCAGGCTGGAAGACAATAAAAATTAGTTGCATGTATAATAAATATCACGGAAAAAGGGTTCAGACATGATGAGAGTAGATAATAGAAGCCTTCCTTTGTTTAGGAGTTCCCGGCAAAGTTCTTTGAAAGAATGACTTCTAAGAGTAAGTGATAAGGGTCAGTAGTTTACCAAGTTAACAGAGGGAGAAAAGTATTCCAGCAGAGAGCAGAACTTGCATCAGGGCCCTGAAGCAGGAAAGAGACAGGCCCTTCATAGAACATCATTTAAATGTTGAATGGGAGGGTGATTCACAATAGAACTGGAGAGAGAATCTAAAAAATTATTTCTAGACATTTATAGGAAGTGACTCAAGCAAAAAAGTCTTTTGAACTTGCTTTTTGTCCCAAATATTGTTTAATTTCTGTAGTGAATTTTCTGTAGTGTAACCAGAATAGTCTTCCTAAAATAAAAATCTAATTACACAGTGTTTCACCTCAAATTCTTAATGACTGGTCCTTAACGACTCCATATAGCCTCTCTTCTCACTTCTTTCCTTACTAGCTACATTCCAGAAGTATCTTTACATCTTCAAATGCACTCTGCTCTGCCTTGGATTTATGCCTCTGTAGGTACTGTTCTCTGCTTCAAGTGCTCCCCAACATCCCTTTTTTCTGCTTATCTTTCAAGGTTCAACCTTGGTGTGTCTCTTCTATGGAGGTTTTCCTGGTTTCTTTTTTTTTTTTTTATTAACATATAATGTTTTATTTGCCCCAGGGTACATGTCTGTGTTTCCTGCTTTCTTGTCTATGATTAGGCATCTATCCTCATTGATCTCAAAGTACTTAGTAAACTATAACACAATTGTCTCTTTACTTGGCTTTTTTTTCTCAATATACTGTAAAGTCCTTGATAGCATGGATCTGTCTTCCATATTCATCAGTGACTCCAGTTCTTTCCTCAGTGCTTAGACGTCAAATGCCAATATAATTTGGTTTCATTAATGGACCACTGTTACAAGGTAGTATCAGTCTTGCCCAGAAAGTACAAAACATGAGTCAATAAATATTTGAGCAGTTTTTCCAAGTAAACAGAAAGTGAAACCAAAACAAATTGGTATCTTGAATTTGTTGGGTAGGTCGAATAATGCTCTTTACCCCCAAAATATCCATATCCTACTCCCCAGCTGTGTGACTATTATCTTCCATACTAAAAGAAATTTTGCAGATATAATGAAATTCATGGGCTTCATGTGGGGAGATGATTCTCGATTATTTGTGCAGGCCCAAGAGGATTTGTGAGAGAGAGGCAAGTGCTTCAAGTCAAAGAAGGATACATGATGACAGGAGAATCAGAGATGGAGTTATGGCAGTGGAAACAGAAGAAAGAGAGACAGAGACAGAAAGATGGTGACTGAGAGAGACACTGCAAGATGCTATACTATGGAGTTTGAAGATGGAGCCAAGCATTATAGGCAGCCTCTGGAAGCTGAGAAGGGCTGGGTAATAGATTCTTCCCGAGGGCCTCTGCTTATATAATAAAGCCCTTACTGACCACTTGATTTTAGGGCTTCTGAACTCTGGAATTTATAAGATAATACATTTGCATCTTTCTTCCCCACTAAATTTGTGATCATTTATTATAGTCACAGTAGAGAACTAATACAATATACTTCAGTTTTTCTCATATAATCGGTACTTTAGAAAATTGTGGATGAGGACAGAGAGTAGATACGGATGAATGTCATTCCTATTTGGAATCTTACGTGCTTCATACTGAGTTCATTTTAAAAACATCTTTCTCCCTCGTTCATTGGAAGAGTTATTTCAAACAACATCTTGCATCAGAGTATGTTTTTCTGGAGCAGGACACAAAACTGGAGTAATTACATGCCATTTAATATACAAACTTTTTTCTCTTTTTTTTTTTTTCTATTGCAATATAATCAACACACATTACCTTCATTTCAGGTGAACAGCATAGTGATTCAGCAGCTCTGTATGTCATGCTCGTCACAGTCGTAGCTGTCATCCGTCTCCATATAACCTCATTATGGGATCATTGACTCTATTCCCTGTGCTGCCTCATTCATCCCTGTGAGTCATTCATTCCATAACTGGAAGCCTGTTCTTCCTCTTTCTCTTTACCATATTTCTCACCACCATGAGTTCCTTGTATTTATGGATCTCTTTCTGCTTTTTGTTTGTTTTATTTTTTAGACTCCACATATAAGTGAAATCATATGAGATTTGTCTATCTTATTTCACTTAGCATAATACCCTCTAGGTCCATCCACGTTACAAACAACACGATCCCATTCTTTTTACGGCTGAGTAACATTCCATTGTATATACATACCACATCTTCTTTATCCATTCGTTAGTCATTGGACACATGGGTTGCTGTGTCTCAGCTATTGTAAATAATGCCACAGTAAACATGGCGGTGCATTTATCCTTTCAAATTAGTGTTTTTATCTTCTTGGACAAATATTCAGTAGTGGAATGCCTGGATCATATGCTATTCCTATTTTTAACTCTTTGTGGGAACTCCGTATTGTTTTCCATAGTGGCTGCACCAATTTACAGTCCCACCAGAAGTACACAAGTGTTCTCTTTTGTCCACATCCTTACCAACACTTGTTATTTTGTCTTTTTGATACTAGCCATTCTGACTGGGATAAGATGACACCATTGTGGTTTGATTTGCATTTCCCTGATGATTAGTGATGTAGAGCATCTTTTCAAGTGTCTGTCAACCATCGTATGTCTTCTTTGAAAAACTATCTGTTCAGGTGCTTTGCTGATTTTTTAACTGGATTTGTGTGTGTGTGTGTGTGTGTTGAGTTGTATAATTTTTAAATATGTTTTGGATTTTAACTACTTATCAGATGTATCATTTGCAAATATTTTCTCCTATTGAGAGGGTTGCCTTTTTATTTTGTTGCTAGTTCCTTTCACTGGGCTAAAGCTTTTTATTTTGGTGTAGTCCCTATAGTTTTTGCTTTTGTTTCATTAGCCTGAGGTGACATATCTACCAAAGTATTGCTAAGGGTGATGTCAAAGAGATGCCTGGCTTACTTTTTTCCCTAGGAGTTTTATGGTTTTATGTCTTAAGTTTAGATCATTGATCCATTTTTAGTTTATTTTTTAGTATGATATAAGAAAGTGGTCCAGTGTCACGTAGTTGGCGAGGTTTTTGGTACCATTTATTGAAGAGACTGTCTTTCCCCACTCTGTGTTCTTGCCTCTTTTGCTGTAAATCAGTTGGCCATACAAGCATGGGTTGATTTCTGTGCTCTCTGTTTTGTTCCATTGAGCTTTGTGCCTCTTTTTGTGCCAGTACCATACTGTTTTGATTATTATTGCTTTATTGCATGTAAGATACAGAATATCTAGAAATCCTCTTGGTATCTGGGAGGATAATATCTTCAGCTTTGTTCTTTTTTCTCAAAATTGCTTTGACTTTTGGGTCCTTGGTGGTTCCATGCAAATTTTAGGATCATTCTAACTCTATGAAAAATACTATTGGTAGTATAAAAACTTTTGTATACCTTAATTCTTCTTATAGCATCATTTATATAGGATAAGTAATAATTATGTGCACAAGTGCCTCAAAGAGATTATATTGTTGCAAGGATAGCATTGGGACATAATGGGCCCAAGTTTCTCATTTTGGTTGTATGAATTTGTATGAGGCGTATTCTAGGGAAATCAAGAGGAAGACTGAAGCAGTTAGTAGTATCATGAGAATTTCATGTAAATGGTCCTTGACATCAATGTATCATTTATTTATAAGTAAATTGCATAGTTCAATGAGTTTAACTGGCATCGGGGTTATATCATATGAAAACGAATAGAGAAAATAAAATCAATCACTGTCAGATTTCTCAAACTAAGTAATACTTTTGATCTCTTATTCTCTCGGCAGCAACTTTTGATCATTTGCAAAAAAAAAAAGAATACTGAAAACCTTGAAATTCTGTTGACTTCTTCTTATTCAACTCTACACTCCCAGCATTAATATACACTACTTTTCTCCAGCTACACTCTCCTTTTTTTTAGATTTATAAGGTATTTTAAAGTCAACATGTAGCATGCCTGACTATTTTAATAAAGTGTATTAGATCACCATTGGAATTTTCTAATAGCTCCTACACTTTTCTTGCCATGAGCTATTCACTAAATACACCATTAAATCTCATGTTACATTTCATTATTAAAACCCCTAATAATGCATTTTGTTAAAAACCAAAATGTGTTGTGCTCTGCCCAAAAGTAACCTAGCATTATTTCCCGTAATAACTTTAATTGGATTTGAGCTCTTTACTTTTTCTATTTCATTGTAGATTTTATCGGGTTTAATTACAAATCCATATGTATTTGTTAAGAAGTGCTGGTTTGATATTTTCTAGTGACAACTACATTTTATTCAAAGAAAAAAGGTATTAGAATAAAAATTGCAAGAGACTAACCAATTGTATGAGATGATTAATTGAATTCCAGATATATATGCATTTTTGATAAATGATTTCCCATAGCAAAATGACTTGAATGGTGTGTCAGGGCACCATTATTCATTTTAATAGGTTTGCACAAAGTGCGTATCACCATTATTATAGATCAACTGTGAAGATGTGGATTTCATTCCACCCTCATCCATTTTTAAGTCTGACAAACTTTGTTCTATAAACTTGGAGAAAGAGAAAAAATTATCGTGAGACTATGAATTCCTGAGATTGGCTTCACCTACTGTATGAGAGGAAAATTTTTGATGCATAATTCTCACAAATACTGAGAATTGTTCCGTCAATATTAGATATTTATTTTGATTTAGCTAATGATGGCTCTTGGTGGTAATGAAAGTTACAAGAGGTGTCTGCTCCACACTCCACCCTAAATTAGAAATAATTCTTTAAAGTCATGAAAGTACCATATTAGGTCATTGGTATGTTTGTGGCAGCAAATTATCATAACCGTGTCTAACAGCTTGAATAAAAGTTTTCTGAATATTCCTAATTTAGAACTAGAAAATGTTAGGTAAAAGCAAATAATAATAACAACAATAGAAAATGCATCTATGACTTGTTTGAAAAAGTAAATGAGATCAAAAGGAAGATTGGCCAGACATGAGGGACTATCAGGAAATCTTTCATCAATACCCACATAAGCCCTGTCTGTAAAAGTATTAGTCTAGGGCGGATACTTTATATATACACTTGACCGTTGAGCAATGCAAGGGTTAGGAACACTGACATCTGCACAGTTGAAAATCCACATGTAATGTTTTACTCCCCAGAAGTTAACTGCTCATGGCAGATTGTTGACTGGAAGCCTATGGAAAGCATAAACAGTTGATGAACACATAGTTTGTGTATGTATTATATACTGTATTTTTATGATAAAGTAGGCTAGAGGAGAAAGTATTAAGAAAATCACAAGCGAGAGAAAATACATTTGCAGTAGTGCACTGTATTTATTGATACCATAACTTTACATCATCTGTTTACAAGATAAATTAACTGTCAGTACCTACATCAGTATTGACTTATATGATACAAAACACTGTAGATTTTACATATTAATAACAGTACACAACAAAAATTAAAAGATAATATGAAAAAGAAATTTATATTTATTTACATTATTTATATAATGATCCATGCATTGATAACAAAGAAGCAGCAGTATGATTGTTTTATGGTAGCCTAATGGAATCAATACATGTGTTTCATGGTAGCCTAGCCTATACACTACTGAATATATCATCATAAAATTTTTATGACATATAATATTACACTTATAATACAGTACTGGAAACCTTGTTACATTTTTAAAAATCATTTGTGATGAGAGATTGATACCCAGTTGCTCTGACAGGGACAGAGGGAGGCATATTGTATGGTAATGTAATTCTTTGAAAGCAAAGTTCTAAGACAGTAACAAAACTAACACATGATGAATTATACATTGACTATGGCTCACCTTACGCCTCTGTCCGGATAGACTATCCACTTCCATCCAAGTCCTGCTCTTGATGTTCTACACACTGAATGCTTAGGTGACGATGTCCTATGGTTCTTGCAGTACCGTGAGTAGATTTCCACACAAAGGCACTACGTTTTTTAACTAAGTTTATTAACTATACAGCATGATGATTATTTCCTATTCATTAAGTGGATGTGGATCACTATAAAGGCCTTTATCCTTGTTGATTTTATTTTCAGGAGGCCAAGGAGGGAAAGAAGAGTGGTGGGTCTTGCTATTTCGGAGTGCAGAGATGGAGGATGGAGAAGAGGGGGCAGGAGAGGCACTCGGTGTAACTTGATGGAAATACCTCATAATTTCTGCCTTTTTTGCTTTCCATTTCTCTCAAAATATTTCTGTAGAGTACCAATCCTCCTTCCACTGTTTGTTTAGTTGGAGTGCCTCTATCATAAAAGGGTCTATGTCTTGGGGCACCTGAATGGCTCAGTCGGTGAAGCATTTGCCTTCGGCTCAGGTCATGATCCCAGGGTCCTGGGAAACAGCCCCTCATTGGGCTCCTTGCTCAGCGGGGAGTCTGCTTCTTCCTCTTCCTCTCCCCTTCTCCCCCTGCTCGTGCTTCGTCTCTCTTGTGCTGTCTCTCTCAAATGAATAAAATCCTTAAAAAAAAATAAAAAGGCACATGTCTTGAAGGAAGTCCATAGTGGTTTGAATAAGCAGAACTTGTCACCCCTATTGTCAACTGTTAGTTTTCCTGACACTGCTTCTTCTCTGTCTTCTTCCTCATTGTCCGGCACCGATTCAGAAGCACTCATCTCCAGCAAGTCGTCTTTTGTTAATTCCTCTAGGGTGGTGTCTGTTACTTCTTGAAGCTCTACAGGATCCATGTCATGAAACCCTTTGCCATCTTTTTTTTTTTTCCATATCCCCAATCTCTTTGATAATCTCCTTGATTATGTCTGTCAAAAATCCTGTAAAGTCATGCACGACATCTGGACAGTTTTCTCCAGTAGGAATTTATTGTATTGTGCTCGATGGCTTTCATGGCTTTTCTATAACCCTGTTGGCATCTTCACTGGTGTCATCCTCCTAGACTCTCATGATGTTCTCATGATCAGTGTTCTCTCCCATTATGTTGACAGTCCCTTCCACAGAATGCCTTCTGTAATAAGTCTTAAAGATTCTTGCTATCTGCTGATCTAGGTGCTAAATTACAGATACTGTTTTTGGGGCAAATAGACCAATATCTTTGGTGTTGAATTAATGGGGTTCTGATTGGTCAGGGGCATCATCATATATACATATATATGAGGTGTATGTGTGTGTATATGTGTGTGTGTGTGCGTGTGTGTGTGTGTGTATATATATGGCAGTTCCTTACTGGCAAAGTGCTTCCTGTCTCCAGGGACAAAGCATCAATGGAAGCAATGCAAAGAAAAGTTTCTTGTTGTCTATGCCTTCCTGTTGTAACCAAAAGACTGGCAGCTGGTGTCTATCTTTTTCCATCAAGGCTGGACGCTTAGCAGCTTTGTAGGTAAGGGCAGCTCTGATCATAAACCCACCTGCCTTTGCACAAAACAGTAGAGTTAGCCTATCCTTTCCTGCCTTAAATCCTGTGCTTGCTTCTCTTCCTAATAAATGTCCCCTGTGGTATTTTCTTCCCCAAAGAGGGCACTTTCACTGCATTAAAAACCTGTTGCAGGCAGATATCCTTTTGCAATGATTTTCTTTATGGCATCTGGGAACTTGTCTGCTGTCTCTTGGTCAGCAGAAGCTGCTTCTCCTGCTATCGTGACGTTTTTTTTTTTTGTTGTTTGTTTTTTTTTTTTTTGTGACGTTTTTTTAAGCCAAACCTTTTTCTAAAATTATCAAACCATCCTTTGCTAGCATTAAATTATCCAGCGTTAGATCGTGCGCTTTAGTCTTGATTTGAGTTGTCACCTAAGGACCTGGTTTTTCTCTAATCATATTAGACTCTACAGGTATGCCTTTCTTGTAGCAATGCTGCACCCACATAAAAACTACATTTTCAATATGAGATAAAAAAGGATTTTGCACAAAGTGCAAGGATTTTGCACTTGCTGAAGTAGCTGCAGTGACACCTTCACAAATTTTTTTTTTTTTTTACAAGAAAAAGTCTTGATTCATTCATCTTGAGATGGTGGACAAGCACAACTGCAAGCCTCAGTGTCTGGTACATAGCAAATGAATCAACTTGTTATTTCAGCGTGATGACTTTTCTCCGCTTCTTGGGAGCACCTCCAGCATCACTAGCGGCACTTCATATGGGTCCCATGGTATTATTCACAGTCTGTAGTATTATTGCATTAAACACAGTGAAAAATACACAAGAAGCACCAGACATCACTTTTTACGGCGGTAGACCATTTACTGGAGAGACAAACTTCTCTGGCAGAGATGGTTAGAGTCACACAACGCTTTGAGCAAATACTCAGTCGAGCCTACCACAATAGCAACAGGAGTAACTACAAAATACAGAAGTATGATTACAGTAGTACGATAGTTGATTATATAGCTAATTTTATATATTTATGACTTAATACCATGTCTGGACATCCGTTTACCTTTTCCTTGACTTTGGAGGGCACCATATGTTACAGTCTATGCTGATAGGTGTAAGTTTTGATAAATTTCAACTTTTTATACCAGATTTGTTCATATTTTATAGTAAATGATGAGTATCTATATAAATTTCACTCATTCGTGACATACCTTTTTCTTAATGTTAAAAGGATTTCTATGCTGGCAGTTTGTGACTTCTGTCAGGTTTTCCTGAATCTCCAGAAACTTTCCTAGTATATTTATTGAAAACAATCCATGTGTAAGTGGATCCATGCAGTTCACACCTTTGTCTGGCTTTTTTGTGAAGGTCGTCCTTGAGGTAATTGTATTGAACGAGGGGACCATTAGACGCTGGAATTACAAGAAGCTTCAAACATGAGGCAATTCTGACTCCATCCTCTCCAACCAATATTTTGCTTGTTTGGCTTCCCATGTAATTTGTCTATAGAAGAAACATTGTGCTGTTTAAACTAACTCAAGCATTCTATTGCCCTTGTGGAAGCAGGGTTTTGAAAATAACATAAGTTACCACCTACTTCCTTGCTACATTCTCAGACATCAGTCATTTCACAAATTCAGAATCCCTTGAATGAAAGGGAGTCCAAGACTCAGTATCCCAAATATTTTACCCATCCTTTATCAAAGGGACCTACAGCTATTTCCAAGGGAAAGGGAAACACATTTGAGGAATGATGACATATGGGCTTTGAGACTCTTTTAATCATTAGGAATTAAACTTCCACTATGATTCACCCAGAAGAGTACTATCAAGGTGGATAATAGAGCTTTTTCTTTAGTGAATCTCCTAGAGGGCCAAATGGGTTTAGGAGCCCACACTGTGGTCATTTCTCAGTTCCTGAACACATAGTAGGGACATACATACTTGATTACTTGATTGTTATATGAATCCCTGCTTTCACTTCCCGACCTATGGGGGTGAGACCTAGTATGATAGAAATGACCAACTGGAAACCCTACAGCTGCCCCCACCAGCTGGAAAACATGCACACATACAATCACAAAATAGTAAGCCAAAAGCAGTAAGTTGCATTCCTGGAGAAATTGCAGAGAGTATTGGCAGTATGAAAGATTCGAAATACGGAGTAGTGATACCTACAGTGTTTTGCTTACCTCTTCGGTCTCTGCGGCAGACCTGTCTTAGAGAATTAGATTGGATTCTCATAGACTTAATCAGGTAGTGACTTCAACTTCAGCTACTATTCCAAATACTGTTTGCTTATTAGTGTAAATCAACAGAAACTCGAGCCTGTGGTTTGCAGCTATTGATCTGGCAAATGCCTTTTTGCTTTATACCAATTAGCAAGGTCAGTCAGGTATAGTTTTTTTCCACTTGATCGGGATAATGGTTTATTTCACTGTCTTAGTTCAGGCTTATCTAGCTTTCTGTCAAAATCTAGCATGCAGGAATCTTACTCATTTTGCCATCACACATGGCGTCATATTGGTCTGCAAATGGATGATATATAATGCCAGTCAGATCTATTCAGCAGGAATAATATGGTAAGATACGTGTGTGTCACAGCGTAAGAGAGAAAAATCTAAAAATATTGAGAGTTCTTTGATCTCACTGAGATTTTTAGAGGTTCATTGCATCTAGGATATAGCTGTGTATTCCCTCCGACCTGAAATACCATCTACACCTTTTAGTTCTTTTAATAAGAAAGAAGCACAATACCTGGAGGATGTCTTTAGATCCTAGATCTAAGAGACGCCATATTTGAAAGTGTTTCTTCAGTCCATTTATGAAATGATCTGTAGAATTGGCTGTTTAGAGTGAAGTCCAGGGGAAGGAGAGGGTCTTCAGTTGGATCAGGCTGGATTTCAAGGCATTTTTCTATTTAGGCTAATGACGTGACTTAAGGTGCTCAAGTGTTACTTGATCAGTATTACTGATCAGGATGCTCTCCTGAGCTTCTGGTAAACCCTGATAGGATAATCATAACATGGATACCCAGCGGTTGGAGAAAAATATCACAAAACTGTTTTTCTTTTGAGACATAGTTCTTACTGCTGAAACTGGTAGAAAGAAATGTGTAGTAGCTGGATAATGCTTGTAACTGATTGTGCAACCTAAGCAGACCTTCCAGTCATTAACTGGGTATTTACTGCTCATAAATTTGAGCATGCAGAGAAACTCTATTTTTTTTTTTTTGAGAAGCTCTGTTTCTCACGACCCTGAGGTAGTATGTATAAGAAGCAAGTTATGTGAACTATTGACTCTGACTTTCTTTGCGTTTACATCTACTACGTTGCCACCCCTCCATGAACACACACCCATGGCCTCATAGAAGTTTTCCTCCAACAGATTACTAAGGGAAAAAAAAAATGGAGCCCCATTACTGAGTATATTGCATGATATACTGACATTGGCTAGAAACACATAGCTGTAGCATTAAAACTCCACTCAGCGGTGGTCCTAGGCAATACTATGGAAAGGACACAGTTGCAGTGAGCAGAACATGGAACAGTGCATTTGGGAAAGAGAGACAGACTGAAATACGGTCAGTAATGATACATAGACAGTGGCTGACAGTTTGATAAGATGGTCAGAGACTTGGAAGAAACAAGATTGAAGAATAGTGTGTAGATAAACCCCTGAGATGGGCATAGAGTGTGAGAATATACATATCTCACCTGAATGCTTATCAAAGGCTGTCCCCTTCATGGAATCATCTCCGTGATGTTAAGGATAACCCAGTCTCTGGACACCATGCATAGTCTTTTCCCAACTATTTAGTGCTTGATGGAAGGGTTTATGAATAAAGTGGCCAGAGCTACATGGACAGAGACATTGCCTGGGATTTCCCTCACCATGACTGAACTGAGTGCCAATGCTGCTGAGGGCCTCACATGCCAGCAACAGGGATCAGTACTGGTATATTACTGTTCAGCTAGTGTCAAGTTACTCACATACGACCACTTTCATCATGATTTTTCCTGACTGAAATAAACACATAGTACATGACTTTTTCTTCACTGTTAACAGTGTTTCTCCCAACACCCCACTTACAGATGTGTTAACACTCTCTTCACCATCATGGTCTAATACAACGTCATTGCTTCTAACAGGGAAACTTACTTTACAGCAAAAAGAAGTCAGACAATGAGCTCAGTGCTCATTGAGTGTGATTTACTTCTCTCTGTACCCCATCATCCAGAAGCAACATACCTGAAGGGAATGTGCAAGAGTTACTAAGGGCTCAGCTGTAGAGCTGACTAGATAATGGCATTTAGGAGGGAAGGAAGCTGACCATATAAGTTGTGGTATATGCTTTGAACCAGTGACCAGTGCCTCTTACCTTTTCCATCTAACCTAGAGGTTGAATTAAGAGAAGTTCCTTTCGCTATTTTGCCTAGAGGACCATTTGCAAAACTTTTGCATCTTGTCCCTACATGCCTTTGAGCTCTGTGAAAAAGTAGAGCGGTAAGGGTTAGTAGAGGATTGTAGTGAGCTATCAGAGACATAATTTCAACGGGTGAGATCATTGAGAACTGAAGATTTGAGTTGTTCCACATAAAAACAGTCATGGGCGGCTAAGGTGCTGGCTGTGGGTAAAGACGGGTAGTGAGAAAAGGAAGTTTTCATCTATAGTTGTTTCTGTGTTTCTTTTTTTATTATTATTTTTTATTGTAGTTGTTTGAAGCCTTATTATTAAAATGATTGAAGCCTTTGATTGAAGCCTTATTATTAAAATGACCAAAATTTCATAAGATAGGACACTTGCAGAAATGTGAATGCAGAATACTGCCATATATGTACTAGTTTTTGAGTTCTTCACTTGCTAGCCATGTGAACTGTGTGAAATGAGAGCAATAATGATAGTACAGCCTGTCCATGAACCCCGATCCTGTTTTCCTATCTGGAAAATGAGATAGTTATATTAGATTATGTCATATATTTTTGTGCAGCTTTAAGATTTTGCAGTATTTGAGGAGTATGAGGACAAAATCCAGTATAGTAAAGATGACTGCATTTACTTTTATCGCACATTAAATTCCCCTGATAGAATATTTCCCTTAGTTCTTGAGGGAGTTTTTCAGCTTTTATCCAAGTTAGAATTTTCAGAGCTAGAATGTCAGCCAGCTTTCTGAAACTAATTGGGATAAAACTAGATGGTTGAACTTTGAGGCTAATACAAAGTTAATGAAATTCAACACCTGTATTCTAATCCAACAATGTGCTTGACAAAGAAAGGTAAAGATTCAGACAACTGAGTAAATGCATTTAAAACAATGGCTTTTCATTTTTGCAACTTTATTAGCAACCAGTGCGATAGACTTCAGAATGGTTTGAAAGCTTCTTAAGTAGATTTTGTTAACTGTAGGTGAGCATATGAATAAGAATGGAATTAGGCAAAATTGAATAAAGCCAAAGATCCAGTTCTTGAGTATTTTTACTTAAACCAGAGCATGGAGCTCCTTAAATGCTGGTTAATTAGTTCGTTGACTGACTTGAGGCTTGGCATATGAAAGCATGAGATGAAGGGAGGCTGTGTACAGAAGTGCACTTGTGTCCCTTCTCTGTTTTTCTTTGACTTTAATACCCTGAAAATAAAACTCTGTGATGCTTACTTTCCCTGTTTCTAAATAATTTCCATTCTGCCTTGCCAAGATTCAATGAGATATTGCCACTCTTTAGTGATTGTTATAGTGCCAGAGTGCCTGGCATCTAATAGAGTAATGGGCGGAAGAAACCTTCCTCACAGAGACTTCAGAACAAGCCCAAGAATAAAAGAAATAAACTCAATTTGAGTTAGGAGAGAGTTTGAGCTGTCCCTAAAGTGCAGTGGTTTATGGTACCACTAACCAAGATGGTAGAAAAACAAATGAGGGCCAATGGTAAAGTCAGTTAAGACTTAGCGCCCCCGCTGGTGGGAAAAGAGCCAGGTTGGATAACACCCAGAAGCTCATATAGCCCTCAGTTATCAAGTAATGGTATGTTTATCTGCAAGTGGTCACAGAAATTAAAGGATATTTTGGAAACAATTTTCAAGTTTTATTCATATATTTGGCATCACGTAGAGACTAATCAATCAGACTATAACCCTATCTAAAAATGAATCCATTCTTGGCTACAGCAATGAATAAATATTAGAAAGAAATGAAGTCGGTATTTCTCCTTTTTTCTCCCCCTTGATCCAGAGGGGACACGTGGAGATCTAAAGTTCTGCCAGTTAATTGGATATTAGCTAAGCATTGAGTTTGGAAAGAACAGTCTTATTACATAACTATTCATAGAATCACTTTTATTCTCTAATGTCCTAGAGGTTCTCTTGTGAGTTAACTGAGCTCAGCCAATTATCCTGCACCCCTTTTTACCTCCACCCAGATTGGATGGAAGGGATAGTGTACCAATGTTCAATTATTAACTTCGTCCTCAATAAAATCTAATTACGGCCTTGGACTGTGAATTCAGACCTTCAGATAATTCATATCAGCTCAAGTTAGTTTCTGTTCATTTGATGAATAAAGCAGTTTCTAAGTAATTTAATTGTCTAGAGTAAAAAGGAAGAGTTTATCTTTAGTATCCTCGCCCACTTAGTAGCATCATTTACCCACCAACAATATGAATTACCAATTATGGGCTATTTTATTCTTTTCCTTACTAATTTTAATATGATTATATGTGTGTTTTCCAGGTTGGCTTTCTTGATTTGTTTAGAATTTGTGAAATCTAGAGTTTTAAAGAAAGGCGGGGGCAGCGGGACTCTGAATCTCCTCAAGGTTATAGATGCAACGTTGAGTAAGAATTGCTCTGTATATATTAGCTGTAAATATATAGCTAAATAACATTCGTATACATGTCAGGAATGCTTAAACTCTTTAGCTGCATGCCTATGTGCACATGACAATCAGTATTAGCCATAGCCTCATTATACCACAATCACTGAATCTGAGAAAACCAATTATAGAATCAGTGAAATCAGACTGAACAGAAAAAAGCTGAAACAGTGTTTCATTTTTGCAAAGAAAAAACCGTCTAATTTATTATGCATCTGTACATTCCTATGAGGTAAATTGGTTTTACTTTGTTCTTGTTTTTCTAGAATTCACTCAGTTAGGTAGACACAGAACCAACATTAAAGTACTGAGAACTCAGTCAGCAGACTTTCCGGGTAACTCTCTATATATTCTTAAATAACCAGTCAGCTTGTGTGTGAAAAAGAGGGTTTCATGTATGCTTCAATTCTATGCCAGCACCGTGGGAAACAGACAAGACGGTGTTATCAATTTAGTATTTATTTTATAGGTGTCTAGGCAAATATTCTGGTGTGATTATAGGGTCTGCAAATAGTCATCAAATTATGCATCATCTATTCAACAGCATGTATTACTATTCAACTACATGTATTATTACATGTGTTACTTCTTTACCTCTCAGAGCTGGGGAAATAGCAGTGGTCAGTCAAATCAGACTAAGTCCCTTCTCTAATGGGACGTACATCCTAGTTGAGTAAAGAACCTAATGGGGCAAAACACGAAACTGTGTTAGATACTACAAAGAAAAATAGAGTAAGAAGCCAGACAATGTTTAGCATGAGAAGCCGGGGTGGACATTGGAGTAGAAAAGCTACATTCAGTAAATTGTGAGCCATGGAAATATCTAGGGAAAGACTTTTCCATTATAAGGTACAAAATGTAAATGTCCTGAAATGAGAACTAACTTCATATCTTCTCAGAACAACAGGATGATGTCTGAGAGTAGGTTATGTAAATAGGGAGTTTGGATTTTAGTCTGATTACAATGGCAATTCCCTGTGTTGTTTTAAACAGGGAATTAAAAAAAAACGGAATTGAATGTAACATTTTTTTCCCATTTTAATTGTTAAGGTATAGTCTACCCACAAATTTACCCTTTTTTTTTTTAAAGATTTTATTTATTTATTTGACAGAGAGAGAGAGATCACAAGTAGGCAGAAAGGCAGGCAGAGAGAGAGGGGAAGCAGGCTCCCCACTGAGCAGAGAGCCCGATGTGGGGCTCGATCCCAGGACCCCGAGATCATGACCCGAGCCGAAGGCAGAGGCTTTAACCCACTGAGCCACCCAGGCGCCCCAAATTTACCCACTTGAAAAGTGTATAGTTCTGCTTATTTTGACATACATAGGTGATCGTGTCATTATCACCATAATCAAAATATGCAGTAGTTCCACCACCCAAAAGAATGGACTGTTTCCCTTTGTAGTAACCTCCACCCCCACTAAATCTCTGTATTGTCACTATTGTTTGGCCTTTTCAGAATATCCTATTATTGTAGTTATATAGTATGTAGCCTTCGAGTCTTTGTTCACCTAGTGTAATGCATTTGAAATTCATCCACATTGTTGAGTGCGTCAGTAATTTGTTTATTAATGAATGGTATGCTGTTAACTACACATATCACAATTTATCTGTTTCCCAGTTTTTCCGAGCTTCCCCCCATTGACAAAGTAATCTGCAGTAAAGATCCTCATGCACGTTTTTATGTGAATACATGCTTTCATTTCACTTGGGTAAATACAGAGAAGCAGGATTACTAGTGTGAGCAACGAGTATATGCACAAATGTAGGCGTCACATCCCCATTTTGCATTCTCACGAGCAATGCCAGAGTTCCAGGTGTTTTGCATCTTCACCCACACAGGGTTTTATCTTTTTTTTGGTTGTTGCCTTTCAGAATTTGTTTTTAACATACCAAGGTAGTTGATGAATGGAAAATGACTATATTAAGTAGGGATGGAAAACAAAAAAGCAGTGAGGAAGTTTATTGCAATAGTCAAGATGATGGCTGACAGGGTTGTGAATGAAGATAGCTGTGACAGAGATAGTAAGAAACACAATCTCGGGATGTAGGTTGAAGGTGGATGTGAAAGGACTTGCCATTCGGTGTGAGGGAAAAAGAGGAACTGGGGCAAGGAGATAAATGGAAATGGAATCCACAGATGAAGAATAGATCAAGAGTCTCCTTTGGATGTGATGTGTTTGAGACATCTCTTAAACATGCATGACACAATGTGAAGTAATTAGATGACTACAAAACAAAGTTCGGAGCAGTGATCTGAGCCAGACGTAGGCGTTGGAGACTTATATTTAGGCATTACTGGGTCTTTGTGATATTTAATACCTTTGTATGGAATAAGATGGCCTAAAGAGAGTTTATAGGAAAGTAAATCCTATGTCATCATAATGATTAGAATTGAGGAAGAGAAGGAGGAAATTGCCACAGCAACTGGTAGGAAGCGGTCAATGACAATAGAATTCCACTGTGCAATTTTATCATACAGTCCTTGCTTTTGGCCATTGTCAAATATGTAGACAAAACGTCTACAAGTACAGATAGCATTAGATTATGTGGTTCTCAAAAACAATCCTCAGATTTGGGTAGTGCGTGCTTGGCTGCCCTTCTTCGTCCTTACCAAGCAGTTGTTGGAGTTATTTTAAAAGTGAATGAAGAAATGGGTCAGTCACAGCATGAAAGTAAGTCAGTCTGAACTCCTATGGACTGAGCTCAAAAACTTTTTGGTAGGATGACTAAAAGGCAGACCTGAGTAAGGAGGTTAACATCTTCAACCCTTGAATAAAGAAGCCTTATTCATCCTCAATGTTTCCACAGCACAGAGAACATTATGAAAGTAATGTAAATTGTAAAAATGGAAGTATGTGGAAGATACCTGCTTCGGTGTTAGGCAGGTTAGATTCAAACACCCTGTCCAACCCTCTAGAATTTCAGTAGAGCCCCTGGGTGATATTTTTATAATACAAGTCAAGTCATATCACTTTCCTATTCAGAATCCTTTGCCTCTCCACTTCGATAAAATAAAAAGTCCTTACAAGGTCTGATAATACCTTTCCTAACCTACTGTAAGTTTTCCCTTCTCTCACTTCCTTTTAGATACCACACGTATACCAATGACAGAGCATAGTAGGCACATGACCACCTTTGAAATGTTGTCCCTTCTTCCTGCCGTGTTCTCCTCCAAGGCGTCCTCAAGCCTCACGCCCTTAACTCTTTTAGGTCCTTGCCCCAAGTAGTCTTCTCAGTGAGCCTGCTTCCTCTACCCTCTAGAGGATTATCATCCTCTAGAGGATTACAGCATCCCTCAACCCACTTTCTCTGCCTGACTTCACATCAGCTGACACACTAAATATATTTATAACTCAAATGTTTTTATGTGAATAAATATGAAAGACATAAAACTTAAATATGTATATAATATAAATATATATATTTATATTTAATGACTTTCATTACCCACTAATACATAAACTCCCTGATGGAATGAATTTCATTTGTCTTATTTACTGCAGTATCTCCACGAACCAGAAGAGAGTCTGGCACATAGTAAGCATTCAGTAAATATGCATCGATGAATGAATTAAACAATGTACATCAGTCACTACACACAGTGTCTAGAGTTAAGGCTACTGCAGGTGGTAGTGTGGCATTATTAGTGTTACCATCATTAGTAGTTTTTTTTTTTTCATTAAATTTCTTAAATGTCAACTGGAATGAAATTCTGAGACATCGGTGTACATCTGTTTTATCTGTCTTTACCAGAAACTGAGTAGTTAGATTTTCAGCTTGGGTACTTGGAGGTCTAGGAAATCTCTCAGACCCGGGAGTGGCTTGTGGAGCTGGGAGCTGCATCTTCAATGTTCTATGAGCTATTTCACATACTTGCTTCTGAAGGGTATTTCTCTCTCTTCCCTGTAAATGAGTTGTGCTTGCAGCAAACACACATCTTTTGTATAAGACAGCTAAAAAAAAAAACCAGATGTGTTTGTAAGACAGTGAAATTGGATCCCAGAAACAGGTGTGTTAGGTCTCAGCCTATTGACCTTTGAGCTTGGTCTTTTACCCAGTGCCAGTTTTTAGGAGGTTCTAGCTTTCACACTTGAAGTGTTTCCATCTCCAAGACTGTAGTGGGGACGCCTGGGTGGCTCAGTCGGTTAAGTGTCTGCCTTTGGCTCAGGTCCTGATCTCAGAGTCCTGGGATCGAGCCCCACATCAGGTTCCCTGCTCAGTGGGGAGTCTACCTGTCCCTCTACTTCATGCGCCTGCTCTCTCTCACTCTTTGTCTCGCTCTTGCTCTCTCAAATAAGTAAATAAAATCTTAAAAAAAAAAAAGTCTGCAGTGGATAACAAACAAACATGTTGCTTAACAAAAACTAAAGCCTTGAAAGAAAGACCATAATGTAAAGGCTAAGATGTACAGTGAGCGAGGCACTCTGCTAGGGTCTTCTGATTGATCATATCTCATCACTCTCAAAATCCCTTTATTATGGGCTGATAGTGGCCTTTTAAAATTTATTGGTTGAAGTCCTCACCACCATTACCTTAGAATGTGACTATGTTCAGAGATAAGGTCTGTAAAGATGTGATTAATTTAAAATGAGTTCTTTAGGGTAGACCCTAATCTTATGACTGATATTCTTATATGAAAGAATATGAGGCACAGAGTCACCAGAAATACACACACACACACACACACACACACACACACACACACATGAAAGACCATAAGGGGACACAAAGAAGAAAGACAACCATCTTACAAGTTAAAGAGAAAGGCCTTAGAAGAAAATAATCCTCCTAACAGCTTGACCTTAAACTTCTAGCTTCCAGAATTGCAAGAAAATAAATTTCATTTATTTAAACCATTTAGCTTATGGTGCTCTGTTACAGCAGCCCTAGCAAACTAATACCCTTCCTTGAGATAAATGCTATTATTAGCCCCCTTTTGAAGATGAAGAAGCTGAGACCAGAATAGTTAAGTGACTTACCTAAAGACACTCAGGTCACAAGAGGTAAGGCCGTGATTTGCGACCAATATGTCTGGTAAGAGCCCAGATTAGGTAGGAAAGGCCAAAATTTTGGCACAAATGCAACCTTGAAGCAAGAAGCAGCAGCAGCAGCAGCAGAGGAATAGATTCACAAGTCCCACGTCTGACCAGATGAGATGATTGTGGTAACTACCTGGCAAGATTTTAGGAGAGGTTCAGAAGCAAAGATCCAATGAATCTCTGTTTTTGCTGGTTACCTTCTACACCTAGTTGCCATCATCTTCCCTCTAAAGCCTGTTTTCTTACAAGGGCAAAAGGAAAAATACTTTAGAGTATATTTGTTTCTGTTTTAGTTTCCTATTACTTCTGTAATAAATTACCACAATTAGCATAAAACAACTCAAATTTATTATCTTACAATTCCAGAGGCCAGAAGTTCAAAATGAGTCTCAGTGGGCTAAAGTCAAGGTATCAGCAGGGCTTATTCCTTCTGGAGTTTCTAGGAGAGAATCCACCTGTTTACTTTGCCCAGCATCAGGATGCCACCCCATTCCTTGACTTCTAAAATCAGCAGCATAGCTTCTTCAGATGTCTCTCTAACACTTCTGCCTCCCTCTTCTACTTTTATGGACTTGTGATTTCATTGGTCCCACTTGGATAATCCAGGACAATCTCCCTATCTCAAGGTCAGCTGATAATTTAACAGTTCACAGGTCCTAGAACATCTTTGGAGGGGATCTCTATTCTGCTGGATAAAGCTTCTATCTAAAGGAAGAAGGCAGTTTAGATGTCAAAGTCACAGAAGCATAAAAGGAGCCAATGGGATGGGAACTGAAGCTGGCTGAGTAGAGTCCCAAGTAAGGTAGGGCGGCAGGTCAGGCTCCCAGAGGAGGAGATACCATCAGAAAGGAGCCAGATGGCAGAGCCTTGGGAGCTCCCTGTGACTGTCTCCTCCCAACCGTACGCACACTAAATGCTCTTATGTTTTCGGTGAAATCAATTACCTCTATCTCCAGGCATGATAATACTACCCCAAATAAGCCAATTCGTACATAGCATTTTTTTTGGCCACGGTGACTGGCTTGGGGGTGGCCATATGGCTAAGATGGTTAAGTCAGAGCAGAAGCCAGGACTTATGTTCCAAGGCTGGAGAAAAAGAGAAAAAGTTTGACATGGCCCAGGAAGCATGAATCATGTAGTCTCGGGAGCTGTTGGCATTCGCCTGGTGACAGTGAGAGAAGTCAGTCTTAGGGTGGTGCTGACTACAGAAGGGGAAGTCTAGACAGGCAAAAATGAAATAGGTCCTCATTGTAATTCTTGAGATGCTAAATCATACTCTTCCAGAAATTTAATCTTCTTGTAGATATTTTTAAAATATGTAAAATTCTGTTTTCTTTGTTCTTTAAGGCACTTTGAGTTGGAAACTAATGTATATTCTTACACAGAACCTTCAGCGAATACATCATTTGGGAGATAAAATGACACCGGGAGCATTTAGAGGTAGACAGTTACTCCCTGAGAATTCAGTTTTGTTCAAGTTCTGGTTTGAGGGTTTTTATCGTATCACATTAACAATATTTGGAAATCATCTCTACACATCCTACTAATGTTATACCTTTTGCTTCTATGTAACCTCATATATTTGCTATTTTAAGCCTGTTAATAGGAAAATTGGGATCAATAGATTTTAACCTTTTTTTCGGAGTTTTATACTCTAATTATTCTCTTTACCGTGGCCATATGATTTTTTTTTCAATTTCCCCTTATTTCTACATTGTTAATTAGACCCTTAGGTAAAACTGTTTCAACAATTCATTGCCTCTTTCTGCAAAGATTTATTGAACATCTAGTACATGACTCTTGTGCCAAGCACTATTTATTCTATTATGGGTTCAGGGAAAATAACTTGGATAAGATTCCTGCTTCTATGAAATTTATATTCTAGTAATGGTAAAGACATATAAATAGATAAAAAAAATTAAATGAGAGTTACTTTAAAATGTAAGTGCTATGAAAAAAATAACTTCTTAGTAACCTGTTGCAACAATAAAAATGTGCAAGAAATCCACTGAAAACCGAGTATATTGCAGAGAATTTATTTTTATCTGGGAGTGGTCTGGGGGTCTGATAATTCAAAGTGGGTTCGTAGCGATGGCTTGGCTTCAGCCTATAGGGACTGGCAAGCTCTGTCTTTCAATGCCAGAGGTACAAGAAAGCAAGTAAAAACAAGGGAGGTACTTTAGGTTTTGTATTTGGAAAGGTCAAGCTCTTAATACCCATATACCAATGGCCAAAAAACCCATATGGACAAGCCAAAGTCAAGGAGCAGAGATAAATACTCCATGAAGACGAAGCTTTGGAAACAAAGAGGTACAGGGAAGATGAATATTTGGGGCCAATAATTCAGCTTATCACACAGATTTATATGAGGAGAATGGCTAGAGTGGAGGGGGCTACTTTAGGTGCAGGATTTAAGTGAAGACATCTCTGAGGTGAGGTATGAATGATGAAGAGCCACGTGAAGAGATAAGGGGATAACATTTTTGCAGTAAATGACTATGAAATGGGAATAGTTCCAGAGTTGCTTATTGATGGTGTTAGTGATCGATCTGTCACTGAGCTGCGAACTCAGGAAATAGCAAGTGAGCCCCGGCAGTGTCGGGGCTCACTGCCCTGAGTCGTGAATCCCGAGGGGGCTGCTGGACAAATCAGAAGCAGAGCTTCTGGCTGGGTTTGCCAGCATCGTTGTCCAACAATCTTAGATAAATTCGTGGCAAGAACAGCTAGTAACTCAAGAGAGGAGGATTTGGAAAAGAGAAAAGGAGAAATGTGTTCCAGCTGGGCGAGGTGGCAGGCTCTAGTCTTAACAACCGACCTCTCTACCAGCAAGATGGACACCTACAGTGTTATAGGGAGAGGCTGGAGGAGGTACATGCAAGAGAGCAGCAGGGAGCACATGATCATGCGTAGAGGTCAATATGTGTTCAGCCCACGATCTTGGGCAGGAAAGGGGATATGTGGGATGTGGTCGTCTAGGCATTCCAGGGCTATCCAGGCTTTTCTGGCCTGGTGGTTCGAACGTTGTTGTCATTGCAAAATATCTTCGTCTGTGCCTCAAGAAAGTACAACAAGAAATAAGTAAAATGGGGGCTCCTGGGTGGCTCAGATGGTGAAGTGTCTGCCTTCCACTCAGCTCATGATCCCAGCTTCCTGGGATTGAGTCCCGCATCAGGCTCCCTGCTTAGTGGGGAGTCTGCTTCTTCCTCTCCCTCTACCGCTCCCCTGCTTGTACTCTCTTGCTCTCTCTGTCAAATAAATAAAATCTTAAAAAAATATATTTTTAAAAATTTTATTTATTTGACAGAGAGAGAAAGTACACAAGCAGGAGGAGTAGCAGGGAGAGGGAGAAGCAATCTCCTCATTGAGCAGGGGGCTTGATCCCAGGACCTTGGGATCATGACCTGAGCCAAAGGCAGTCACTTAACCAATTGAGCCACCCAGGCATTCCCTATAAATAAAATCAAGAAAGACAGAAAGATGAGAGAAAGAAAGAAAGAAAGAAAGAAAGAAAGAAAGAAAGAAAGAAAGAAAGAAAGAAAGAAAGAAAGAAAGAAAGAAAGAAAGAGAGAAAGAAAGATGGGTTTCAGTTAGAACATCAGTTAAGCAGTCTTGTCTATTACTTATTTTGCTTGGAGGTCTAAGTTGAGCAAGTAGGCTTGATGACAATGGGAAGGTCAGAGTGGTTGAAGCATGGAAAGCAAAAAAGTGTTAGAGAAGACATTAAAGATGTAGGCAGAGACCAAATCATTGACACCCTTGTAGTTCACATACTAATGCTGAATTCTATTCAAATTATAATAGGACCCCCTGGAGTATTTTAAGCAGGGGAAGATAATAATATGAATTATATTTTTAGGATATCACCTTGGCTGCTATTTAGGAAGTTAGGCTTAGGGGCAAGAGAGAAAGCAGGGAGAAATACTAGAGATTATTGCAGTGTCCTAGGTAAAGGACAATACAGTTTACACTAAGATGGTAACGGTAGATACAAAGAGAAGTGCACTGATGGTGCGTTGTGTTTTGCAGCCAGATCCAGTAAGTCTTGTTGGTAGAAGGATTGCAGTTGTTCATCGGAGTGATGAGAAGTGAAGGGAAGAAGTGTCGGTGGGGAACTGGTTGCCATTTATTTAGATAAGAAAGGTTTTTGTTTTTGTTTTGTACATGCGAAATACTATTATAGTTCTAAACAGGTAATATTAATGTAAGTTTGGTTTCGTGTTTTGTTTTACCTTGGAGTAGATAAAAGAGCTCATTTCAGTCGGATTAGATTTTGGTTAAGTAGAAGATATTTCAATGGCTTGTAGGGTTTATTTTTTAAATTTCTTATAAGAAAGGTCTTCCTTCGGAAATACTACCTAGAACTCTTGATGACAAGCGGATAAACAAGACAAATTAAAATTTGTTAGTTTCAGCGCAGCTTTTCACATGGATTTGGGTCTCTTGACTCTGTTTCACTCCAATTGTCAAAATAAATGTGTTGGTCATTAATTTATCATGATACCGTACATTTCCGGAATGTCAAGAGAGGCAGAATTGACATATGGCTGAGAGTCTGTACTTGAGGGCTACAAAGGCAAACACAACGCATTTTGTAGGAAGCACTAAAAAGTTCAGCTGTCTATCAGAATTTTATAAAGGGACAGCTACACCAGAATAACATTTGCTTGTTATTAGTACCACCAAAGTCAATGCCATTTTAACAGGCTAATTCTAGATGAAAGCACAAATGAGCCCCGGGCAGCAATGAGAAATTAACCATGAAAATATAGGACAGGGTGTTTAAAAGGCAGTATTTAAGATTCACCCTCTGTCCCGAGGGTTTAATGGTCCAAATTAAAAATTAAACACAAAGAAATGGATAGGAAAATATACTTAGAAAACACTTAAATGGTAAATAAGCACAGAAATGTTCCAGTGGTCAGCAGGACGTTGCTAAACTCCTTATGGCTGCTGGTGACTTGTCTGATTCCAGGAGCTCTTCCTTGTCTAAAATGATAGGCATCTTTAAGCAACAAATGCTACCCATACCTTTCCCCTGAAATTTATCAGAATATTCATCCCATGAGATGTACATTTACAAAGTTATGAAATTTTGTCATTCTGTAATTTTATTTTATTTTTCTATGTAACAGTTATGCTCATACCTAAATGGCACCAAAATACTAACATTAAGAGAAACATCTTAAATAAAAATGTGTTTAATCTTGTCAAACTCACTTCTCATGACATTCTAGATTATTTTGGGGGTAGTCATCTTGGCTCTTCATATGGATGGTGGTTTTGTTTGATAGCTATTACGGGTAAGTGAAAACTTGTGGCAATGAAAGAATTTGAGAAAAATAAAGTAATAATGACAAATTTTTAAGAGATTTTAGTTGTTTACTTTTGCCAGAAAGATAGAGAGAAAGCATGAGTAGGGGGAGGGGTAGAGGGAGAAGCACACTTCCTGCTGAGCGGGAAGTCCAGTGAGGGACTCCATCCCAGGACCCTGGGATCATAACCTGAGCCAAAGACAGATGCTTAACTGACTGAGCCACCCAGGTGCTCGATAATGACTAATTTTTTAAAAAAAGATTTTATTTATTTATTTGACAGGCAGGATAGAGATCACAAGTAGGCAGAGAGGCAGGCAGAGAGAGAGGGGGAAGCAGGCTCCCTGCTGAGCAGAGAGCCCCATGTGGCTCGATCCCAGGACCGTGAGATCATGAGCTGAGCAGAAGGCAGAGGCTTTAACCCACTGAGCCACCGAGGCACCCAGATAGTGACTAATTTTTAAATACCTTATTGAGTGCAGTCCTGGGCTAAGCTCTTGACATTACCTCATATTATCCTCATAAAATTCCAGTTGAAGGGCTGAAAAAAGAGTTAGGTTGGAGGAACAGCTCCAACCATCATGTTCCACATTCACTGTGCAGCTAAATGTCAGTCACTCACAGTGTTCAAGGAACTCATAGAATTCTATTTACCTTGAGCTCAAACTGAAAACACCTTAGATTCAGCTCTCACCATTGATAAGTCATGTAAATACTGTTCCCCTTTCCTATATTTGTAGGTATGTAAACATGAACATGATCAATATTTCTGGAGTATCAAATATGTTGTAGTCATGTTAGGGTCATCTGTAAATGTAAGACAGATAGAAATAAGAATGACTTGGGATTGACCCTGACTTTTGGCAGAAGTCCATTCTCCATGGACTCAGTCTCTGCTTCTGAGCTTTCCGCCCCAGGTCATCTCTTCACTGCCCCACTAAGAATGGAGTAGGTAATGGGGGAAGTCATATTGTTTCCTTCCGTCAGGACTGGTCTGACGACTGATCCTCTGTCAGTCATTGGAAGGCTTTTAGAATTGGTGCCACTCTAGTTGCCAGAGAACACTTTTCTTTAGTTGGGGACACTGGCTCATTTACCACTTCTCAGAAGCAGTGTGGATAAAGTTGAAATCAGAAGGCAGAGAATCCTTTCCTGATCCCAATCTAGTGACCAAACATCCCTTGGGTTCTAAGGGATGTGCTGAGAAAGAAGACTTATCCTGTGACCCTCCCAGGTCACGGACGCCAACATCCCTCTGCCACTAAGCATAAGTTTTACAAAACTGAAAGATTCTCTGAATTAAAAATCTGAAGCTTCCATTGATCATCAGGTCTCCTCCCCTCTCTCCTGCTGCCAGCCAGTCTGTGTTTTAAGAGCCTGTCTGTGTTTTAAGAATGTCTGGTCCCTCTTGTTTTGTATTCCTGTGTGATTAACATAGTGTACCAAACAGGCTGCATTCTCCAAGCATCCAGTCAGATGTTCAAATTCAGTGAAGACTGGGGAGTCCTGTGTATCCTTCTCATTTGTCAGACAAATACTTAAAGCCAGAAAATGAAGAACTTTATCATCTTTATCAGAAGAGAAGAAAGTATGAGGCCCATTGAGTCATGCAAAGGGTGAAACTCTGTGCAGATAGCAGTGACTCTCACAGATGAATGTTTCTAACATCATTAGGTGGTTCACACTTGCCTGGGGACTTTGAAAGTCAAATGCCTTAATCTGGGGATCTTTTGTAGATCAGAGGACAAGCGAGAGGAGCTTCGGTAGTGTCCTGTTGCCCCATCCTCCAACAACCAGCAGAAAAGGACAAATTTTTCTAATCGTGAGAATATGGGTTCTGTGGGGGTTGTGAGAAAATGTGTGTCGACAATGAGGTTCTATAGGATTTCACATCACTTTGCTTCACCTCTTGTGTTCTTAGCTTTGCCTACATATAAAACACGTGTGCTACAGTTGTGAGTTGGGGAGGGCATCTCGTCTGGGCCATACAGGCCACCAAAGGGATGCCGAGGCACCCAGTGTGTGCCACTTTGAGTGTACGCACTCGAATGAGCAGCGATTGTTTAATCCTCGTGTAAATGCTGTGAGGGAAGAACAGTAATCCCCAAGGGGAGATGAAGCTGAGCCTGGGGAAAGTCAGTCAGTTATTACGGCTGCAGAAGAGACATGGTTCAAGTTAGAAGTCAAGAGAACCTGATTCCAGAGTCCACCTACTTGCCCTACATTTTGCTTTTTCTCTAGTCATTACTGCCTCAGGGACTCGCTCCTTCATCTCACTTGTGAGTCAAGAAAAAATCTTTTTAAAATCCTTAATTCAAGGACTTTATGGAAAAAAAGAAGGAAGGATGGAGGGAGGAGAAGGAAGAAGGAAAAACAGAAGGAAAGAAAGAAAGAAAATAGTTTCTGTGGAATGGAAATCCACTATAGTGAATATGTAGAGCAGCCCTCTGGATACTGTGGGTTAGAGGGGTTTGGTTCTTATTTGATTCCTCCCTGATGAGCCTCTCATGTACTTGTGAGAAGTTCCCAAGGAGCTAGTCTGGAAACTAGTAAGATAGGGTCATCTTGGGAACAAAAGCTACCTGTAGACAAGAGATCTGTCAGCTGAGAGAACAGCACAGGTGGAGCCATGAGTTTGCATTAAATGTAGAGAGGACGCAATACTAATTCATTTTTGTGTTTGCCCATGTTGTTTTGTAGACACAAAAGATGGTCATCTAGAAAAGGAGTTGGCACACTAGGGCCCAGTGGTCACATTAGACCCACATCTGTTTTTGTATGGTCTTCAAGCTAAAGAACACATTTTTTATTTTGCAAGGGCTCTAGAAGTTAACAAACAGTACGTAGTTGAAACCATCTGTGGCCCAAAATGCCTAAAATACTTTTTCAGAGAAAGTCTGCCAACCCCTGCCCTGGAAGACTAGGCTGTGACTTGTCTTTTACCATTGCCCAACTCAGCAGTGACCATTTCATGGTGATGCCGCCAGCAGGGCCTGTGTTACCACATTTCTTCCCTGGAGGCCAGCAGCTCAATATGCTTATTAGTAGTGGGTTCAGTCTCTTGTCAAACCAGATTATGCTTCTGGAGGTGCTAGGCCTGCTCCTCTGGAGATGAGTGTAGGGATGTTCAGAGATGGGTTCTTCCCTAAGGATGTGGTGTTTTCAGGCTGATAAGATAGTTGAAAGATCTACTTCTATCCCCTTATCATAGTGGCGAGGCAGCTAGTGGTGAGTCACACGTAATACTTGGGGGAAAGCTAGACTAGGACCCAAGTTCTCTGGCTGATTTAAAACAGACATTTATTGGACATCTGTATGTGCGAGAAATTATATCATATGTTGAACATGAAATCACGAAAAAAAAAAAAGATGAAGTTGATGGAAGATAGGATTGATTTTTGGAATAAGTCCAGTATTTGCTTCTGGGAAGAAGACGCTGAAATAGAGGTAGGAGTGCAGGAGGTTTACGGGGGTGTTGCTTGTAAAAGGTAAAAGGGGACCGCTGTGTTGGCTTCCAGAGTAAAATGTATATGTGATTCTTGGGAAACCGAAAGAGAAACAAGATTGAGCCAGGACTCCCTCAGATTGTGAGACCATCTGGCTGAGTCTCAGCCAGCCCGAAGGAGAGCCCCCTGGTAAATATGACCCTTTGGAGGACCTGGTTACCCATGCACCATATATAGTCATTGCTGGAGCTCTCAGGGAATAGCATGCCCTTCACTCAGCAACTGTGGTGCATCCTGGGGGTGTTACAGATCTTTAAAAAAAAATAAATAAGCTAGCAGTGCCCCCCCCCATGGGTGCACATTGAGTAAACTCACGTAGATACGGTAGAATGGAAGGAGGAGAGAGGCTCCATGAAAAGCCTCATGGCCAAATCTCTTTCTCCCTCTGATGTGTCAGTCCAAAATTAGGTATTTATTCTTTCAAATATATGTTTATTATCTCCTGGTAGCCTGTTAAACATTTCCTAGGAAGGGGGACACATGAAGTTCTTAATACCTTAAAGTGAATGAATCATTCATACTAATTGTCTCTATTATAAGAGAAAAAGGAATATTGTGAGTATTGGAGCCCTATTTCCTAGAATTAGAAGAAAACTATTCTCATCTAAATCAAGTCCTTTCCCCAGTTTACTGAGAAATTGAAAATAATGCATATATAGTTAAGATGGAAGAACATGGCAAGCTAGAGAGAAGGAAAAAAAAATCACAAATTTTGAACTTTTCAGAGAACTGTTAGCTCTACTTTTAGTTTGATAGGTAGAATTAATAGCCTATCAATTCACTGATTTATCTCCATTCCTATACCCTGGACCAAACCACCATGATTTGTCCCCCAACTTTTTGCATTAGCTTATCCACACAGCAGCCAGAATGATTCTCTTAAAATCTCAGTCAGATCGTGACATTTCTGTGTTCAAAAAGTTCCAACAGCTTTTGTGTAACTCAGAGTAAAAGGAAAAGTCCTTAGCTGGCCTTAAGAGCCCTACACACTTCTGCCCCCATTACACATCCCACTTGTCTGCCCCATTGCTCGCTTAGATCCAGCCACAATGTGTCCTTGACTTTTCTAACTAGAAACCTCTGCTCTAGCTAATCCTTCTCTTCTCATGGTATGTACTGTTGGTTTTCCTTTTTAGTGTGAGATAATTAAGACTTAGTGTTACAGAAAAAGCACAGAGCTCCCATTTTTCCTTCTCCCAAGTTCCCTTCATATTAATATCCAACATGACCATGATAGAATAATCAAAACCAAGAAATGAATATTGGTAACTGAACTGCAAACTTGAGTGAGATTTCACCTCTTTGTCCACTAAGTCCCAATTTTCTGTTCCAGGGTCCAGCCCATTCACCAGCTTGCATTTAGTTGTCATGTCTCGGTCTCCCCCTATCTGCAACAATTCCTCTGTCTTCTTGTGTCTTTTAAGACCTTGAGTTTTTTGTTGTTGTTATTGTTCTCTTTTTTGAAAGAGAGAGGTGAGCACGCATGCATGTTGAGGGGGAAGGGCAGAGGGAGAGAGACTCTTAAGCAGGCTCCTTGCCCATTGTGAAGCCATTGTGGGGTGGAGGGGCTTGATCTCACAACCCTGAGATCATGACCTGAGCTGAAACCAAGAGTTGGACATGCCTAACTGATTGAGCCACCCAGGCACACTGAAGACCTTGAGACGGGGAAAGTACTGCCCAGTTATTTTGTAAAGTGCCCTCCAGTGGGCATACTGGGTATTTCATATGAGGTACTTTTCACTATTTCACTTCCTTCAGCTCTTTGCTCAAATGATACCTCAGTGAAGTCTTTTCTGACCTTTGTATTTGAAAATATAACTGTTTCCTCCAATGCCAGAGGCTTTCTTCCATAATTTCCTGCTTTACTTTCTTCAACTAATGAAAATTAAATATTCTTTCCTTCTTAATTACTTCTTTGTCTATGGTCAGTCTCCCTTTACTAGAATATTGACCCCACGAAAGCAAAGACTTCTTTATGGTTTGTTCATTGCTCATTCCCTAGTTTCTAAAGAATTCGTTCAGATATGGAAGATGTTCAGTAAAGATTTGTTGAAAGAACTCACTGGGGAAAGAGCTCGCTGTTCTCAGGAATCCAGGAAGCAAAATGAGCTTACTACAAAGTTATAATGTAACATGACATAATTCCAAGGTATTGGACTGGACCAAGCTTCATGAGACGCCTCACACCAAGATGTCAGTTTTCTTTGTCCGGGTAGTTGGAACTCTTATTTAAAATATGTTTCTTGCTGAGCTATGAAAATCCAAATTTATAAGCTTGGAATTTGTACTTTTTCCTGAAAAAAAATTGGTAAAATTATGGAAATGAAAACCTCTTAGCCTTTATGACTACTGTAGTTTGCTCAGTAAAATGGATTTCAGACGCAGAAACATTTCACCCTCAAAAGGGGCCTTTCAAAATCATTCCCTGACATTTTCACTCATGTAAGTGCAAATGCCTCCTGATTCATGGAGATTTGAAGCATGTTAAAAACCCAGGCTGTTCTCAATTATGCCGGGCTTGCTATTCCATCAGCAAATTATGCAAGACTATTTTTGCTCTTCTCCTTTTTCATCCCACTTTTAATCCTAAAAATAGTGTTAGAATTTCTACCCTAAGTGGGAAAAAAGGTAAAATAAAGTAGACAAAACTTGAATCTGGTAGTTTTTTTGCCTGTGATCATGGTTAAACAGTGGAGGTTCTATGAGCTAGGAGCCTTGGGAATTATCTAGAATTTCACAGCCTAGGGTCAAGAAGAAGAATGAAGTAAGTGAAAAGATGTTGGATTCTAACATAGATATTCTGAAAATCATCTCCCCTCCCTGAGCATAGATTTCTTTATCTACAAAGTGAAACATGACCCCAATTTACTCACTAGCTTATTCACCGAATAAACATTTATTGAGTCTTACCATGGTCAATCCCTGAGTGTATATACATGAAAGACAGATTTCTTCTCTGTAAGGGTTTCACAGGTTAGGATGTAGGTAATCAGAAAAAACCAAAATTATATGGTAGTATGATAACATTTATAAAATGGGAATATACAAGGAGGAAGAGGAGCACAGATGTAGGGTGGTTGGGGACAACAGGGAAGGCTTTCTGAGTGAATGATGTTTGAGATGAGTCTTAAAAGATGACAAGGAGTGGCTAAGTGAAGGGAACTAGGGCAGAGAATGGAGGAAGATTTAATTGGAGGGAACAGTAAAGTAACTTAATAAACATTTACTGGTACACACCATGTGCAACGTACTGGACTAAAAGCTAGAAATGGAAAAGTTAACAGACATGTTTATTTTCTTCATTAAACTGGCATTCTAATTGGAGAGAGTTCAAAATTAATTATTCCAAGGCAATTGGAAGGGTCATGAAAAAAGGGTGGAGTCTTCTAAGAAATGATTTTTAAGAAGAACCGGGTCAGGAAAGGGTTTGTTTTTTGGTTTTTGGTTTTTTTTTTTTTTTTTACATTTTATTTAAGTCTTAAAGGATTTTAAAGTACAAATTAGTGATAAATTAAGTTGGAAATGGGAATAGGGGACAAAGGGAGGGGAAATATTTCAGGCATTGGTAATGACAAAACCTGATTGGCTTTTAAAGATCACTCTTGTCACTCTGTAGAGAACAGATTGGTGACCAATTAGAAGACAACCCACACTAGTCTAGGAGGCAGTGATGCCCCAGGAATTTACGAAGTCTCTCAATGGTGGAGTAAGAGAGAAGTGTCTTGGATAACTGAGGGAGATGTGACATTGAGATAAGGAGGAGTAAACGGAGGGATTGCCAGCACAAAGATGATATCAATTGCCGTGTATTGAGAATGCGGCCAAGCTGAAGATAGACATGCAAGTCTGACCTTTGGAGAAAAAATATCAGGAAGGAAATAGAACTTTGAGTGGCATCAGTGTGTAAATGTTGGATATTTCTCATGAAGAGACTATAGAATGAGAAGAGCACAGAGTGTAGGACCAAGGCTTGAACACCGCCAAAGTTTAAGGGTTTGGTTAGAGGCACATAAACCCAAAAAGAAGTTAGTAAAAGAAGGAGATATTATGAAACACTAAGGTAGTCTAATAAAGAGGTTGTCATCACTGGAGACGGAAAAGTATCTAATGAATATGCCAAGTGAATGTTCTTGGTAACCTTCATGAGAGCTGTGTTCAAGGTGTGTCTAGGGCAGATAGCATATTGAAACAGACATGAAATAGTGTGATGAAATTGACTGGTAAATAGGGCAGGGGGAGAGAATGGAAGGCTATTAATTGAGATGATGTGTATAACAGCCTGTCTATATCTTGCTATTATATTAACCCACTCTGTCCCTTAGCCTCCTTTAACATGTAGTATTGTAATACATATAGGTAAAACGTACACATGTGTTAGGTAGATAAGTAGGTAGGTAGGTAGCTATCTACCTAATACATAGAGCCTGTCGGGGGAACTTGGGCATACCATGACTCAAGGAATCAAGCTCATTATGACTTATCTGGAGTGACTACCTGGGGTAGATATTTTGGATTTCCAAAGGAGAGGCTTATTTTCAGAGTATGTCTTCTTTCACACTGACCCCAGATATTGCTAAATTAAAGCTCATCAACTTTTGAAACTTCCTTTTTTTTGGTGTGGTTCCTGATCCCTTTTTTTTTTTTTCCATGCCTTCACTCTTTTTCAAAATTAAGTGTCATTTAAATTAACAGATGCAAATCCAAAATACAGAGTTAATCAATCATGGCAAATGCAACCATGTAGCCCACAGCGATATGGAGGTTTCCTTTCTTTCCTCAATTTCTCCCTAGAGCATCCTAATCTAGAACTCTTTACAAATAGAGTTATAAACTATATATAGCTTTTTATTAGGGCGAAAGAGTGCTCAGCATTATATTTTTGAGAATATAGTTATATAGTTATTCTGTATCAGCTATATCAGCACCTGAATAATTTTCCATTTTCTCTATGTATGATAATCTGTTTAATCATTTTCTTGCTGGTGAACATTTTTTTTGTTTGAATTTGTGGCTTTTATCTAGAAAGCTACTTTAGACACTTGCATTCCAGTGTATATGGGGTCATGTGTTTTTATTTCTCTCAGGTAAATACTTATCAGTGAAATTGAAGGGTCATCGGGAAGATGCATATTTAACTTTAAAAGAAACTGACAGTTTTCCAAAGTAGATAGACCACTTTATACTTCAGCAAAGTATAAGAGGTTTTATGTTAGTAAATTCTTCACACTAAAGGAAAAAGATGAAGGGGAAACTTTGGATTTTTACAAATATAGAAACAACAAGAATAGTAAATATTTGAGACATGAAAAAAGAGAAAAGAGAAGTTTTACTCTTAAATACTTAAAAATATATGTAATTACTTAAAGCAAATACTGTTATATTGCCTTCTGGAATTTTCAACATATGTCAGTGTAATAAATAGGGCAAGTAGAGGAAAAATTTCACTGGTGAGAGGAATAAAGGAAACTATTGATGCCAAAGTTATACATTGTATATGAAATAATATGATATAATTCTCATTATAGACTGTGAGAGGTTAGGTAGACATATAGTAATCCGTAGAGAAATTAGTAAAGAAAAGCAAAACTGTATATAGATGAAAAGTCAGTGAATACTACCAACAACAGCAGAATATTCTTTTTTCTTAAGAACATATGAAATATTCTACACACACACACACACACACACACACACACACACACACACACACACTCTGAAGAAAGAAATTCAAGACCTAAATGAATGGAAAGACATACCCATATTCATAGGTAGGATGATTTAATATTGTTAAGATGTCAACACTACCAAAATCATCTATAGATTAAGGCAGTGCCTATCAAAATTCCAATAGCCACTTTTATAGAAATATAAAAACTGATTTAAAAATTCAAATAAAAAAATTCATGTGAAATTACAAGGGGTTTTATGTAGCCAAAACAATTTGAAAAAGAATAGAGTGGGACTCACACTTCCAGATTTTAAAACTTAAAACAAAGCAACAACAATCAAATGTGGTGCTGGCATAAGGAGAGACATATATATGTAATTGAAAATCCAGAAATAAACCAGTACACTTATAGGCAATCAATTTTCAATAAGGATTCCATGACAATTTAGTAGTAAGCATTTTCATTATACATAAAGTGGTTTTTAAAACCATTTTTAGAACTCTCCATATTTTCTAATTCTACTCGTGTCATTATTGCCACGTTGTGAGTTACATGGCTTTGTGTATTCATTTACATTGACACATTTACTGTCAAAAGTTCTTTTTATATTCCCTTGCTAATCTTTTAATGACTGGAAGATCTAAATGTCATCCTCTCATTTATTACTGATATGGTTAATTTGCATTTTCTCTCTCTTTGTTTCATCAGTCTACCTAAAGGTTTATCAATCTTATTAGTCTCTTTAAAGAATCGACTTTAGGTTCTCATAATCTTTGTTTTGTCATTTTTCTATTTTATCGGCTTTGCGCACATCCTTAAGTTTTCCTTTCTTCTGTTAATTGTCAATTATCTTTTATCATATTTTTAAGATGCACACATATCAATCATTAATTTTATATCTTTTCTCTCTAGTAATTTTTCCTGATTTAACTTAAATCCACAGAATTTGATATATTATCTTTTTTATGTTCATCTGTCATCTTATCTGCACTTTGAGGGAAATACTGTATTCCCTTCTTCACAGAGAATGAAATCCAGAGCAAGAGGGTTAAACGACTAGCCCAAGACCCCTTAACTAGAAATTCACAGACCCCAGAGTTAAATCCGGGCCTTTCCACTATGTTAAAGCAGTCTCTCCACTGCAAGAACCATTTCTTAGGTCTGTGTGAGCCTGCTTTTTTGACATTGACTTACATCTACTTATAGTCATTGTTGAAAGGACATACATAGGCAGCGCGTCAAGATATCTGTACAATCTGTTCTGTTTGAATTTGAAACTCTAGGTGTTTCTCTAGAGAGAAATCAGAGAAAGGGCTGTGGCTTTTCTTGAATTGGTCTCATTGAGATGCAGAACTTGTTCCATAGAATTCAAAATGTAGGAATTGAGACGACGCAATTGGTAAAGTCACATCAGGTAGTACTAACATCCTAAATCAAAAGCAGAAAAAAGCAAAGGAGATGCTTTTGATCATAGCACATGCACATAAATAAGAAAATGATAAAGCCCTGTCAAAAATCTCGGTTTTTTATGTCCCTTTTCCTGCACCCACTTTTTAGAAAATTTAATTTATTAATATCCTGGTTCTGGAAGAAGGATTGATTTAACCACCTATTTTAACTTTGAAACACTACTCTAGTGGTTTTTCCAAGTTTTTTTTTTAGCCTGGTGGTGGGTATTGAGAAGGGCACGTATTGCCTGGAGCACTGGGTGTGGTACATGAACTATCAATCCTGTGACACTGAAAAAATAAAACAAACATATTTGAGAAAAAATATGTATTGAAATTTTTAGAGATTTTTAAAATCTTAGAGGAACATAACTTTCAACTTTATGTTAGGAAAAGCCACGTAGTGCTTTGCTTAGTTTACAAATGCGGAAATTTTTTCCATGAGAGAGGGAGAAATTTATCCAGAGCAGTGATCTACCCAGGGTTCCTGATCCCAAGTAGTAGTGTGTTTCTCTCTCCTTCTTTCCTCCCCTCCCCCTGTGTGTGTGTGTGTGTGTGTGTGTGTGAGAGAGAGAGAATTGGTGAGATTATGGGTGCTTATTTTCATCCTCTCAATTACACTATTTCCTAATTTCGACAATGAAAATACTTTTGTATTAGGAAGTAAAGCTTGTTAATTATTTATTTATTTTTTAAAACTTGACTCAGTTGGGGCTGAAGTCAGCAGCAGCAAACAGCCTGGAGTGGTGGGAAGGGAAGGTTTGTCACCGCCCACATTGAGCTGGGCTGAAACTCTGGGAAGTGAGTTGAGGGGACTCTGAAGATCAGCTCTGCCTTCCGTAGCCTGGACTTAAGGGGAGGCCTAGGATCCCCTATATCTTCAGTCAGAAGCCAGATTACCCAGGAAGCCTCCATCATGTTCTAACAGAAGCACTGTGAAAGCTGAGTCTTGCCTCAGCCACACTGCTTCTGGCGGGCTCTGGTCGCACAAGCATGTGCTTTAAGGCACGTCTCCCGCTCTGGGGACAGTGGTCAAGTAGAATCTGTTTACAGTCATCTGCACATCTCTCCCCGGAAGCCTGACCCCAAACAGTATTCCCTTTCTCTTATACCTAACAGTGGACTGCTTGCTAAGAAAGAGTTAGCTTTTTCTTTTTCCCTTTAACCTAGAGCCAACAAGAAACCTTCTCATTGATGTTGCAGAAGGTACATGAAACAAGGGCTTAATTTTCCTTATTGGAAATATTTTGAAAATTTACTTGGAAAGAGAAAACTATGAGATGGTGTCAACCCTGAAAGAAGCAGATTAACTGTTAATCACTAAAGTATTTCGAGTCAGGTCAGTTTTGCACCGTTGAGGGCCTGCTGGGTTCAAGCGCTACTGGAGAAAGGGAAACAACAATATATTCTTGTTCTAAAAATTCCAAAGCCAAACATCTACCCGCATGATGTTCCTCTGGAGCTTGGTGCTTACAGAGACCTCATCTCCAGGTTTCAGGCTGTCATGATCAGCACAGTGTCTGTGGAATGATGAGCAAGTGGAGTCATTCCGCAGGCGTAATGTGATGTCGCCACAACTGATTACTAGCGTGTCTCTGTAAAGGGCGGAAGGAGAGGACCGGGATGATGGCGGGTGAACAGAGGTGTGTGTATTACTGAGAACAAGAAGGAGCCCCATAATTATGATTGCTTAGAGAATAAAGTAACCAACCACATTTCACCAGGAGCCTCTGAGATGCTCAGTTTGTTTCAACTTGAAGCATTGAATATATGCCTCTTAATAATTTATGTCCTAACACTTTTCACCTGAGGGACCTGAAACAAATTTAAATGTGGGTTTATTCAAATATGAATCCATACACATGAAATTACACCCACACATCTTACTAAATAAAGACTATATAGTATGTGGAAATGCAAGGAAGGGGGAATTGTACGGTAAAAATACATATATAAAAAATAATTTGGGGGCGCCTGGGTGGCTCAGTGGATTAAAGCCTCTGCCTTCGGCTCAGATCATGATCTCAAGGTCCTGGGATCGAGCCCCACATTGGGCTCTCTGCTTGGCGGGGAGCCTGCTTCCCCCTCTCTCTGCCTGCCTCTCTGCCTACTTGTGATCTCTCTGTCAAATAAATAAATAAAATCTTAAAAAAATAATAATTTTATTTATAATTAACATTTTTTAATAAGTGAGTTAAAATGAGCAAAACAATATTGCTATTATGGACAACTGATACAGTTTGGAGAATATCCTTCTAGATATCTAGAAGGATATTCTAGATAGATTTTATCTTTATAGATTGTAGGTCATATAGAAAAACTTATGTGCATAATACACAAATATGATATATGAAGGAAAAGATTTTATGCAAGTGCATATAAACACATTTTGCACTCTGAGATTTTTGCCCACTTACTTTCTACTGTGAGCGATGCCATAATCACTCATCATTGATGGGATTTCTTTCTTCCTCAATTCCAGAAAGGCTGTGTGTGAGCACAATCTGAAATCCTTTGAAGAGCCTTCCTGAGGAGGACAAAATGGCTGGAAATCATTGAGGAAACGCTCCCTCAGAATTGTAAGTATTGTCTCTAATACGGGACAGTTAATACAAATGTACAGAATTATTTTTGAGAATTTGCAGAATTGCTGCTCATCACTGAAGGGAGATCCCCTGTGAGAAAAGAGCACCGTTCCCGGCCTTTGTGGTGCTTGTCTGTGCCGGGCCTCCCATGAGATACCAGCACTGTCCTCTCAGACTGTGAGCTGCTGTTTTCAGTCACGGCACCACAAGGCATTGTGTCAGGGTCACTTCTTCCCAGGGAATGGAAGCCACGCCCACCCATCCCTTCTCCATATATTCCAAAGTCTGGGTCACACGTGCTTCCAATTTTCTTGGGTTATTTAGGGAGACTGAAGACCCTTTGAAAGGAGAGTGTGAGTTTTCTGCAGTTAAGGTATGCGGGAACCGCAGCACTGAATTGGGTAAAATATAAGAGATGTGACTGTATTCGTTCCCCACGTTAGGGCAGCGTTTATAGAAATGCGGGAGTTACACAGAGATGGAAGCTATCAACACAGATGTTGATCTAGATATTGCCAGGGCTGCTATTGAGTTCAGCCCCACCATACCACCTTCTCGTGGTGTTTGCGGCCCACAGAGGCACTGAGGAATGTGTAGAACTCACTATATTCCTGATTTTGCAATTGGTTATTAGAGAAATGTTAGTATATGTGGAAACATTTTATTAGATTTAAAGGCCACAGAGTGCCATCACCGTAATTTACCTAATCAATTATTTATTGATGTGTGTTGCTATCTACTATTTTCCTATTCCGATAATGCTATAATGAGTATCCTTTTACATATAGTCGTGTGCATTTTCCACTTACTTCACATATATACCTTGAAAAGGGATGGATGGGTAAAAAGGAATTTGCATTTAAAATTGATACGTATTTCTCCTCCCCTGCCTTCGATATTCAGTACCTCATGTTCAAATGAAAAAGAAGTATTTGGGTGATTTGTTGCTGGTTTTCGTTGTTAATATGGCCAAGTTTCGCATGTCCCCTCATTCAGGCCAGTTCTCTGTGTCCTTATGCGTGCAAATGGTGAGGGAGGGAGTCTGATGGCTGTTGCAAACACTAGCAAACTTTTCACCAACACTTTTACCTCCTAGCTACCTGTCTAGAGACCACATTTTCCATCTTTCCTTGAAGTTAATTTTGATCCCAGGATTGAGTTCTGGACAGAGGAAGTAGAGGAAGTAGGTATCATTTCGAGGCCTGGTCCATAAAAATCTCCCACAAGAATCACCATTTTCTTTCTCTTTTCCGGTCTACCTGCTAGGTATGGAGTTCCATGAGACCCTGAATGATTCTATAAAGATTAGCCTCCCTCTACTGTCAATCTTTCCATCCCACCAACCTCCTTCAGACAGTGAAAGCCTAATTTTTATTGTATTGAGCCATTGGTTTGGGAATTGATTGTTTTGTTTGTTAGAGCACTTAGCCTGTCATGATTATTAAACTTGCTGCTTCCCCAGAGTATATGTTTTGATGTCTACTTAGATGTTGTAAGTAGCCACCAATCCACCTTGCTTTGTTTTTAACAAGCAATTTATAACTAGGATGGATGAAAGCATGTGAGTTAGTCCATGTATTATATCTGAAGCCTGAGCCTAATTTCCATGCAATGCGAACGGGAAGCTCAGAACCATATAGAAACACTAACTGAAGATTGGTGTATAGCCTGTCCACGGCCAGAGTTGGCAGTTTGTCCACAGATGCGTAGACAGGGTGGTTGGTATTAGTGGCATCTTGCTTGTGACTTCCACCGGCTGCCCAGGTGCAGGCAAGGTCTCCCTGGAGCCAAACCAGTCAGGATATGCGGTGGGGATTTGTGGAAATAGCCTGGGCTGGAAGTCTGGAAACCAGTTCCCACACTGTATTTGCCTGTGTCATGCTGTGATCTTGGGAAAGTGACTCTCCTCAGGAGATGAATGTCGTCTTATATACAATGAGCCAGTTGAAGTAGATAGGAGGTTGCTAACAGTATACATCCTGTTTATTAACTCTGATTGATGACAATTTCATGAATTGCTGTTGAAAAGATTCTGAGGCCACATCAGAACTCAGTAGAAAACTCCCAGAGCGGGGGACTCGAAGTGGTCTCTGTGTCGTATTTTGTCATCTTATTTCCTCTGCCTGTGCCTCACTTACCTCATGTTTCCATGTCAAAAATAATATCTACCTCATAGATTCTTATGGCAATGAAAAGAAATACTCCACATACAAGTTTAGCATAAACCCTGCCACATGGGAAACATTCCACGTGGCCAGAATGCCTGAGGTTATCCAGAGAATATCGGTATAATATCCAGAGAATGTCCTGAGAATATTAAATATGGCAGCATGAGGAGATGGCCCGTGAGGTCTTGAGGACACGCTCCATAAGCATGGCTTGTGGATGGAGAATTGAGAAACTTGTCTTCTGGCCTTCGTAGTAGGACCCCAACTTTCAGACCCTGATGCTTCATTCTGCACTTTCATACTGCATTTAGGTATTCAGATCCAACCAGAAGGTAAGTTTTGCAAAACATCTTAGTCATTTCATTTTTTACCCTATGCTCTCCTCTTAAAGTCTCTCAAAACTGTATAGGCTTCCAGTGACTACCCTCATACATGGCTATATCCATTCACCTGCCTTTGAAGGAGATCAAGAGGTCTCTTCATGGAAGACAGTGCCCTAAAGGTATATAATGAAAGTCTGTACAACCTCAGTTTTTGTTCCATCCCCAAATGAAGTCTGATAAAGGAACACCTGCTATCACTTTGGTACCTAGAGGGAAAACACACATACACACCAGAAACATGTCTTATCCTACAATTAAAAATTCAGTATTTTATTTCATCTTTCAGAATGGTTTTTTTTTTCCCCCTTGGTTGGTTTGTTGGTTCATTGGTTTTTTCTTTAGAGGGCAGAATCACTAAGAATCACTAAGCTTTTGGTGGCCCATGGAAGGAAAAATTTTACTGCTTTGCATGTTATATTTTGCTGAAGCAATCAGTTCTCCCAGCCAGGACATAAGAATTTCAAGTCTGTAATGCACACAGGTGCCAGGTGTCGACCTTATACTGTGTGCTTGGTAATCAAGTAAGTGATATGACACAACAACCTTATGAGAAAGGTACTGTTATCTTATCAAAAAAGAAAATGAGGCTTAGAGAAATTAAATTACTCCTTAATAGCACACAGCAAGTAAGGGGCAAGGTATCTGTCCCTACGGCCTAAGCATTTGACTGTCTGACTATCATGTACATTTCTCTTCCACCTTTTGTATTTTTACTGCTGAATCCACATAAAATAGACATCAAGAATAAGGGCTTATAAAAAAAAAAAAGGATAAGGGCTTATCCTGAGTGTTTATTGTGCGCTGTGCAATATTCTGTATCATTTATCCCATAATTCCTTTTACTTATACCACAGCCCTCCGAATTATGTATATCATTTGTCCCATTTTATAGATGAAGCTACTGAGACATGGAGAAATAAAATATCTTGTCCAAGATTATATAGATGAGTTAATAATTTACCCAAGACCTGTACCAAGTCATTAGAACTACAAAGCCTATGCATTGAATCACACAGTGTACCACCTAGAGTAGAAATGCATGGAGACTCCTTTGTTCCTTCTGTTTGAACCTGCTTAACATACACACTATCTTGTATTTTTCCATTCCCAGAGAGTATATACTCTCTCACATTCTGTGTTTCAGTCTTATTAATATAAAAAGATTTTTTTTCTTCTCTCAGCAGATATACTATGGAGATACATCTGTTTTTGTGAGTTTATTCCAAACACACAAAGACAGCAAACATTATTTATTTATCTCAGATGAGATTTGGAACTCCCACACCTGATAACCCTCCAAATATCCCTCAAGTACAAATTCCGAAAGAAAAAACATTTTGCTGTTTTTGACTGACTCTCCATTCCTAGGGTTCTTGCTTTTCACTCCCAGTTGCCCTTGCTCTCAGCACTGGCCAACTCCATGGCCTTTGTAGACTACCGATTCATTGTGAAACACAGTCGCATTTCCTCCTGTTTAATTCAGAGCAAAGTATGCGCTCTCTGATCTTTCTTCCATCTCTGTTTCCATTTGATTTTCATATCATATACGGATTTGCTGACTCCATAATCTGTTTCTCCTGAGATAGGACACCTTTGGAAATGACCAAGGAGACTACCAAGAGCTCATAGGACAACATGCCTATCTTGCACTGTCATTGGAGATTCTCTTGGGATTTATGTGCTTAAACTCCCACTGCCCCACACCGTGGGCCATCTTGCTTAAGTTCTCCCAACAGCTTTCTCTTTACCTATCACAAGAGGAACTAAAAGCATTTTGGTTAAATGGAAGGATAACTGAAGACTTAGAATGTTTTTGTCCCATGTTAATAGAGTTTCAAGATTCAGTGGCAGGAATGATGAATATGGAATCAGAACTACTCAGTTCTATTGTGACTGTCTAGTCATAAGATTTGGCTTTTTTCCCTCAAATTGGAGATAAGAACACCTGTTAAAAATGCTTCGTGGAGTTTTCGGACAGCTATCTTCAGTTATACATGAGAAAAGGATTGTGGAGTTATGAAGGGTTCTAGAAATGGAACCCCCTCTGGGCAAGCCCCACACTCCTCAGCGGGGGACAGGGATCATTGAGCACCATAGTGACCAAGCTGAGCCGCTGTGAATAGCACAAGCCTGGTGACAAAAGTGATCATTGGGTACACAACATTTACTGAGCACTGGTTGTGTAGAAGTTATTTCACTAGGTACTAATAGGACAGAGGGGAATAAGATACAGTAAATGAATCAAAGCATGCTTATTGAAACCTGTTACCTGCTGGCCATGGTGATAGATCCTGGGCATACAACTGTGAGAGGCTATGTAGTATAGACTGGAAGAGGAGAAAACAAAAATTTAAACATAATGAAGTGAAGCAAAAAATAGAGTATTCTAGGGCAGCACCTCGATGGGATATTTGGTTCCGACTAGCAGCAGAGCGGGGAGGGCTTCACAAAGAAGGTACCTTATAGAGTGATACCCAAGGATCATTGTATTCATCTCCTAGAGTTGTTGTTGTGAAGTCCCATGACCTGGCTAACGTTAAACAGCAGAAATATAATCTAACAGTTCAGGAGCCTGGAAATTGAAATCAAAGATTTCACGGGATAGGTTTCTTTTGGAGCCTCTGGGAGAGAAGCTGCCCCATGCCTCTCTCCAGGCTTGTGGTGGTTGTAGGCAATCTTTGGTATTCTTGAGCTTGTAAGTGCATCATCATTCCAGTTTCTGCCTCCATCTTCACATTACCTTCTTCTCTATGTCTCTCTGTGTCCTTTTCTGTCTCTTAAAGGGACATTCTCATTAAATTTAGTGTCCATCCTAATCCCATATAATGTCACCTCAGTCTTTATGTGGATTACCTCTGCAAAGATGCTCTTCACAAATAAGGTTTTATTCTGAGCTTCAAGGTGGACGTGAATTTTAGAAGGACGTTATTCAACCCTCTTTAAAGGAGTAGAAACTACTTTAGAGAGAAAGCAACAGAAGGGCATTCCAGGCAAAGAGAACAGAATATGTAAAGTCCTAAAATGATGAAAGAATATGGCATGATGAAGGAATTTTTTCTTTGAATGTTATTGTGGCTAAAGGAAAGAGGGCTAAGGGACAGTTGAAAGAAACAAAGAGGATAGAAAGGGTGGGGTCTATAAATTAAGCAGAACAATTAGGACTCTTTTCTGAGAGTAATGAGAGATGATGTATGTTCCAAAGAAAGGATTGATATGATGCGCACAGTGTCCCAAAGAAAGCACCCTAGCCTTGGGCAGATAATCAAATGAAGAAATGAGAGAACAAGGGTCTAGCTGGGAGGTTGCTCTAGGGGTGTAAGTGAGTACAGATGGTAGCTTGAGTCATGAGTGGCTGTGGACAGGGAAATAGAAGATATATTTGAGAAATAATAAGAGATTTCATTAAATAAGACTTACAGGACTTTCCAATTAAATAACAGTTATAACTATGTGAGGTAATAGATGTTAACTAAACTTACTGTGATAATTTTGTAATACATACATGTATCGAATCATTAGGCTGTTATACTTTAGTACAATTTTGTATGTCAATTATGTCTTAGTAAAACTAGGGGAAAAATAAGAAAAAAAAAAGACTTGCAGGAGTTAATGGGAAGGCACAGAAGTACAGATTTTTATATACCTTAATTTTTTAGTTTTTTTTTTCCCTCATGCCCTAGTAGCTAGCTAAACTTTCAATTGATGATGGTGACTGTCCTAAGAGAGACAAGTATTTATCTTTAAGAGTGAGAATATTGGTATATTTCCCTTAGATTTTCTTGTGTTAATTAGGACTCATTTGCTTCTAAGCGATAGTAATTGAATATTAACTAATGTAAAAAAACAAATAAACAAGAGAATTATTTACCCACATCCTGAGACGTGAGCTACAGACTTGACTAGATCTCATGATTCAAACCCAGTATTTGTATTTTTTTTCTCTCTGTCCCTCAATTCCATTTTTTTTTTCCTCTTGGCTTTATTCTTATATAAGCTCTTCTCATATGGTGGAGCAAAGACTGTTGTAGTTCTAGTTCATATTGCCCTTATACTTAAAATCTCCAGAACAGAGTGTCTCCTCCACTCACCTTGTTCATTGCCTTGGAAAAAGTCTAATTGTTATTGTTTCTATTGCTGCACTTGAATAGATGGAAGATTCTGCAGGCCTAGCTAGATTTTGTGCCAAAATTTAGGAGTGAATAAGCCCATTTGAGCCTCATGGACCAAGCAGGTAACTATGGAATGAGTTAGAGGTTCCCCAAATAAAGGGCCGTGAGGCACACGAAAATAATAACAAAAGTAACAGATACTCAGTACACATACTGCAGTGGTTCTCAGCAAAGTAATTGTCTTAAGATACTATTCTGAATTCATAATTTATTCCATCAGCTTCTGTTACTGCATAAGTCATCCAACCATCTATCAATTAATCCATCTATTCACTACATGTTTATAAAGTACCAACTATTGAAAAGAAACTAAGGAATTAAAAGCTGGATAACATGTGATTTTTGTCCTCATGTAGCTTATGGTCAAAAAGGGAAGGCAGATACTGCAAATACACGTTTGGGTAGGAATTAAGACACAGTGACACTAATTTATTAATATAGATAAATTCATTTTTTGTTCAGTGGATGAATGAGTCAAGGAATGAACCAAATCTGCTTCATTAAAATACTTGTTTTCAAAAAAGGGGAATGCTTCATAACTTCTAAGCAAGTCGGAATGAAATAATAATGGTATAAAAATGAACTGCTAAATATTAAACGTGGGGACAATAGTCCTTTTGGGAATTCAAGAGCAATGTTGTAGAAAAAGTGACATTTCATTGGGAACTAGAGAATGAAAACAGTTCCAGTACCTAGAAGATTATTCCAAGCTGGGGGGACATGAGGAATAAAAGGCAAGGAGGTATGAAATTGCTTCAACAGTGGAAGAAAATAATGGGTGACTTTTATGGCCACAATACAGGATACCTAGAAGATAAGAGAAAGGGCTATAACATAACCAGAGAGAAGGTTTGGAGACAAATTATGGAGGATCTTGGAATCCAGACCAAATGATGTAAACTATTTTCCATAGTTACATTGGAGCCACTGCGATTTGATGGGCAAGAAATTGAATAATCTGTGAAATAATCTGTGTTTGAACGTTAAATCAAAGAAGAGTAGCTGGTACTCACTAGTGCCATGGTCCTCAAAGTCATCCAACTCATGTCACCTTTCCATTTCCGAGAACCTGCAGAGAAATTAGGCATTTTTAAATATTTAACCACTGTTTTCTCTGAAGAAGAGAGACTTCGACTTTGTGAGCACTTTTGTAGTAAAAATTATTTCTTTAAAACTGTCGCCAAGAAACCAAGCCTCTGTGATCATGTAGCCTATTTTGCTTCAACGTATTTAAGACTTGAAGTTGCAACAAGGTCAAGGGACACAGAATCATAAACACCTTCAAGTTTATACCTAATGCCATTGGGGGAAATCTCCAGACCCTTTTAGCACTCTCCGAGCTTCTGTGAGACATTAAATAAAATTGCATTTTAGCACTCAGTTTAGGACTATGTTTGTTCCATTTCCAACTCTGTTAAACATGCCCTTATTCCTACTTTCTTTGTCTTAAAGAAATACCAAGAAATTTGTGTTTTTAGGTATAGTGAAGGTATCTTGGAAAAAAAAAATTACACTTTGAAAGAAAGTGAGAAAACACTTATCTTCAGATTTTATTTTTTTCCTAGTTGAGACGTGTTCAAAGGCATTAGCATACAGTTGTGAATTGACATAGATGTACGTGATGTAGGACAGAGTCATTAGAGCCACAGACTCGTGGAGAGTGGCATTTCTCCATCTGCCGTGGTGACAACGTGAGTCATAGAACCACACCACCTCTTCCCTGAAGACACAGACAGCCCCCACGTGAGATGTGATCCTGTTGCTGGCAAGTGGGATGTGAGCGATAAGCCCTTTGAGTGTAAGGCATCATTTCTCACTTTGGAAGGTCTTGCCCACACAGCCTCCCCTCCCTGGCCAGTCCCACACATTCTCACCTTCACCATAAAGAGGGACTGACAGAGTGTTAGAATGAGGGAGAACTTTGTAGACCGCCACATTCTTTTTTTTTCCTGGGGAAAATAAGATTACTGTGAGATGTCGTTCATTATTGGTCACTACTCATAATAAAGCTACCAGTGCTAAAGAGTTTAATCTCTTGCATGTAATAGACTTTATAGTTTATGAGCATCTTCAGGCCTGGTCTTACCTCTAATTCTCACAGCAGGTGAATGGGGTAGTATTTACCACCTTCATTTGATGGATGAGGAAACCAGGGCTCAGAGGAGTTAAAGTTACTCAACTTGGGCCAAGAAGCTAGCAAGAGCTCAGAGTTAAGCCCGGAAGTGTGATATTCTGAGGATTGGGCCACAGTTCTTACCTCTCTACTTTCTTGTCCCTGACATGATTTCCACCACACGTCCCCTTTGCGGTGTTTGTTATGGTGAAAGATTCCAAGGGAGAATTTCAGAAGATTTTCCTGAGCACCCAGGAAATCAAAAACACTAAGTTTCCAGTAAAGGCAAGACTCTGTACAGGAATAAACATGGTATGGCTATAAGTACTGTTTCTGTCACAGAAGAGTTATGACACAAGTGGGGGCGGCAGACAAGCACACATGACGTAAACCGAGAGCAATTCAGGGCGAGCCACAATTCAGGACTGAGTGGTTATGGCAACATTTGGGACTTGAGAGAAGTGTGTGATGAGTTAAGGTTGAAGGAATCTGGAAAGGCCACAGTTCCGCCTCACGGGAAGACAGACTTCGTTGGCACACGGACCCTGCACGACCTTTTACTACCCGTGACTTTGGGTAAGCCATAGAAACCTTTCCAAACATCCATTTCCTCATCTGCAAAACGTGTTAGCTCCCACATCTTAGGGTCGTGATGAGAACCAAATAGGATGAAATAGCTCAAGTTCTTAGCATAGGGCTTGGCACGGAAATATCTCTGTAACGTTTTAAGAAAGATGTGGAATTTAGACTGGCCTGGCTGGGTGGCTCAGATGTGAGGGGCTGCTCCCCTTGGTGGCTGTGCTGGTGAGACAGAGAAGGCAGCCACACGTCTCTGTGCCTCACTCTGGCACCCTGTGTGGCCACGAGTTTGGGCTGACTTTGGCGGTCTTGGAGGACACCGACAGTGAGGTGTGAAAAGCTCTGGGGCGATTGTCACACCAAGAGCATCAATATTTGTAAATGGGTGCTTTTAGAGCTTAAGAAGGGCATTACCTTGAGTCTGGGTTTGTAAAGAAAAATCAGTGGAGTACTCAGAGGCTAAACATTAATACTTCCGAGGCAGCAATATCTAAAAAACACAAGATCATCTGGCTGCTCCCAGAATGCCAGAATTTTCCTGAGAGATGTGACTAAGTCTCCAGGGCAGAATCTTCCTTTTTCTTCAAGGGATCACTTAGGGAATCCTCTAGATCATACTACTTGCCATTCACATATCTATTTGATAGCAGTGAATTTGGCCATGAATAGAGATAATGTAATACAAGGCCTGCAGGCTGTGGCAATGAGTGTTTGTTCACTAACCCAAGCAAATGCCTTATTGAGGGAGAGTGCAACTCTGAAAGCCATTGGCAGAAGTATGGGAAGGAGGCTGGAGGGTGTATAAGTCTGGTAGGGCTGCTGTAACAAGTATGGTAGATTGGCTGACTTAAAAACACAAAGGTATTTTCTCACATTCTAGAGACTAAAAGTCTAGATGTCTGCAGGGTTGGTTCTTTCTGAAACATCTCCCGATGGCTTGTACGTGGCGCTTTTCGTAGCTACATGGTGTTCTCTGTCTGTGTGTGTTTCATCTTCTTAGAAGGATGCCGGTCACACTGGATTAGGGCCCACCGTAATGGCCTCATTTAACTTAACTGCCTCTTGTTGTATATCCAAATGCAGTCATATTCTGAGGTCCTGGGTGTCAGGACTTTAACACATGAATTTTGAGAGCACATAATTCAGCTGGGAACAGGAAGCTTAAAAAAGCATTATAGATTCCCTCGGTAGGGCAAGAAACAAACATCTGAGGTCATGCTACTTGGGGAAGAGACAAAATGGGAGAAACAGGAGAGGGCGCTCATCAGTATGACCACAGTCTGAGCTCATGGTGAACGACAGCCAAGAAGGAGCTCCTAGTCACAGAGAAAAGACGATGAGTTCAATGGGCTGTGACTCCCAGCTTTCTGTCACACTGTCTTCATCTGAATTGATAGGACTTTATAATATCTTCATGTTTTAAGTAAAGTTTATTAACCACTGCAACTCGTTTCTAGCTTCTCGTTAAAACCGTTTTAGGAATGAAGGAAGGGACTATGTTACCATTTAAAAGGCAAAGTAAAAGGAAGAGAGTTTAAAGGACCAGGGAAGGTAGAGACAGAACGTTTGAAAGTGATGGGGAGAACTAGAAGCAATAGTCCAGAGCAAGAATGCAGAAAGCCAACCAGGACATGGAAGCACTCCCTGGAAATACTCACAAATACTGGGAGGGATTGGATTTCTTTCCTTTCTTTTTTTTTTTTCCCAGTATAGTTGACTCACAGTGTTATATTAGTTTCAGGCATACAACATAGTGATTTGACATTCTGTATGTTTGGTGTAGCTGTATTCCATCACCATACAACACCGTTGGACTAACTTTGACTAGGGTCCCCATGCTGTACCTTTCAACCTCAGGGACTTATTCATCTCCTGAGTAGAAGCCTGTGTCTCCCACTCCCTTTCACTCAGTTTGCCCATCCCCCACCTCCTAATCTAGCAGCCATCATTTATTCTCTCTGTATTTGTAAGTCTGATTCTGTTCTTTGTTTATTCATTTCTTTTATTTTTTAGATTCTACTTATACGTAAAACTATGTGGTATATGTCTTTCTCTGTTTTATTTCACTTAGCATAATATCCTCTAGGTCTATCCACATCGTCAAAAATGGCAAGATCTCATCCTTTTTTTTACAGCTGAGTGAAATTCCATTTTATAGCCATGTAGAATGGAGTCGACTTACTTTATTTCGTATGAGATTTACCTTCTATATAAAAGGTCTTAACGGAGAACACATGATTTCTTTGTAAGTACACAAAAGAGGATGGGGAGGTTTAAAATGTAGAAGTTGACACATCAGTTAAATAGCTTTTTGTTGTTACTGCTTTAAACTATGAGTTTTACACAGTGTTTCCAGCTTCTAAAAATAGTTTTCTTTAAGCCCATATTTTTAAAAGATACTCATTTGGAATAGCTTTGGGGAGCACAAGCGGAGCTAGGAATGGAGGAGAAACGTGTGAAGAAAATCAGAAGGAACCGCAGCGAGCCCCCGGGTGGATAGGTCTAAAAGGTTTGAGAATAAGGATATCAGGGCAAAACCAGAATCTGAGGAGGTGACTTCTCTCCTCAAAACCTCCATGACTGCCTGTTTCATTAGGATGAAATTCAGTCTCCTCACCACAGCTTTAACGTGCTTGATCTGGTTTTGCCTATACCATTCTTTTCTTCTTTAAACTGAACCATTATCCTGGCATTCATCTTCCCCTTCCGGTGTGCCAGGCTTGTTTTTGCCTTAGATCTAGGGGTTCTCTTCCTTCAGCTCTTTGCACATCTTCCCTTTCTTGTCACTCAATTCTCATCCTGAGGGCTGCCATCATTGGTACGGTTTCTCTAGTTACTCTATCTCAGGAAGTCAGACTGCCTCCCCCCATACTATTGTACATCATTTCTCCTTACTTATTTCATATTGATTGATTCATATCTTTTGTGTTTAAGGCCATTTGTATAGAAGACTTTTGAGGGGAAGTATCTTGCTTTCTTGTCCTTGGCTGTGTCCCCGCCAGAGGAAATCTATGTTGAATTAATGAATGAATAAGTGAATAAACAAATGTCCTCCTCACCACCGCTCTGGGATACGGCATCCACACGTGTAAACCCTTCTGTGTAAATTGGGAAGACAGACATTAAAACATTCATCTTTGACCAAATATTTAATCTCTTCCCTAATAAACTTTTATCAGAATTACTTTCCCTCTTCCCTCCAAAAAGAAGCTTCAAAATAACTTACAAATCCTAGCATTACTGGGCTTGAAAAAGCAACTGAAGAATATAGTCCAGTTGTCTTACTTGGTACTTGATATCCACTGCATTACTTCCACTAAGAGGATTTCTCTCGTCTCCATGAATGTAGACCAAATGTATTCTGGAATACAGGAGCCCTCTTGGCTCATACAAGGTAGTCCAGTTTATCTTCTGACAGCTTTCAGCATTTGACTTGTTGCATATAGGGGAAAATAAGCTTCCTTTTAGTCTTTGATTCCTTCTCTAACACGTATTTATTAAGTAGGCATCTTACCGTGTGTTAACCATGGCACTAGCTTTGTGAGTGAATATGAGGGGCACAATATAGTAGTATTGTGTAATAAGAGACACCATCTCTTCCGCCATAGTGTTCAGGGAAGCTGTAAAAAAAAAAAACAGATACGGTGTACATAATTACAAGAAAAGCACTAGACAAGAGGTAGATGGTGCTACTAGAACTAGTAACTGAGGATAGAACTTAGACAAGAAGGGAGGAGTGCTCTTAATGTCTCAAGAAAGAATAAGGGTTAGACGATACAGGCATGCAAGCCAGTGGACGTCTTGAAGAAGGAGGGGTGATTCCAAGCAAAGAGAAAGTATTTATATTCCTAAACTATGATACGCTGCTGAGGCTGCAGCATGAAATCACATGGGCACTTGAGTGTCGTCTTCCTCAGAGAATTCCACGGTGGCTGAGACAAACACTAAGGGGCAAGAAGTGGCTGGAGGGGGAAGAAGCACAAGATCATTCACAATAAGGAGGCCATAGGAGACTCAAACTACGTCTTTATGGGCAGTGATAGGAAGCTATCACAGAGATAGAAGCAGAGGGCAGACGTGAATGGGGGAGGGGAGCAAAAGAGAAGCAGGGATGGGTTATGGGGCAGTAGTCGTGATGTAGGCAAGAGAGAAAAATGGCTTGCGCTAGAGTGGTGGGAAGTTGAAATGGGGAGACACTGAAAGATTAGAGATTTGGGAAGCTGAACCCTCTTCCCTTGCTGGATTGCACAACCTGGATGGCTTCACATCTACACCGCCAGCCACACTTCAGCTCTGTGAAGGCAGGCTTTGCCACTTTTCTCCACTGTCTCAAATTGGATTAGCCAAGCAGCAAAACTATGGACCTTTAAGCTGTTACCCATGGACCTTGGCCTGACACCCTCTACCGTTCTAGCTACTACAGTCCAGATAGAAACTCTCCCAGTGTCCATCAGTCAAGCACATATCTCACCCCTCAAGGAGTAAAAAGGGCAGAAGAATGATTGCTGGGAAGGGTAAGTCAAAAAGACACAAAAATAAAAGACATAAGTATCTGACTTGGAAAGCTTCGAGAACCAACCATATTCCACTAGACCTCAGGGCCTGTTTCAGGAATGAGTATACATTGAACTTTATTGCATAATAGGGTATGCCACAAAGATTAACCCAATAGATCTTAAGCCCAAAAACAAATTCAAGAAACTGTTCAGTGAATCAAAAATTATGTCTGTCTTAAAAGATGGGCCTCTTTTCCTTGTGATCACAGAAGGGGGCGATTTCTGAGAGCAGGAGCACAGCCAGGTCCCTCAAAAATACCAGTTGCAGGGACACATTTATTTTGAAGCAGCATATTCTGTTGACACCGCCCCAGGAGAAGGTACAAGAAGCTGACATTAGCTTTAGATCTAAGGTGAGGTTGCAGCATGAAATCATATGGACACTCGTGTGTTCTCTTCCCCAAAGAGTTTCATTTTATATAAATTGCAGGAAACCTGACATACATATTAAAATTTACTGTGGTTCAGTGAGAGAGAAAAAAAGAAAGACAAATGTTGCTTCCAGTAATAACATCCATTATCACCTGATACATGTTTTGTTCTCTTGGGGGCATTTCCTGACATAGATTTTCACACCAACCCAAATGTTGCATTTTCAATGGAAATATAGCATATATATTTAACAGGAGAGAAGGTCTGGCTAAAGTAAAATAAAACCCTGCTCTGGGTTCTTTTATTCTTTCTTACTTGGTGTTTCCCTTTGCCAGCATTGGCCCTGGGAAGTCATCAACAGCAACACTGCCTACTGTGAGTGAGAGCCTTGAAACCCAGTGCTTGTTAAGTGAGAGTATTTCAGTTCTCCACAAGCTCTGGTGTCCGTCTTCCTCAGCCCACAGTGTTTCCAGTTGCATTCAGGGGTGGAAGCCTGGAACCCGCTACTTTGCCCTGCATGGTCATTTCTCACTTTGTCCTAATAGTCTACGTGTAGATGCTAAAAATTAAGAGCTGGGAGAATGCCATGCTTGTACATTACTGAAGGACACATAAACTGCTTTACCCAACTTGAAACATCATCGGGAGCCCAAAAAATGTCCAGAACTGTTTATCCAGTGGTCTCACATCTGGAGCACTATCCTTAGAAATATTTGGAGACTGGAATTGTAAGAATGAAGAGAAATGTCATGAGCAACCTAAATACCATCAAGAGATGAATGATAAAATAATTATTTATTGTGTAGCTTCTTAATTGAGCCACTGCCGAACACCCTAGAAGAAATAAGTTTTCAAAACCCAGCCCTATGAGGCTTGAGCTTAAATGGAAAAGAACACAGCCATAACTAGTTCACATTTTAAATTAAGTATGTAAATATATACACATACAACAAAATTGAAATCACAGTGGCACATGGTAGGCACATAAATTGTTGACAAAGGGAATTTACAACAAAATCTTAATTGTGCATATGTTTGGGGGATTGATTTTGGGGTAGTTATATTTCTTCTCTTTCCAATTTATTTATAATAAGTAGTTAATTCTTAAAACCAGAAACTCTGCAAAATGAGTAGGGAAAGTATTATATCATACAAGCAAGTGTTACAGAGAAATTGAAATAACTTGTTCAACTTTATAACACCATTAACAATCTAGCTAGGGCTGCAACGTGAATATCTTCTTCTTGGGATTAATGTAGAGCATGAAATCAGCCATAATACTTGGTTTGCTAGAGTGTAACACCGAGTCCCCTGAGGACAGGGGAGTTGTCAGAGAAGAGCATAGGCCTTTGGAATGCCAAGGCCTGTTTGACCACTCTGCTGTTGGAATGCCAGGGAAGGAGGGGGAGTTGCCTTCCAGAAGCTTTCTTAGCCCAAACAGCCTCGCTGTGATCTCAGAGATGTATGCATTGTCCCTTAGGCTATGATTAGTAGAACATGCAGATTAGCATATTATATCTTCCCGTAAACAGATCCTCCCAGTTTCAGTAAGACCCCTTGTCACACATCTTGTGCTTGAGAAACAGTGATAGGGATTTGTGATTATCCTGAAGGACCAATAAAAGTGGAAAGAAGAGCAATGGGTCTTCATCTCTGAGTTTTGACCCTGTTGCCTTCTCCTCTCTTTCACAGCCAAGTTTGGAGTAATCTTTCATTTGTAGGTACAGGGATTGCTGGCCATTCCTGGCATCTTGACAATTCTGGGAAATATGTTATCCATTCAACAAAGCAGGTATTTCTCTCAATTATTTCCTAAAGACCAATGCTAGGCTCTTCCTTACCACTGTTCAGAGAAAACCCAGTGGCATTCAGGTATAGTTTCTAATGAGTGTCATCTCAGCCTTTCAGACCATGGTCTCAGTCCTGGACACAAGTAGAAATCTCGACTCATGTGCCTTTGGTTTCCTACTCCTTAGAACTCTGAGCAGAAGTGTGGCACTGAAAGAGCAGAAGACAGGCCATGTGAAGTATAGTTTCCCAGTGGAAGTATTTCCTGCAGTGTAGCTCACCCATTTCTTGAAGCTCCCTAGGGTATTATACTTTAATGTTTGTGAAAACGATTGACTTGAATCTTGGTTTAAGAGACTAGTCAAGTTTAAAGTACTAATGACTACAACAGTTTCAAGATCATCATCTGCCAATCAGAATGTTTAGTGCCTCATAGAACCCTTACAAAATCTGAGAAACATACTATGCATATCTCCATTTCACAGATGAGGAAACAGGTTTGAGAAGTCAGTTGAGATTCATTCTAAAGCCCACCTTCTTGAGTAAGGTTTCTCTGATTATCTAAGGAAGCCATGTTCTTTCCTCCATTATCATATGATCATTTGGTTTGTGGTTTTTTTTTTTAGGTTTTTGATGTGATGGATTATATTAATTGATTTTCAAATGTTGAACCAGCCTTGCATGCCTGGGATAAATCTCACTTCGTCATGGTGTGTGACTGTTATTACACACTGTTGAATTTAATTTGCTAATATTTTTTTGAGGATTTTTATATCTGTGTTCATGAGAGGTAGTGGTCTGTAGTTCTCTTTTCTTGTAATATCTGTTACTGGTTTTGGTATGAAGGTAATGCTGGGCTCATAGAAGGAATTAGGAAATATTGCCTCTGCATCTGTCCTCTGTTTACTTATAATCAAAAATAACAGTACAAGGAAATGACTGACATGCATATTTAGGATGGAAGGGTCACTGTATTAAGGGAAAGACACATGGTTATTTCAAAGCCACTGGTCTTACCTTGGTGACAGGATCAGAAGCTTTTGTTTTACTGATAGTCTTTTTTTTTTTTTAATATTTTATCTATTTACAGAGAAAAAGAGAGAGCATGTGAGTAGGAGGAGGGGCATAGGGAAAGGAAGAGAGAGAATCTCAAGCAGATGCTACACTGAGCCTGAAGTTCTACACAGGCTTAATCTCACGACCCTGAGATCATGACCTGAGCCAAACCAAGAGTCAGATGCTTAAATGACTGTGCCACCTGGGTACCCCTCATAGATACTCTTAACATCTGTAAAAATATGTCCCTTATATGCTATTGTATTTGTAAAGTATTAGGAAAAAAGGAAGAAATGGAGAGAGAAGGGAAGAAGGGAGGAAAGAAGGCAGGCAGGTAGTGTAACCAAAGAGAGGGAGAGAGACCGACCTTGAGGTTCAGATCACAATTTTGCTGGTAACTAGTCATTAGGTCTTCAGGCAGTTTACTTAAAATTTCAGAGCTTAAATTGCCTCACCCATAAAATTAATACAATACCTACCTTAAAGCATTGTTAGAGGATCAAATAAAATGTTTTGAAGTGCTTGGCAGATAATAAGTGCCCAATAAATAATAGCTGTATTTGGACTATGATACACAGTCTTTTATCTTTTCACTTACTGACACTGATAGAACATCTTTTACCAGACACTGTACTATATGCTCATATACCATGTAGACTATATACTAATAAATAAAACACATACAGTACTTGCCCTTGTGGAGTTTATAGTCCAGCAATAGAGATGTTAAACAACCAGAGATATATATGGAGTACTAAATTATAATAAATGATAATAGAGTAGCTTAAAAAATAGAGATTTTAGTATGAATGCACAATTTAGATTGAGAGAACCAAGGGAAGTTTTGTCTGAAGGAGTGACATTAGAGAGAGTCCTGAAAAATGCTTTCTCATCTCACTGTGTTAAAGGAACTTATCTAGCTAGACCCCTTTTATCTGTAAGTCTCAGTTTAAATGACATTGCTGTCTCCGCGAATTCAGTATCTATTCGATCAAAAAATACATGTCTCATACTGCCACGTGAATATAAAGATCCCTATAAACGAACACTCACTGAAATTTTCAGATTTGTATGCCTTATTGACATTACACATACATGATCGGTCACAGTAATAATCTGCATTTAAATAAATAAATAAATAAATAAATAATCTCTGCATTAGATAACAACATGTGGAAAATATGCTGGGTTCCAAATTCCTACCAATATATTCCTCAAGGCATATAGATTTAATTTTTATAATTATAATTCCAGTATAGTTAACATACAGTATATGAATTTCAGGTGTGTAGCATAGGGACTCAACAATTCCATCTGTTACTCAGTGCTCATGACGACAAGCGTACTCTTAATCCCCCTCACCTATGTGTCCCATCCTCACACCCACCTCCCCTCAGGTAACCCTCTGTTGATCCTGTAAAGGTAAGAGTCTGTTTTTTGTTTGTCTCATTTTTTTTCCTCTTTGTTCATTTGTTTCTTAAATTCTGCTTGTGAGTGAAATCATATGGTATTTGTCTTTCTCTGGCTGACTTGTTTCACTTAGTATTACACTCTCTAGCTCCATCTGTGCCGTTGCAAATGGCAAGATTTCATTTTTTTATGGCTGAGTAATATTATATTGTATGTATGTGTGTGTGTGTATGTACACGTGTGTGTGTATCATGTCTTCTTTATCCATTCATCTATTGATGAACACTTGGTTGTTTCCGTAATTTGGCTATTGTGAATAATGCTAGAGTAAACATAAGGATGCATATTTTTTTTTAAAAAATAGTGTTTTCATATTCTTTGGGTAAATACCCAGTAGTGAATACTGACTGATGTGGTAGTTCCATTTGTAATTTTTTGAAACCACCCCCTACTGTCTTCCACAGTGGTTGAGAGAAAAAAGAAGCCAGCCATGTAAATTCAGAAAAGCACATCCAGAAAATAGTAATTAAGATTTTAAAAATAGAGGCTCCTGGATGGCTCAGTGAGTTAAGGCCTCTGCCTTCGGGTCAGGTCATGATCCCAGGGTCCTGGGATCGAGCCCCGCATCGGGCTCTCTGCTCAGCAGGGAGCCTGCTTCCCCTCTCTCTCTGTCTGCCTCTCTGCCTACTTGTGATCTCTTTCTCTGTCAAATAAATAAATAAAATCTTTTAAAAAATATATTTTAAAAATAAATAAATAAATGAAAGTAGCAAAGGCTTTCCTCCATAGATAGCCAATTATGATCCTTTAGGCTTTGCTTATATAATCCTGACTAGAATTGCTTTTGCTTTTCAAGCCAAATCCCTAGAGTCTAGTGTTCTTGGATGGCACAGACAAAGTAAAGTTATTGTAGGCAAACCTCCTAAATTTTGAATACAGCATTTTCCCATGTTCTTCCCTCTTAGGTCTGTAAGGTAATGGGAAGGAAAGAAAAAGGAGGCAGCTCGGATACAAAGTTCGTTAAAAAGGAAAAGATAAAGTCAGTGTTGCGTCTTGAACTTAATCAGATGTAAGGTATTTTTCTTTGAGCCCTGGGGGTAAAAAGTCTCTACATTTAGGTAATAGCACAAGTAGAAATGGAAAAATGAAGGCATTTATTTAAAAACTTTTGACTACATTATTAAAATAACTGGCCACACTGATAAAGAACCTAAAGCAAAGGGATGTACTCTAAAATCTACTTAATAAAATTTCACATGTGAAATTGGATTGTATATCAGAAGACCCAGACCGTGACTCTTGCTTCCCAAGAGACTTGCGCTGTTTTGAGAAGGTAGTTTCGCACTGCTCCTCTTCCTTTTTCTCATGGTAACACAGTGCAGTGCTTTATTATGAGATAGGCGAGAGGAAACCACAGAAAACATGGAAAGTATGATATTAGTACTGGGAAAAAGATTTAAAAATAGATAGAAGCCAGCAACATTTTGGCCCTCGTAGTTGCTTTCTGATTCCCTCCAAAAACAAAACAAACAACAAACCCACAAAACACTTCCAGGTAAGTGAAAATGGTGTGCATGAGGTGTCATTACTTATATGCAAAGAGGCTTTGCCTATTAATTCTGATGTACTCTGGAAGTTTATAGCGCTGAATAAAAGCACACCTGTATCTTCGTGGAAACATTAACATTAGCTGTATTCTCTCTCTACTTGTATATATGCTGAGGCTGAAACTGACTCTAGGAAAAACAACTCATGTACAGTCTAGATTCTAGAATTCCTCAAATTCTACCAGTTCCTTAAATTTCCCAGTCATTACAGGCCCTCTTACGAGGTACAATCCAAAATTCACTGGCTTCAAGGCAAGAGTCATGTCTTGCTCCTCTAAGCACAGAATCGGCTTCGAGATCTCAGAAAAGTGAA
>CM052809.1:32549044-32565795 GCA_028533885.1 Nasua narica
TTTGGCTGTTGAGATACCTGTACAGCCCTGACACCCATCTTAACTGCAGCCATGCAAGAGTCTCAGAGCCAGAGAAACTCATTTCTCCGTGAATCAATTTCTGACCTACAGGAATTGTGAAGTAAATGTTATGTTAAGCCACTAAATTTGGGGATTTCGTTACATAGCAATAGGTAACTAATAGAGGCCTACAACTGTAGCTCTTTATCCTGTGGTAATTCATTTATCAAATATTGAGTGGTATCTGTTCTTTCTGCCAGGTGCTGTGTTAAGCAAGATGAATCAAGAGAGGAGGATAGAGAGGCAGTAGAATGTTACTTTTAAGATGTGGGGCCCAAATAAATACATCATCATAGTGTATATGCTTTCATATGACTTAGTTATTTACTCAACTTTCTTTTTTGAAATTTACTGATGACACAAATTGTAGCCATAGTTCATGTATTTAAGTTACTGCATAGTAAGTAACTCATCCAATAAATACATCACAATTAATTATTACCTCCTATTTCTAATGTATACTTTGGTTCTGGGTTTTTTTTTCTTTTTCTATTATGTATTTCATTTTCTATTAGTTTATTTACAATATTTATTCATACATTGTTGAGAGAGAAGGAAGTCTAGTTCTTATTTCTTACGCTGTCTTTATCTGATTATTCTCAGCTCCTATCAACACTTTCCAACTATTTCAAAATACTTGGGATGCAGTACTCCTTTTTTGTCCTGTTATCTGAAAGAAACTGTTAGAATCTAGTCCATTTGAAAGCATGTAAGCTTTCAAATTTATTGACATGACATTGTTCAATGTATATTTATATTTTTTAATTTTCTGTCTTATCTATACTTAGGTTTTCATACATACTTAATATTTAATGAGGCTTATTAATTTTATTAGTTTTGCCAACATAAAAGTTATTGCATCTATTGATATTCTGGGTTTTTTGCTTTTATTTTTTTATCTTTCATTATTTCCTTCCTCTTAGTTTCTTGATGCTTATTCTGCAGTTTCTTTTTATATTGTATCCTTTGTTTTTCTGTTTTTAGTTATTAGCTTGCAGTTCAGAGTCTCCCTTCTGTCACCTTACTTTGTAGTGCTGGAGATGGACTCTGAAAAGCAAATGTGTGCTTTTCCAGGAGCCCCTATGTTAGACTCTGATAATTCGATTCTGATAGGGGTTCGCAGGGCTGGAGAAAGGAAAAGGCACTTGGTTCTGTTTTCTGCAGTCTCAGGTGGACTGGTGCCTAGCAGATCCCTGCAGCCTTTCCAGCAATAGCAATCAGTTCCGTGTGCAGCTGATCTCCCAGAAATGTTTTTTACCATGGGGGCAGGCTGCTCTCCGAGTCCTGGTGAGTGGCCTCTAGCAACTGCCGTGACAGGCCATGTGTTTTTGGAAAACTGTGCCATCTCTCAGAGGCCTCAATTTTATTACAGAGCCTCTCGTCTGAGTTTCTTCCTGGTTCATTTTTCCACCAGCCTTAAGGGCAGCGGCTACTTTCTGCAGTTGCGCTCCCTGTTATGTCTTAAAGTACCTTTTACCCTTGCAACAGCTTACTTTTTCTCAGTTAATAATGTTTTATATTAAATGTACCCTCCTCAAATTCCTGGTATGGTTTCTGTCTCCTAACAGGACGGATTCATTTACTTCATTAAGTATCACCCTTTCTTGCTTTTTAAAAATGTGGAAATTTAAGACAATAAAAAATTGCCTCTACCTGTAACTACACATAAGCTGTACCACATGAGTTTGATCTATGACATTTTCTTTATGGCCATGTTAGACTTTTTATTATTGAAATATAATTCACATATAATCTTACATTAGTTTCACATGTACAACATAGTGACGAGCTAATCCTACACATTACTTACTATTCACCATGATGAGCATGATTACTGTCACCATACAGTGTTACTATAGTATCATTGGCTAGATTTCCTGTGCTATAATTTACATCTCCATGACTTATTTTATAACTGGAAGTTGGTTTTTTTTTTCCTTTGGAAGCTGGTATTTCTTAATGCCCTTCATGTATTTCACCCATCCCCCAACCACCTCTCATCTGAAAACCAGTAGTTTGTTCTTTGTATTTAAAAGTTTGTTCATTTGTTTTGTTTTTTAGATTCTACATATAATTAAAATCATGTGGTATTTGTTTCTCCCTGTCTGACATTTTATTCACCATGAAATCTTCAAGGTCCGTCCATATTGTCATATATGGCAAAATTTAATTCTTTTTATGGCTGAGTAATATTCCAATGTGTGTGTTGTATGTGTGTGTGTACCATTCTTCTTTATCCTTTCATTTATTGGTGGACACTGGGGTTGCTTCCATATGCTGGCTATTGTAAATAATACTGCAGTAAACATATGGGATGCATATATCTTTTCCAGCTAGTGTTTTCATTTTCTATGGGTAAATACCTGGTAGTGGAATTATTGGACCATATCGGATTTCTATTTTTAATTTTTGAGGCATCTCCATACTGTTTTCCATACTGGTTAGAGCAATATACACTCTTGCCAGCAGTGCATGTGCCTTCCCTTTTCTCCACATGCTTATCAACACTTGTTATTTTTTATCTTTTTGATCCAGCCATTCTGATGGGCATGAGGTATCTCATTGTGGTTTTGATTTGCATTTCCCTGATGATGAGTGATGTTGAGCCTCTTTTCATATGTCTGTTAGCCATCTGCATGTCTTCTCTGGAGAAATGTCTATTCAGGTCCTTTACCCATTTTCATCAGATTGTTTATTTTTTTGGTTTGACTTGCATAAGTTCTTAGATATTTTGGATATTACCCTCTTATGAAATATATTCCTTGCAACTATCCCCTCCCATTCAGTAGGTTGTCTTTTCATTTTGTTGATGGTTCCCTTGACTGTGCAAAAGCTTCTTACTGTGGTGTTGTCCCAATGGTTTATTTTTCCGTTGGTTCTCTCGCCTCAGGAAACAAATCCATAAATGTGTTGCTAAGGGCTATGTCAAAGAGATTACTGCCTATGTTTTCTTTTAGGAGTTTTATGGATTCAAGTCTCACATTTAGGTCTTAATCCATCACATTAGGTCTAAAAATTGTTTTAGAGTTAATTGTTTGAGTTTTTTTGAGTTTATTTTTGTGCGTGTTTTCATTCTTTTGCATTTGACTATCCAGTTTTCCCAACACCATTTATTGAAAAGTGTATCCTTTCTCCATTGTATATTCTTGCCTCATTTATTGTAGATTAATTAACCATGAAAGCAGAGGTTTATTTCCAGGCTCTTTATTCTCTATTGACCTATATATCTAGTTTCATACCATTACCATACTGTTTTGATTACTCTAGCTTTGTAGTATATCTTAAAATCTGGAACTGTGATACCTTCAGCTTTGTTCTTCTCTCAAGATTGCTTTGGCTATTTGAGGTCTTTTGTAGTTCCAGATGAGGTTTAGTATTACTTGTTCCAGTTTTGTAAAAAAATACTATTGGTATTTTTATAGAGGTCACATTGAATTGCTTTACTGGAAATTTTAACAATATTAATTCTTCCATCTATGAGCATGAATTGTCTTTCCATTTGTGTCATCTTCAATTTTATTCATCATTGCCTTATAGTTTTAGAGTGTAGGTCTTTCATCTCCTTGGTTTAACTTTATTCCTGCGTATTTTATTTCTTTTGGTGCAATTGTAAATGAATTCTTTTCTTCATTTATCTTTGTGCTACTTCGTTTAGAGTTTTTCATAATGAATGGATGTTGTATTTTGACAATTGCTTTTGCTGGATCTTTGAGATGATCATACAGTTTTTATCCTTAACTCTTACTAATGTGACATATTACCATGATTGAGTTGGAGATAATGAACCAAGCTTGCATGTCTGGAATAAATCCCACTTGATCATAGTGACTTATCTATTTCAAGTACTGTTGGATTCAGTTTGCTAATATGTTGTCGAGGATTCTTTCATCTTTATCGGGAATAGTAGCCTGTAGTGTTCTCTCTCTCTCTCTTTTTTGTGGTGTCTCCATCTGGTTTTGGTATCAGGGTAATGTTGGCCTCAAGGAATCAATTTGGAAGTTTTATTTCATATTCCATTTTTTAAAATAGTTTGAGAAGAATAGGTATTAACTTTTACTTCAGTGTTTGATAAAATTTACCTCTGACGCCATCTGGTACTGTACTTTTGCTTCTTGGGAATTCTTGGATTACTGATTCAGTTTTGTTACTAGTAATTGTTGTGTTCAAATTTTCTCCTTCTTCCTGATTTACTTTTGTAAGATTGCAACTTTCTAGGAATTTTGCCATTTCTTCTAGGTCGTCCAGTTTGTGTATATTTTTTCATAGTGCTGTCTTAAAATTCTTGGTATTTTTGTGATGTCACCTGTTATTTCTCCTCCTTCATTTCTGATTTTATTTATTTGAATCCTCTTTCTTTTTTTCTGATGATCTGCCTAAAGGTTTATCAATTTTGTTTATCTTTTCTAAAAACCAGCTCCTAGTTTACTTTATGTTTTCTATTTTACTTTTAGCTTTTTTTTATTTATTTCTATTCTCATCTTTATTATTTCCTTCCTTCTACTAACTTTGACCTTTGTTTGTTCTTCTCTTTCTAGTTCCTTTAGGTGTAAGGTTAGGTTGGTAGATATTTTTCTTGCTTCTTGAGAGAGGTCTGTATTGCTCTAAACTTTCCTCTTAGAACTGATTTTGTTCCATCTGGAAGACTTTGGACCATTGTGTTTTCATTTTCATTTGTCTCCATGTAATTTTCTCTCTTTGGTTTCTTAATTGACCCACTTATTGTATAGCCTCCACATATTTGTCTTTTTGCAGTTTTTTTCTTCTAATTGATTGCCTTTTTCATAGTGGTATGTTCAGAAAAGATGCTTGACATGCTTTCAATCTTCTTAAATTTATTGAGACTTGTTTGTGGCCTAATATGTGATTAGTCCTGAAGAATGGCTCATGTTTACTTGAAGAAAATGCGTATTTCACTGTTTGGGGATGAAACGTTTTCTCTATACATATCTTACATCTAGCTAATCTAATGTGTTGTTCACAGCCACTGTTTTCCTTGTGGATTTTCTTTCTGGATAATCTAGCCATTGATGTAAGTCGAGTGTTAAAGTCCCTCACTACTATTGGATTACTGTAGTTTCTCCGTTTATGTCTGTTAACATATGACATATATTTTGGGGCTCCTCTGTTGGATGTATAAATATTCACAATTGTTATATCGTTTTTTTTTTTGATTGATCACTTTGTCATTATGTAATGTCCTTCTTTGTCTCTTGCCACAGTCTTTGTGTTAAAGTCTATTTTGTCTGATCTAAGTATTGCTACCCTCCCCCCCCCTTTTTTTTTTCCACTTTGCTTTGCTTGGAATATCTTGTTCCAACCCTTTGCTGTCAGTCTCTAAGTCTGTATGTGTCATTAGGTCTGAAGTGAGTCTTCTGTAGGGAGCATACAGATGGATCTTGTTTTTTTTTTTTTTATCCAATCAGTCACCTTACATCTTTGGATTGGAGCATTTACTCCATTTACATTTAGTTATTAAAAAGTATGTACTTATTGCCATTTTGTTAAATGGTTGCTGGTTGTTTTTGTAGTTTTTTTCTGTTCCTTTCTTCTTCGCTTGCTCCTTTCTCTCATTGTTTGATGGCTTTCTGTAGTGTACTTGGAATCCTTTGTATTTTTTATCTCTTACAGTTTTTTTTTTATTTGTGGTTATCACTGGTTTCATATAGAACATCCTGTGTATGTAGCATTGTATTTTAAGTTGATGGTTGCTTAAATTCAAACACATTCTAAGAGCATCACATTTTTACTCCTCCTCCATGTTTGATGTATATGATGTCATATTTTGCATCTGTTTAGTATGTTTATCCTTTGATTAAATTTTGCATATATAATTGATTTTCCTACTTTTGTGTCTTAACCCCTATACTGGCTTTATAAGTGACAAATTTATAAATATTTTTAAATTTCCACCTTCCTTCTTCCTTTTTTCTTCTTTTTTTCCCCCAGACATATAACAGTGTTTCAAGCCTTTTTCTTCTAAATGTAGCATTTATTGCTATTGTTTTTCTAATTATGTTGATATGCATTCACAAAACATGATCTGAATGATACTAATCATGTAAAATATAGTGATTCTTGCTGTTAGGTCTGTTTGTAAAGATAGTTTTATCTCCAATTATAGGGTTATTTCAGTTATCCCCTACTGTATAATCAACTGTCCCAAAATTTGGTAGCTGAAATAATCTATTTTTAATCTCTCACAATTGTATGGGTTGATTTAGACCAGGAATTTGAGTCTCACATGCTATGTCAGTGAGATGGGAGCTGGTACTAGAGATACCATTAAGCTGGAAAGAAGCAGACATCCAAGAAAATATCTGCAACCATATTTCTGACACCCCAGGGAAGAACCTAAATATCTAGAGCTAGTTGGGAATCTCACTGTCTCCTAGTGTTTACTAAACATGGCTAACTTTGGATTCTCCTCAGTGTGGTGGTCCCAAGATAGTTACACCTCTTACATGGGAACTGGCTTATCCTAGAACACACATTCTTACTGACTATGGTGTAAGATATAAGGCTTTTTACCATATAACAATGGAAGTCACACAGCATCTTCTACCTTATTTGTTATACAGAGTGTTCCCATATTCGCTGTATATAGGGCTACCCATGGTGTGAGCACCAGGAGGGTGTAGTTCATTGCAGGCTTATCTTTGGAAACAAGGATGTTCTTCCATGGGCATTAGAAGGTTAAATATGCTCTTTCAGTCCACTCTATCTTACTGTTATATTTTTGTTCATCTTGAGTTCTTCACTACCTCAAATATTGTTTAGAATTCTCAATGTATTGTCTTTGGTCTTGTATTCTAACTGTATTGATCTGTGCTCATCATGACCTGAGTATACCAATTTTCTCAAATGTGATGTTACTTGCCTGTTTGATTTACCAATATCTTAGTAAGTTGTTTTGAAATCTGTTGCTACAAAACTGGGTTTATTAATTCTACTTAAGTTTCTGTCACTATTTGTTTTCTACTTAAAAAAAAAAGATTTTATTTATTTATCTGACAGAGAGAGGGAGGGAGGGAGAGAGGGAAGGTGCACAAGCAGGGGGAGCACCAGAGGGAGAGGGAGAAGCTCCACAGGGAGCCCTATGTAGGGCTCAATCCTAGGACCCTGGAATCATTGACCTAAGCCAAAAGCAGACACTTAGCTGACTGAGCCACCCAGGCACCACATGTTTTCTACTTTTCAAAAGTATATTAGGCATGCATTATTTAGAACTTTTTCATCTCCCTGATGAATTGAATCTTTTATCATTATGCTTATCTTAATAAGTATTATTTATCTTTAATGATATTTTTTACCTTAAAAGTATTTTGCCTGATACTCACATAATTATACTGGCCTAATTTTGGTTGTTATTTGTTTGTTACACTCTTCCATACTTGGACTTTCAGCTTTTCTGTGTCCCTAAGCTTCAGTCTCTCTCATAAAAGAACATACAGCTCAATTTGCTGTTTTTATAGAGTCTATTCCAACAGTTGTTGTCATTTAACTATAGAGATAACTTACATTAACTGTGTGACACTGATACTTGGATTTATTTCTATCATCTTTTTTTATACCTTAAATTTGACATATATCTTCAGGATTTTTTTTAACTTTTATAAATTTGTCTTTTGGCTTTCTTGTTCATTTGGGTTTTTAAGACTTCGTTATTGAGGTATAATTGATATGCAAAAAACTGTGCATATTCAATATGTAAAATTTGATTAGGTTGGATATAAGCAAATACTTGTGATACCATCACCACAGTCAGAGTAATTGGAATATCTAGCACCTCTCAGAGTTTCCTTGTGCCCCTTTGGGGACTTTTGTTTTTGTTTTCAGTAAGAATATTTAATATTAAATCTATTCCCTTAACAGATTTTGAAGTGCACAGTATTGTTAACTTAGGCAATATATTGTACAATAGATTTCCACAATTTATTCATCTGGTATAACTGAAAAGAATAAATTGGATATTATTTAAAAACTATTTTAAGGGACACCCAGGTGGCTCAGTCAGTTAAGGGTCTGCCTTTGGCTCAGATCATGATTCCAGGGTCCTGGGATCGAGCCCCACATCCTGCTCCTTGCTCAGCAGTGAGTTACTTCTCCCCCTGCCTGCCATTCCCCCTGCTTGCATGCTTTCTCTCTATCTAACAAATAAATAAATACAATCTTTTTTAAAAATCTATTTTAATATGCTTACTTAATTAAATTAGGCCAAAAATGAATCCCTGTGCCTTTGCTATTACTGTAAACAATATAAAAACTTCTACATGTTTTAGTTCTTACCTCTGCTACCCTCAATTCACATTCCTTCCCCTATTGAAGTTATGCCTTGTTTTTTTATAACCCTTAAACACTTCTATAATAATTGTTGAAATTTATTTACATGATAACAATATTATAGCTTTCATTCTTTTTATATGTTAGGCTTCCTATCTGAAACATGGTTTTTTGTTGTTGTTTTATTTTGTTTTTTTTTCCCCCCATGGAAATAGATCCTTTAGATAATCTTCTAGTCAGGTAGACTCTTGCAATTAAAAAAAAAACCTGAATGCTTTTATTTTGTTCTTGTAATTAAAAGTTATTTTTGTCTCAGTACCTTGAAGATATTATTTCATTGGCTTCTGGCTTCCAGTGACTGCTGTTGATAATTCAGCTATCAGGTTAATTGCCATTCCTTTGTAGGGGCCCTTTCTTCCTTCTCTGGCTTCTCTAAAAATATTTTCTTTGTTCTTGTGTTTTACAAATGACTAATAGATATACATGTATTTATACACACATATTTATGACTATATATTTACATGTATGTGTGAACGTCTTTTTATTTGTTTGGGTTTTATCGTGGGTTTTGTAGACTTAAAGTTTGTTGCCTTTCAACAATTCTAAAACTTCTATCTTTATCGCTTGCAATATTAACTCTTCCTAATTTTCTCTACTCTCACCTTTTGAACTCTGATCCTTTCCTACTCTATTCTCTATGCCTCCTGATCCCTACTTCTCAAAAAATATTTTCCATTTCTTTGTCTTTCTGAAATACATTGTTTCTTCAGATCTTTTCTCCAGATCACTATTTTTATTTCCAGCAGATTCGAATGTGTTCTTCTCATACTTCAGTTACTTTTTTACTTCAGTTGTTATATTTTTCTTATCTAAAGGTTTATTTGATTCTTCTTCACATATGGTTGGTTGCTTTATAGTTTCCTTATTCGTGGTATCAATCATTTCTCTTAAACTTGAAAAAATTAAACATAGTTAGATTTAATTATTTTTTAAAAATATTTATTTGTCAGAGAGAGAGAGAGAGAGCATAAGCAGGGGGAGCAGCAAGATCCCCTGGGATCATGACCCGAGCTAAAAGCAGATGCTTAACCGACTGAGCCACCCAGGCAACCCCTTAGTGTCCATTCTCTTTGATAATCTCACTAATGAAGACTTTTGTGTAGGTGTCAACTCTCTGTTGATTCTTTGGCTATAACTCATGGTGCTTTGTTTGTTTACGTGATACATGATTTTTGCCTGTGAGGTCTTCTACTTTGAGAAAGCCTCTGCAAGAATTCTTCAAAATCTAGTCTAAAGTTGGATTTCTCCAAAGAATATTGCATTTGCTTCTGCTAGTTACCTCAAGTTATTATCTACTTGACATTATCTGCTGAGTTAATTTCGGTTATCGAAGGTAGCAGGAATTCTAGCTCTAAACCTAAGTGTGGGCAGTTGGCTGGTTATTATCTTTCCCCTCCAGCCAGTATTGAGGTTAAATGTGACAGGTTTCCATGTTATCTTCTAGATAGTGAGTTAATTTATTACTCACCCTTTCTGTGAAGGAGTAGTCCTTTGGATCTCCAGATTGATATTGGGGTTTCCTGATATGCTTTACTTTCTACTGGCCCTAGCCTTTGTTTCCATTCTTTTATGCCCCGGTGAGCTATTTTTTTTCGCTCCCCCAATATGTTTGTTTTAATTTTTCAGTGTTACAAGATTGATTGTTCATGCACCACACCCAGTGCTCCATGCAATACGTGCTTTTCTCAATACCCACCACCAGGCTCGCCCAACTTTTGTATCAACATGGACAGGACTAGAAGAGATTATGCAGAGTGAAATAAGTCAAGCGGAGAGAGTCAATTATCTTATGGTCTCACTTACGTGTGAAATATAAAGAAAATCATGGAGGGCATTGTGAGAAGGAAGGGAAGGGTGGATGGGGGGAAATCGGAAACCGGATAGCTATTAAAACAGAATCCTAAAGTCAACAAGGTTCATCTGAAGGGAAACTCATTTACCATTCAGGAGTCTTTCTTTGTTACTTATTCTTCTTTCTCCTCTTCATCCTCCTCCTTCTCTTCTTCTTTTTCTTTTGTATGTGCGTGTGTTTGTGTCATGGCAAATTACACATACTCTGCACTTCTCCACAGCAGTGGTAGATATTTAAAAAATGGGTTTAAAATATATTTTATCCAGAATATTTAGTTGTAAAACTATTTAGAGTAAGCAGTCCATCGAAGGACAAGAAGCGAAAGTAATCTAGGGGTTTTATTCCCAACACTTACTAATATTGTATCTTTCACAAATCTTGCATTCTGTAAATTCCTGGGGGCACGGGGTGGCTGAGGAAGGGCAGAGTGTTCAAGGTCCTTCCACCTTTATTATACTCGTACGTTAGACTTTAGAAAAGTGCTCTGCTCGGGGACAAATTTAAAAATGCCCCAGCCATTAGGAGGCAGCTAAGATAGTACATACTGCCTTATTGAACTGTACTGGGTTGAGCAATTACTTTTCTAATATGTGTTGTGCAGGCTTCCTAGAAAATAGAATTTGTGAAAATGACCCTCAGGCCTGTTCTGACAATCAATCTTGGAGCCCTCTCTGGATCCTCAATTTGTCGAAATGTCCAATTTGCTAATGTTTTTTCTAAACCAGTAACCTGAAGTGTGAAAATGCCCGAAAAGTAGAAATGATATATATTAATGTTTCCAAAGTTGCCCTGTCCTTAAAATGGTACAAAAGCAGTTTCATCTTGGAGGTGAATACAGGTTTGGTTTGTAACCCGAGGAAAGAATAAGAAGAGTGTACTTTAAACACCAAGGATGGAGAACATAGAGTCAGTATTACACTGAAGTTCTTAAAAAAATCTCCAGACTGATTTCACATTCTGCAAAGGACAGAATCCTTTGAGAGGAGGAGGCAAAAGGCAGGAGAAATAGACATAGTGCCTTTGCCTGTCTTCCTAGCTGGGATCCAAGTGTTGCTTTTAAATTTATGAGATCAGAACATCAAAAGATAGCAGCTAAATATATTCAGGTAGAGTAGAAATTTTGACATAAATTTAGTGACTTATTTTTCCCCTCAAGAAATGAGTGCATGTGTTTTACAAGCTATTTCTTAGGATTTAATTTACGTAGAGACCCATTTATTTAGGAAGGAATTAATGAGCAGGATTCCAGGAAAGAGTATCAGTGGGGTCAGCTGCTCTGGCACTTCAGGGTCACTGATTCCTTGCCCCATCCTCCTATTAGAGCATGCACGGAAGACCTCTCAGAGGGTCCCCCACTGGAAGCAAGGCCAGGATGAGGCCTCCGACAGCACCATGGAGGGAGTCTTCCTCTTTATCCTCTGCAGGGCACTTACTTGAAAGATTTAGAATCTGTGGGCTGCTGAACTCTGGGACAGAGGTTGGGTTGTCCAACAGAGCCTGTAAAATGTTTAGAATGTAGACATCAGTTGGAAAGCTCCAAACAGTTTCTCATACAAGAAGTAGATAAATACACAGTGAGTTTTTGTACAGAAAATATAGAGCAGATAAACGAATATATAGAGTGACCTGTATCACTGTGGTTAAATCTCAAAATGTTAAAGGGAAACAACAAGCAACCAAAAAGAGCAAGTTGCAAATAGCTGATATTATTTATGTAAAAAACTATTAAAAATGTATAATAATTTATATTGTTTATCATTATATTTCTGCAAAAACATGTTTATAGGTGATTCATACCATCTTGAGAGTAATGGTTACCTTTAGGAAGAAAGGGAGAAGGGAAGGGAATATTGGTTTTTCCTTATTTATAGTGTTTTTTTAAAAATTTAATTGTATTTTTTCAGTGTTCCAAGATTCATTGTTTATGTACCACACCCAGTGCTCCTTGCGATATGTGCCCTCCTCAATACCCACCACCAGGCTCACCCAACCCCCCCACCCCAGACCCCTCCAAAACCCTCAGTTTGTTTCTCAGAGTCCACAGTCTCTCATGGTTCATCTCCCCCTCCGATATACCCCAATTCACTTTTCCTTTCCTTCTCCTAATGTCCTCCATGTTATTCTTTATGCTCCACAAGTAAGTGAAAGCATATGATAATTGACTTTCTCTGCATGACTTATTTCACTCAGCATAATCTCCTCCAGTCCCGTCCATGTTGATAGAAAAATTGGATACTCATCCTTTCTGATGGCTACGTAATATTCCATTGTATATATGGACCATATCTTCTTTATCCATTTGTCTGTTGAAGGGCATCTTTTATATCTTATTTTTTGGAAAAGTCAGCTGAGACAAATATGAAATATAGCAGCATGTGTTTTATCTTGGTAATGATTATAATAGATGCCTATGATTTTTTTTCCTTTTATGTGTTTGAGATAACTTATTAAACTTTCAAAAGTAATAACACAATGTTAAAAGATAGTCTCTTCTATTAGAACTTTCTGTGATCTTAGAAATGCTCTCTATTTGCTCTAATATGATAGCCATTAGCCACATATGGCCACTGAGCATTTAAAATGTGACTGGTGCAACCACAGGACTCAATATTTCTATTTCATTTCATTTTAGTTCATTGTAATTTAAATAGTCACATTTAATTTAATTAATTTTAAATAATGAGTAATAGCTATTGTATTAGACAGCACGAGTCTAGATTATAAACTCCTTAGGAATGCAGAATTTGTCAGTCTTCACAAACTGTAATCGCAGTGCTTAGAATCAGTCTCAGCGCTATTATGTCTCCATACATAGTTTCTGAACTAATGAATTAATGAATCCCAGTACAGACATTCCACTTTCCTCCTGTGTTTTGGTTGCCATTCTTAAGGTGCCAAAAGTTTACCAAGCGTAGAATTATTTTTGTTATTATCCTATGAAGTCAGTATTTTCTAGTAACCATCCTTCTTCCTCATACCCAAACTAACAGTTTCTAATGCATATTATAATTAGACTATATTGTACATTTTGCATTACTTTAACTTTGTGACTCCTATTTTGTTATGTTCTCTGTGTTAGATATTCTGTCAATGTACAAGGTAAGGCTAATATTACACCAACTATCTTAATGGCACGTTTTTTCATAATTCATAAAATTATTCTGAGTACTTCTAAAACCTGAGCTTCTGAAGTACAGTAATAATAAAATATAAATAAATGCTTGTCAGAGAGAAAGGCATACCACGGACCAGAGAAATTGCTGACCTAATGTGAAAGAAAACCAATAATTGGGCAAGAAACAACTTGAAAATAATTTTAAAAACCACTTCAGTATCAAGAGTAGGTTTAATGTTTGACTAAGGATCAAATAAAAGATGAGGATAAAAAGTTATATGGCCAAAATGGTATTTTTGCTCTAACTCTTCCATACTAGTTCCTCTCAAAAATACTACAAAAGAGAGGGGTACTTTCTGTGAAGTGTAAACTATACCTCCATAAAATCTGATATAAAAAAAATACTACAGGGGTGCCTGGTTAACTCAGTCAGTCGAGCATCCAACTCTTGGTTTCGGCTCAGGTCGTGATCTCAGGGTCCTCCCCCTCTCATTCTCTCTCTCTCTCTCAAATAAATCTTTTTTTTTTTTAAAGATTTATTTATTTATTTGAGAGAGAGAGAATGAGAGGGGAGAAGATCAGAGGGAGAAGCAGACTTCCCGTAGAGCCAGGAGCCCGACATGGGACTCGATCCCGGAACTCCGGGATCATGACCTGAGCCGAAGGCAGTTGCCCAACCAACTGAGCCACCCAGGCGCCCTCAAATAAATAATCTTAAAAAAATACAAAATAAGTGCGTGTTGGAAGATTGATTCAAGCCTAAAAAATCCAACATAGAAAAACATAGATGAAAGGGAAGGAAAGAAAATAGGCAGTAATATCTCCATGATAGAATTTCCTTCAATTCCCTACCAAAGAAAGAAAAATGCTAAAGAAAAAGAAATCTGTTTCAAAAGAGTGAGTCAGAAAACTGAAGAGACAGAAAATTACCTTCCACCTTGTCTTCGCATATGAAGAAAGTGAGTAGAGGATAAAGGGGAAGGCCCCTCTTTATGGGATAATGATTTGGGGACCAGTGCACATACAGCCAAACTTAAGCTATGTCTAGATCAATAAGGAAGTAGTAAAGTACCATTATTTATGGATCCATAGGGCCTGTTGCCCAGATGAGGTAAAACAGGCCTCCAAGGCAAAAGAATCAAGAGGAAGAATGTCAGTGGAATGGCACTTATCCTCACTGATGTGAAGAGCTATGGGGAAATAATTTGAAACAGGTTTCATAAGATCTTTTGTTGTGCAGGGCAAGCAGAATGAATAAAGGATTAAATAAAAGTTAAATGTCTGATGTCATGGCTCTCCAAAGCCAATATCAATCAGAGGAGAAAACTTCCTTTGCAGTTTTAAGAAATTGTTTAGCTTTCCCTGAAAGCATTCTCCGAAGGTCTGTGTATCTTTTTTTTTTTTTTTAAGATTCATTTATTTATTTGAGAGAGAGCGAGCGTGCATGCATAAGTAGGGGGAGAAGTAGAGGAAGAGAATCCCCAAGTAGACTCTCTGCCCAGCATAGAGCCCATTGTGGGGTTTGATCCCCAAACCCATGAGATCACGATCTGAACCAAAACTCAATCAACTGGACCACCCAGAAACCCCCAAAGATCTGTGTATCTTTAAATGAAAGTGTGACAGAACAAAATGGGGATAAAAGAGCCAACTAAAGTCACTCTAAGCAGTACATATTTGATGAAAGTTGGAGCACAACAGCAGATGTCATCAGAGGAAGTGCCACAAACACCTATGACTAACTCAGTCCATGAAGCAGAATTCCAAACTGAAATACAGAATTTCTTGGACCAGATCACTCCACAGCCCTATCTTGGAAAATCCATTCAAGAGTCCACCAGGGCAGATGTCATGAATTTCATGTAGGAAGGAGCCCAGATATGGAAGAGCATCTCTTTTAGCTATTGTTAGTTTATTAAGAAGGAAAGTGTGACTTATAAAATATCTACTTACAGCTTAGTCATGGAAATTGAGAACCGATTATGTTCGGACTATTTATACCTTAAATGGCATGGAAGTGGAAAGCATTTGAAAAAGGAGAAACTAAGCTTTGGTCCAAATTTCTCAACATTTTGTTTAAAAACAAATTAATACTGTTTTGACTATTTTATTGATCCAACAGAATTGACTAGTTTATTATGCTTATTGTGCTCCTAATATGTTTTGAAACATTGTGGTGAATGTAATGAAAAAAAAAAAAAGCAAATAAGAATGAAAGTAGTTGCATGTAATACTGGGTATTATACACAACTAATGAATCATTGGACACTGCATCAAAAACCAATGATGTACTGTATGTAGGCTAACTGAACATAACAAAAAAAAAGAGTAAAAGTAGTTAATACTTACCACTTTCCACCATGTGCCAGTCACTTTGTGGGGGTTTACATAAATTATCTCATTTAATCTTCACCACCCTCTGAAGAAGAGAGACTATTGACCCACTATTTGTTTCAGAAGAAAAAAGCAGGTATAGGGATATTGAAGAGCTTGTTCAGGTAAAAGCTGATGGATAAATCCAGTGGATTCCACAAATGTCCTTTCCATTTGTCCACAGTGCTCTCCAGAAAATGAGATTTTAATAAGACCATTTTGCCCGGAAGTCTGCAATCTAGTTGGCGTGTGTGTGTGTGTGTGTGTGTGTGTGTGTGTGTACAACAGAGTATGGCCCATGTGTATGAGAGGAACGGACAAGGGATATAAGAGTTCAGGGAACTCGGGGCACCTGGGTGGCTCAGATGGTTGGGTGTCTGCCTTCAGCTCAGATCATGATCTCCAGGTCCTGGGGTGGAGCCCCATGTCAGTTTCCCAGCGTGGTGGGTGGGTACCCCCTCTACCGCTCCCCCTGCTTGTGCTCTCTTTCTCTCCATCTCTGTCTCTGATTCTCTCTCAAATGAATAAATACAATCTTAAAAAAAAAGAGTTCAGGGAACTCTTATTAGCTAATGGCTTTTTAAAACAAGAAAAAGAGTAACATCTGACTTGACAAATGAGCACAGGCCATGAACAGTTAGTTTCAAAAGTCAGGAAAATGGATAATAATGATATGCAATAATATTAAAGGCAACCTATTAAAAAACAAAACAAAATTCACATTCACTGCTGATGTCATTGTTTTTAGCTCTTGAATTATTAAGCTTAACAACATGTTTGGACTAAAGTTGGAAAGTAGGTAGGTAAATAGCCATTCAGTCCTCTCTATAGAAGCAGGAAAAGCATTTGACAAAATAAGCATCCATGCTTGATAAAAACCCTCAACAAAGTAGGTCTAGATGGAACATACCTCAACATCATGAAGGCCACATATGAAAAACCGCAGCTAATATCATTCTCAATGGGGGAAAAATTGAAAGCTTTTCCTCCAAGTTCAGGAAGAAGACGGGG
>CM052809.1:32566295-32584061 GCA_028533885.1 Nasua narica
AAGGCCTCTAGGAAATACATTAGACCCAGAAGGAAGATAACTTGGAAAAATTTTATTGCTAATAAAATCCTGCTTAATTTCCATAGGCACAACTGAAAAAAAAATCTTTGCTGGCAGGACTAAAACCTGTAGGAAGGAAAAAATAATAATATTTATGTGTTTCTTAATGATGCCATTAAGCCCCTCCCCCAATACTTATAGAAAGGCATTAATTTATTGAGATCTAAAACTGTACAGTATATTTGATTAAAGGTCATGCAAACATTAAAATATTTTTCCAGGGGTGCCTGGGTGGCTCAGTGGGTTAAAGCCTCTGCCTTCGGCTCAGGTCATGGTCTCAGGGTCCTGGGATCGAGCCCCACGTCAGGCTCTCTGCTTGGCAGGGAGCTGCTTCCCCCTCTCTCTCTGTCTGCCTCTCTGCCTACTTGTGATCTCTCTCTATCAAACAAATAATAAATAAATTCTTAAAAAAATATTTTTCCAGGGGAGCCTGGGTGGCTCAGTGGGTTAAAGCCTCTGCCTTCGACTCAGGTCATGATCTCAGGGTCCTGGGATCGAGCCCCGCATAGGGCTCTCTGCTCAGTGGGAAGCCTGCTTCCCCTTCTCTCTCTGCCTGCCTCTCTACTTGTGATCTCTCTCTCTCTGTCAAATAAATAAATAAAATCTTAAAAAAATATATTTTTCCAAAAATCTTTCTGAGAGATAGAAGGATGACCAGATCTTCTCAGAGTCTTTCAAGTATACTTATATTATAACCCTATTAATGACTCGGGTGACTCAAGTTTTCCCTTAGGCACGTGTGGGAAATACAGAGCAAGGTGACAAAAGCTAAGAAACAGTATTTTTGGCATCCGCTGTTGCTTTGTGGGCTGTGAAAAGGAGTCATTGCAGCAAGAGCACAATCAACAGCACACTTTTTCACTTTTCACACTGGATACAATGGAAAACTGATGAATCTGTAATGAGCCCGTCCCGAGCTGCCCTCGACAACTCTCCATTTCCTCCACCACCAGCCCAGGCCCTCAAGCACTGAACACTAGGCATATTGAATTTGCAGGCAGTTCCTCAAAGGTGCCTCACTGCCTCTTCCAGAGTGCCCCATGTCCGCAGGGAAAGCCTCCCCCATCCCCATGAAACACATTCCTTCTTCACCTGACTGACTAACCTCTCTCTACATCTGATTTCTCCTCGGGGAAGCCTTTATTGATGCTCCGGAACCAGGTTAGTCCCTCATTAGCTGCAGAAGAATCCTGTATTCTGACCTCACGTGCTCCTCTGGCACTCATCACAATGTCTTATAAACGCTCATCTACTTTCTCTCTGCCATGCCAGGCTGTACATCCCTGGAAGGAGCACGTCTGTCTCTCTTGACGTTACATCCTCTGTTTCTAGAACACAGTGATGCTCAATTGATGTACATTAGACATTCAATTAATATATGGATGTGTAACACATTTCCAACGCCCTACAGCACAGTAGAATGATACTTGGCTACTCAGCAAACATGATCCAAGACCTGATTCAGTTACTTAGTGGACTGGAGAATTTGACCAAGCCATTCAAACGTCCTGAACGTCTCCATCTTCAAATGAGGCACATATTCTTACATCACAGTACTGTAATAAAGATTCAATGAAATGCCACATCAGTGACTTCTAGCTTTAGCACACCTTCCATAAATGTTCATCCTAATTCCTTTCTGTGAACTTCTTTATTCTCCTATCCTCTACTGTGTTTCTCTCCCTGTTTTCTGCCTACCGCCTCCTCCATGATGGCTTCCCAGACCACTTTTCTCCCGGCACTGTTCTCTGAATATCTGTGGCAAACTGTGTGGATCCCACATTTTGGCCTTTCACTCCTGGAGGGCAGTAGTACTCCTAAGACTTTCAATGGACTACTGTCAGTCTATGAGAAAGTTTCCACTGTTTAGAGGCAACATGAATAAAAACGAGGTTTTTCAGAAAATGAAAATGAGTTTTTCATTTAAAAGAAATTGGTTGCTATTTTTTCCCCACTTTCTTTTAATTGTAGTTGACATACAATGTTATATTAGTTTCACCACTTAGTGATCCAGTAATTCTATACATCACACAAAGCCCACCATGGTAAATACAGTTACCATCCATTACCATGCAAAATTATTACAATATTTTCAATGATTTTTCCTATGCTGTACTTTTCATATCCAAGACTTATTTTTTACAACTAGAAGTTTGTACTTTTTAATCTCTTTGACCTATTTCACCCATCCTCCACCCCTCCCATCTGGCCAGCACCAGTTTGTTCTCTCTTTAAGAGTATGTTTCTCATTTGTTTGTTTGTTCATTTGTTTGGTGTTTTAGATTCTACATATAAATGAAATCTCATGGTATGTGAGTTATTTTACGCAGCATAATATCCTCTAGGCCCACCCATGTTACTGCAAATAGCAAGATCTCATTCTTTTTATAGCTAAATAATATTCCTGCATGTGTGTATGTGTGTACCATATTTTTCTTTATTCATCTGTTGATGGACACTTGAGTTGCTTTTATATCTTGACTATTATAAATAATGCTGCAATAAACATGGTGGTGCATATATGCTTTCAAATTAGTGTTTCAAATATATAAAAGGTGCATATATCCTTTCAATTTTACCCAAAGAAAACTACTTCTTTGGGTAAAAAAACGGTGGAATTACTAGATTGTATGGCATTTCTAATTTTAATTTTTGGAGGAACATTCATACCGTTTTCCAGAGTGGCTGAACCAACTTACATTTACATCAGTAGCACACAGAGTACCCTTTTCTCCATATCCTTGTCAAAATTTGTTATTTCTTACCTTTTTGGTTCTAGCCATTTTGACAGGTATAAGGTGACATTTCATTGTGGTTTTGATTTGCATTTCCATGATGACTAGCGATGTTGTGTTTCTTTCTGTGTGTTTCTTAGCCATCTGTGTAGCTTCTTAGAATTGGCTATTCCAGTGGGGGGCTCATGTTTTCACTAGATTATTTGGGTCTTGGTGTTGAGTTGTATGAGTTCTTTTATATCGTTTGTAAATATCTTTTACCATTCTGTAGGTTGCCTTTTTGTTTGTTGATCATTTCCTTTTCTGTGCAGAAGACTTTGATACAGTCCCAGTAGTTCATTGACGCTTTTGTTTCCTTGTGTGATGATGAAAAAAGTTGCTAAAGCCATTACCCAAGAGATTACTGTCTATGTTTTCTTCTAGGAGTTTGATGGTCTCAGGTCTCATGCTTTTTAGTCCGTTTTGAGTTGGTTTGTGTATGATGAAAGAAAGTGGTTCAGTTTTAATTTTTGTACATAGTTGTCCAATTTTCCCAAAACCAGTTACTGAGGAGACTCTCTTTTGCCCAGTGTATATTCTTACCTCTTTTGTCATAGATTAATTGACATGTAAGCATGGGTTTATTTCTGGGCTCTCTATTCTGCTCCATTTGATCTATATCTATTTTTGTGCCAGTACCATTCTGATTTGATTACTATAGCTTTCTAGCTTTGTTCTTACAGTGTATAGTTCTTACACATGAGCTTTGTTCTTCTTTCTCAAGGTTGCTTTAGCTATTTGGGGTCTTTCTGGTTCCATATAAATTTTAGGATTATTTGGTTCTAGTCCTCCTATTGGCGTTTTGATATAGATTACATTGAATCTGTAGATTACTATGGGTAGTACGAACATTTTGACAATATTAATTCTTCCAATCCATGAGCACACTGTGTCTTCCCATTTATTTGTGTCATCTTCAGTTTCTTTTATCTGTTACAGCTTTCAGAGTATAGGTCTTTCACCTACTTAAATTTATTTCTAGGCATTTTATTCTTTTTGTATAATTATAAATGAAGTTTAAAAAATACTTTTACTTCATTATTAGTGTACAGAAATATAACATTATTATATATTTTATCCTGTATAATAATTTTCTATCCTGCAACTTCACCGAAATCTAACAGATTTTAGAGGCACCTTTAAGGTTTTCTACATATAGTGTCATGTCATTTGAAAATTGTAACATTTTAATTCTTCCTAACCAACTGGGAGTCTTTCACTTCCTATTGATTGCTACAGCTAGGACTTTCAGTACTGTGCTGAATAAAAGTGGCAAGAGTTGACATCCTTTCTTGTTCATGATCTAAGATCTAAATAATGTTAGCTAGGGGTTTTTCATACATGTCTTTTATTTTATTGAAGTTAAACTGCAGCATTTACTTCTGTGCCACAGGGTGAATGAATCTGTGTGTAGGTGTCCCAGTCCCTCACTTATTTTTAAAAGAAATGAATCGTTCCTAAATGAAATGAGTAGCTTTTTTTTCCCCCCAAGGGTTTAGGTACCACCTATATTGTAATGTTGAGTTTCCTCTTCTTCATTTAGATTAATAGATGCATAGGTAAATATATTTTATGTATATTACATATATTTTGTTTATATGTATTTTATATTTATATAAAATTATATATGTGATATTCTCATTTCGTTGAAACTTAAAATCTGAGAAATGCTACCACAGATTGATTCTTCAGCATAAGGTACAGAATTGGAGGGATTATGGCTATTTAGTTGTAAGAAACAAAAACTCAAGTTTCAAAATAATTCATTGGTGTCACAGCTGGTCTCCAAAGGCACTCTAAAGAACCACATCTTCTCCTATTCATGCATGGGTAGTTCCTTTTCCTTCAGTCTGCGCTCATTCTGTGACTGTTCTGTAACTAACTAAATTCAACAAAACGAATGTTAATTGATTGTGGAGCAAGGTTAAATGAAGCTTTGTGGCTTCCACCTTAGACTTGTGGTGTATCTGCTGTGAGGCAAGCCATCCACTTTGCATGTAGTCTGACTCTTCCATGAACTGACATGGTGTGAGAAAGCCCAGCTAACCATGTGAGAGATCACCTGCAGGGAAAAAAGTATACCCAGCCGACTCCAGCTATTCTAACCAGCCCTGTCAAGGTATGAGGCACGTGAGTGAAGAAAACATTTTATATATTCCAGGAGATGTGATATGGAGAAAAAAAAACCCAGCTGCCAGTCAGACTGACATATTAAACTCCGTAAACCATCCAGTCATCTTTAGTCATTGGGGCTGCACAAGCTGGGGGCCCAGTCATGGTGGAGCAGAGGCCAGCCGTCTCCTCTCTCCCTCATGTCCTACCCTAACTCATGATTTCCGGTAACTAAGAGTTCAGTAAAATCACTATCCTGTTGTGCCGCTAAACTCTGGGGTCATTTGCTATGTGTTGGTAGTTACCAGAACAACTTTAATAACCTGGAGCAGTTTATACAATTAAGAGAAAAGTGTAAGAACTAGGTTCTGAAGAAATAAGTAACCAGGAGCTCTAGAAACCTTACTAACAGAAACCAATGAAAATCTCTTTTGGACCCACCATCGCATACTACTATTTTCAATCTTTGAGTTATTCTATGCCAGATTAAAATTCCAGGGAGAGATGATCTCATTGGCTTGTGAATTGTCTCCATTCTTATATCTAGGGTGGATTCATCCCTGCTAAATCACTGGACTAAGAGTTAGGGAAGGATTCCTTGCCAAACCAAAATCAAGAGGTTCTACCAGATGAAGGAAAAATGTATTGAGGGTAAGAAAACAACAACCAAAAATAGTTGTAGACATAAAGAAGATTCTTAATTACTGCTTTTTTTTTTTTTTTTACTTGATTCTTTCGGCTTAAGTATCTGAAAATGCAAAGTGGCAGCCTTCAAAGAGATTTATATGTAAGCCAATTCTTAAATGTGAGCTCTAGAAACAAGAAGTATCATTTTATTGTTTGAGAGCATTTTAACTTAATTTGTGCCTAACAAATAAGCAAAGAGAATTATCCTCATACAGCCTTTGGAGGAATCCACCCGTGTTTCATTTTCTGACCATCAGAAAGTGCAATCTCATCACCACCACAGGATGCTTTGTGAGGTAACAGTAGATGGGGACTTTTGCAGCAGAGAAGCACATGAAGCAGTTCATCATCATTTGTTTTTGTAAATGCCTACAGCCAAGTACCTTTAATTATGTTCAGTGGACCCTCCATATCCATGCTGGGGAGACCACCGTGAGCACAGCGAGCTGGGCCATGAACCAGGAAAACAGCTCTCTTTCGTGTGGAGAAGAGAGAGCCATGATTTACCTCAGGAAATTCCCACTGATTGGATAGAATCAGCCTAGACGGTATCAATGTAGATGGGTTCTCCTAGTTTGAAAGATTCTGCTCTGTGGGAAACTTAAAGGACAAAGGAGATACACCACACACAAATCTCCTCTTTTGTTTTTCCAGAATTATACCTTCCAAATTAATTATAATGTTACACACATCATCGTATTTTTTCACATATTTTACAAGGAAATACTTAAATGACTTATTAACACTGGATTTATTTTTATAAAGATTTTATTTATTTATTTGACAGAGAGAGAGAGCAATCACAAGTAGATAAAGAGGCAGGCAGAGAGAGAGAGGGGGAAGCAGGCTCCCGGCTGAGCTCAGAGCCAGATGCGGGGCTTGATCCCAGGACCCTGAGATCATGACCTGAGCCGAAGGCAGAGGCTTTAACCCACTGAGCCACCCAGGCGCCCCAACACTGGATTTAAGTGCAACAAATATTACAAGTTCTTTGCTTAGTGCCAGGTATGGTGCTAGACACCGGGATTCAAAGGAGGACAAGTCAGATGAGTGCATGACTTCATGGAAGTAACATTAAATTAGAGGAAGCAGGCAATAAACAAATAATTTTAGATACTAATAAATGCGGGGAAGGAAATACAGACATCTTGTGGAAGAGATTATGAGGTCGGAAGTATCCATAGAAAGTAGGGAGCACCTCCCCAGGGGGGTTACAGTTCAATTGAGATCGAAAGAAACAGAAGGAATGATTCAGAGGAAAAAACCTGTAGACAGATGACATCATGAGCAGCCCTGGGCACAGGGAAAGCTTGATACACAAACAGAAACTGGTATGTTTGGAGCTAGGCAGGGACTGGCTGCCAAGCATCTATGGCCTTTCAGGAGTGTCGGTTTTATTGTTAGCGGTGAGAGTCCATTAGTGTTTCAAGTGGGGAAATGTTATGGTCTGATTAATACATTTGAAACATTGCCAGCTGCTGTGTGGAAGGTCAGCTGGAGGGCTCAAACTGGAAAACCAGTGAGAAGACAACTTAAGAAATCCAACTGAGATACAGCGTTTACTTGGATGAGGATGATGATAGGGGTAAAAAAAAAAAAAAGGTAAACAAATTCTGTATTTTGGAGACAGAACAAAGGGTTTTCCTAATTGATTAGGAGCTGGAGGAAGGGATGAAGAATAGGAAATTGAACACCAGGGCAGGGCAAGAGGAGACAAGGATGAGTCACTTTAAATAATCAGGTGGCTAGTGATGCTCTTTATTGTGATGGGGACGATGTGGAAGTGAAGAGTATCCAGGGGGTAACATATCCAAAGTTGTGTGGGGCTGTGTCCAAGAGGATTAGGAGACAGCCAGGTAGAGATGCCATTGTGGAAGATGAATACATCAACCTTGAATTTGGACTTACAGAAGCACAAATCTATGGGAAGACCTCAAAGACAGCATGAGAATGTTCTGAGAATAACGAGGTATTAATACCTGCAGTTGTCTAAACGTTTTGCATTCCCACAAAATGCACATGTTGAAATGCTAACTCCCAAAGGTGATGGTATTAGGAAGTGGGGCCTTCAAGAAGTGCTAAGTCAGAAGGATGAATCCTCATTAGTAGAATTAGTACCTCATAAAAGAGACTCCAGAGAGATCACTAGCACTTTATGGCATGTGAAGACACAAAAGTCTACACCCAGAGAAAAGCCCTCACCTAAACATGCCGGCATCCTGACCTCAGAGTTTAGTCTCCAGAACCGTGAAAAATAAATTTCTGTCATTTAAAAGTGACCCAGTAGGTGGTATTTCATTTGAGCAGCCCCAGTCACCTGCAGAGCATCTCTGGAACAATTCTCCTCTAGCATTATTGAATTGCATTGGAATGACTTACAGAGCCAATAAAAGTTCACGTCTTTTATGATTTGCCTCCCTCTGTTTTCATCTTATTTTAATTTTCCTTCCCTTCCCCTCTGTCCATCTGTTTTGTTTCTTAAATTCTGCGAATCATAAGAGACTCTTAACTATAGGAAACAAACTGACAGTTGCTGGAGGGGGATAGGGCAACCGGGTGATGGGCATTAAGGAAGGCACTTGAAGAAATGAGCCCTGGGTGTTGTATGTGACTGATGAATCACTAAACCTACTAAATTCTACCTCTGAAATACACTATATGTCAATTAAATTGAACTTAAAAAAATTCACATGCCTGAGTTCTACATATTGGATCAGAATCTCCAGGATGGAATCCACAAATGGGTATTTTCAAAAGCTCTTTGGGTGATTCTGATGCCTCCTAAACTTTGAAAACCTCTACTTTGAGGTCCATTTTTCAGGAAATTTTACTTCTTGACTCACCTTTCCTTCAAGTTGAAGACAGTTTCTTGAAATTTATTTTGAGTATTACAGCTGAGTATACAGTTCTTCTATTTCCTGGTTCACTTCTACTCTTGAGGGAAATAGAAGCAATCAAGTAGGCACTGGGAGCTATGTGGTCCTCTGGCTTTATTTCGCTGCCACTTTCCACTGTGAACAGAAGTGGCTGGAGAAGAAGACAGGGTGAGTTCTCTCAGGCATGAGTTGTTAGTGCTAGTCTTACTTAATATCCCCCCACAGGCCAGCCAATGATTCAAGTAGTTAGAAAAATTGGAGTGCATTGACTCAGTCTTTAAGTTTTGAATCCCAGACTCTGAGAGCTAGACAGGATCTTGGAAACGGCCTAATGGTTAAGCAGCGGGATTTGGCATCTGCTGTAGTTTACCTCCTGCCTTTTGCATTTACTCACTGTGTGTCCTTGGGCAAGTCACTTCACCTTTCTCTACCTCATCCTCTGTAAGGGAGGTAATAATGTCTAACTTGTAAGATTTTAAAATAATAGAACAAAGATTGATACAAAACTACTCATAATCATAAAGGCATATAATTTTGAAGCCAGAAGAGATTCTAAATACCACCCAATACCCTCACACTGCAGGCAAGAAAAGTGGAAGACCCAGCTGGTTCGGTGCCCAGCGAGAACTAAAGCCCAGATTTTAAAGGGTTCTGCCACTATCGATCACCACATAAGTAATTTGATTTCACTCAGTGTTTTCATTTCTTTGTCTGAACCATAGATCACGTAGGAGGAGGAGCATTAGCTGATACATACAAATTCTAAGAAATAAAATACCTTTCTTTTTAAAATTTTTATTTAAATTCCAGTTAGTTAACATACAGTGTAATATTAGCTTCAGGTTTACTAATATGATGATTTAACACTTGCATAGATCATTGGTGTCTTTCACTACGAGTGTTAACCCCCGTCACCAGTTTAACCCATCCTCCCACCCACCTCACCTTTGGTAACCACTGGTCTGTTCTCTATGGTAAAGAGTTTTCTCTTGGGTTGTCTCTTTTTTTCCCCATTTGCTTATTTGTTTTGCCTCTTAAATTCCACATGAGTGAAATCCTATGGTTTTTGTCTTTTTCTAAGTTACTTTGCTTAGCATAATACTCTGTAGCTCCATCCATTTTGTTGCCTGGCCACAGTATTAAAAAGCAGAAATGCTTTCCGTGGATCGCCCGGCCATTGCCCTGAGGTTGTTTGTGCGAAAGATCTGCCTGTGGTGTGGTCAGGCCAAACCTGCGCTCGGGACGGCTGTCTGGACGCATTTCAGGAAAAGCAGGGAAAACAGATAAGTTATTTCCAATGTGCTGGTACCATCAGCCAAATAGCTTTGATGCCCATTCGTGTTGTGAAAGCGCAGGAAAACCGCAGAACAGAAACTCTCCTGAAACTGTGTAAATAACACTCAGGCTTGTTTAGTAAAAAGGGAAGCATTCGTTCTTTGATTTTTGCCTTGAAGGTGTGGGGCTAATCTTGTGGTTTGGTCATCTTGAGACCTTTCTTCTTTGCTTTCTATTTTCTTTCTTTGCCATTTTGATCAGGCTTGCTTATGAATCTAGAGAAGTCTCATTTTAGGGACCGAATCTGTAAGAATGGAAATTGGTTTCCAAGCAGACTCTGAACGCTAGCCATGTAATAAATGTCACTGGTGTTGCTTTTCTCTTCTGTTGGACTGCTCATGCCTTATATCTGACAGCTAATGAGCTCCACTAATCAAACCAAGGACCAAATGCTATTTCCCTCCCTCCCCTCCTACCTGAAAAGGTGAGGGGTTCTAACCCTTACCCTGGCAGACTGACAGTCCTGAATAGGAGCAGAATAACAAGGAAACCTGGAAGGTTAATCAAGGTAGTACCCAAAAGTTGTTTTTAAATGAATTTAATTAACCTGTGATCTCTTAAAATTAAAATATGTTCCAACCAGAATGAAGGCAAATTGTATTCGAACCTTTTTTTTTAACTTCATCTTAGGAGGCAGAAACTGACAAGTCTCTGGGTAGATAGTAGTGGGGAGAGTGTTAATTACCACTTGGACTTTTTCAAATCTCTCCTTATTCCCCGAGTATCACAGAATGGATAGTTTCCATTCGTGGAGGAAGAATCCATAGTATTGACATCTGGTGCTATTGTCAATCATCCAAGTTTCTGGTAGCACACTACCTCACCAAAAGAATGTACTATTCACCCCTCATCATGATTAAGAAGTGATAGAGTGACAGAAAACAGAGTATGGCTAAGAGAGTGATTCAGGCTGCCAGAGTCCAAAATCAGCCTCTACAACTTCCTAATAGTTTGGCCTACTGAACCCTCTCTCTCTCTCTCTCTCTCTCTTCACTCGTTTATAAAAGAGGGTTACCAATAGGATGTATTGTAGGGGATTGTAAGAAGAATTAGAAAAAACTTAATGTCATAATGCGTGCAAATTACTGAGTACAAGGCCTGGAACACAGTATGCTCTCAGTAAACGCTGATGATTAGGTAGGGTTGGTTTTTGGGTTTTGTTTTGCTTTGCTGGGTTCTGTTTTAACATGGGGTCCATGACACCTCAACATAGAGTTTCAGGGATGGGATTCAGAAGATCCCTTACCCTCCTCCCTGACAATTTGTGCCTACATTTATGTTCCATGTGCATTCTTCCCCAGGGAGGAGTTTCAGCTTTCCAGAACTTCTTAAAAGAGGTCTCTGACTCCAGTATGGTAAAAAGTGACTTTTACAAGGTATCAGTTTTAAAGATCTCATCTCTTTAAGCATTGAAGCCAATACAGTGCAGCCAGAATCAGTGAATCTATTACTGATTCTTAGGCGGTAAGGTTCCTGCCTGCTGCTCTGCCTGATTCCTTTCTATTCATCTCCCTGGCCCAGCCTAACACAAATGACAAGAACACAATATGCAACACTCAGAAAAGCATCATGTCACTAGGATTAGGAGTGCTGAAGGAAGGCTTCCCACATGAAATGGGGCTTGAGTTAGAAGGAAAGCCCAGAACTTAAATCATTGTAGATTGGAATAGGGTACTCTATGTGTACTCCATGTGCTATGCGTAAACTTTGGTAGTAGAGCATATAATTTTAAATAAATCAGATGTGTTTTATAAAAAATTAGCATTTATGCATTTATTTTAATGTATATTAGAAAAATATAAGTATGGCGTTGAATATAATCTTACAGATATTAATGCTTAGGATATGGCTGTGGTAGATATTTAAGTTTTTTTTTTAAAGTAAGTCAAATAATCACACATATAACAACAATGTAGGTGAAATTCCGAGATGGTAAAATTATGACAGTTGAACACGCATAGCTGAAGTTTTAGAAACATGGGAGTATCAGTGCTTGGGCATTTCTGGAAGGAATGGAACTTTGTCACTGAGTTATGGAGGCCAGAACATACTTGGAATATTCTAGAGATAGAGGGAATCATGTTCTTAACACAGATGCATGATCATTCCATATGGCCGCTGGAAGTCCCTTAAAGATTCCAGTGCTGAGAGAAAAGCGTTCATCAGTATTCCTAAGCAATACCAGCACATATTCCACGTAAATTTACGTGGAAGAGGCATACAGCCATTTATTTAATTCTTCAAGTATTCAACAAAAGTATCAGAGTCTCTAACTGCTAAAGGGAAGATACTGTGTACAGGGTGCAAGTTTTGCCCTCAGCGTGACTACCAGCTTTTGGGACAGAGACTCATGTAGCGATAATGCCAAGGTCTGATCCACTTTTGGTTGTACCAACACACCAGCTGCTTTTTCAGGACAAGGTCCTTGCACAGGCTTTCATTTCAGCCTAGGGTGCTTTTTTCCCCACCGCTTCTCTAGTCTAACTTCCTCTCATATGTTATGTCTCAGTGTGCTCTTTACTTCCTTAAGAAGTGTTTCTAATCACCACACTTAAATTGCAAATTCTTGAATCACATCTTCAGTGATCACATAAGTCACTTAAGTTGGCTTATTTAATAGAACTTACCCAAACTGTAATTACTTGGCTTAGTGGATTCTTTGGTATTTTTCTTATCCCCGACTGAGTGTTGGCACTATTAGAGCAGAGACTTGGGTCTTCCCCAAGACCTAATACAGTCCTTGGACCAAGAAATATTAAGGCCATTAAGATAAACTGAATGAATGAGGAAAGGAGGGAGGGAGCAAAGAGTTACCCAATGCATATGTAAAAATCACTTGGGCAGTAAGAAGAAAGCCAGGAAATAATTATAATAAGAATGCTCTAGGAAGGAGTTCTATTTATGTACAAGAATATTTTGATCAGGCTGAATAAAAGTAGGAGAATCATAGTTTAATCTACACACAGATATTCAGATTATTCACTCAATGTCAAATACCATTTGAGAGTCTTTTGATAAAACCCCAGTTGAAAGTTAGAGAAAACCTTGATAACCCAACATGAATTTGCTAACAAAGACCCTGGCATTTTCCTGCTACATGTGTATCCCCAGTAGCGGAGATTTATATATTCCCAATTGAGAAAATGGATTATAGGAGCACAGTCCAAAAACTAGGTGCACTGTTTCTTAGCACCCAAATGGTAATAGAGCATGGCCTGTTGCCCACCTAGTCAAGCATCTGCTGGTCCTAACCAGAATGTTTTAATAATGTTGCAGCTTCTTCTGGTGAAGTTTTAGGTGGGCTGAGTGTTTTAGTTGAAGCTATCCTGACGAAGGCAAGATCACATGCAGTATGAACATGCAATGTTCTGTGTGTAAGCTGTAAATCCACGTAAAATAATACCAGAATCATCCCTTCCAAACTTGTACACGCACACGTATTTTTTGAGTTTTATTTTTCCTTTTAATTATGGCATCGAATACCCTTTCAAATGTCAGAATTAGTAAGTTGCTTGTGTATGATATGAATGAGACAAAGTAGGTCAGTGCTACTCTTATTCTGCAGCCTTCCCAATCAACTCTTGCAGGCAGAGAATTGGTTTCACTAATAAAACCATGTCATAAGAAACAAACACAACTTTCATACCTTTTAGCCTTATAAAGTAGGAAGACAACTGCCTTTCCCTGCTCCTTCAAAACACAGATGGAGGTGTGAATTACGGCATCCTAGGAATGTATTCTCAATTATCCTGTCCCAAGTATGTTCGCAGATAGTACTAAGAACCCTTAAAAAGTTTAGCCCAGTAATCCTGTGTTAGAAATCTTTCCTGAGGAAATAACCAGAGTTGTTGTGAGGGGTTTTTTTTCCGAAGGAAGAAGAGTTCTTTTATTCCTACACAAAAGAGTTAAAATATGGACTCCAGTACACTGTTGGGTAAAAGTAGTGAGAGTAAATATCCCTGTCTTGTTCCCGATTGTAGAGGAAAAGCTCTCAGTTTTTCCATACCGAGTATGAAGTTAGCTGTGGGTTTTTCATCTATGGCATTTATTATGTTGAGCTTTGTTCCCTCTCAACCCACTCTAGTGAGCATTTTTTTCGTGCATGGATGTTGAATTAGTCAAGTGCTTTTTCTGCATATTTAAATTATCATATGATTTTATTCTTTATTTTGTGAACATGGGGTATCACAGTAATAGGTTGCAAATACTGCTTGCATCCCTGGAATAAATCCTGTTGGATCATAGTGAATGATCTTCTTAATATATTATTGAATTCACTTTGCTAATATTTAATTAAGAATTTCTTCATCTACGTTCATCAGGAATGTTGGCCAGTAATTTTCTTTTTTCTTAGGGTCTTTGGCAGGTTTGGGTGTCAGTGGAATGATGTCTTCATAGAATCAATTTGAAATCATTGATTCCTCTTCAGTTGTTTTTTTTTTTTTTTTTTCTTTTTTCTTTTTTTGGTACCGTTTGGGAAGGATAGGTGTCAATTCTCTAAATGTTTGGTAAAATTCACCTGTAAAGCCATGTGGTCTTGGATTTTTGTTTGCTGGGAGGTTTTTAATTACTAATTCAATGTTGTTACTTGTAATTGGCCTGTTCAGATTTTCTATTTCTTCCTAATTGAGTCTTGGAAGATTGTACATTTCTAGGAATTTATCCATTTCTTCCAGGTTGTCAGATTTGTTGGCCTATGATTATTTCATAGTAGTCTTAAAATCTTTGTATTTTTTTCCTGTAGTGTTGGTTGTAACATGCCCTCTTTTATTTCTGATCTTACCTATTTGAGGCCTTCTTTTGTTTCTGATGAATACTGATAAAGATTTTATCAATTTTATCTTTGTGAAGAACCAGCTTGTAGTTTCATTGATTTGTTCTATTGGGAGTTTTTTATTTCATTTATTTCTATTCTGATCTTTATTACTTTCTTCTAATATCTTTGGGCTTAGTTTGTTCTTTTTCTCATCCCTTTAGGGGTAGGTTAGATTGCTTATGAGAGGTTTTTTCTGATTTCTGCAGGTAGTCCTATATTACTATAAAGTTCTCTCTTAGAACTGTTGCTGATGTATCCCAAAGATTTTGTTCTGATTTTTTTCCATTTTCATGTCTCCATGTATTTTTCAATTTCCTATTTGATTTCCTCATTGACCCATTGGTTGGTTAGTAACATGTTGTTTAGCCTCCATGTGTTTGTTTTTTCCACCTTTTTAAAATTGATGTCTAGTTTCATAACACTCTGGTTGGAAACGATGCTCAATATGATTTCAGTCTTCTTAAATTTATTGGCAATTGCTTCGTGCCCTATTATGTGACCTATCCTGCACAGTATTCCATGTTTACTAAAATGAACCTGTCAAAGGGACAAGGAGCCAGGTTGAAGGAGCTTCCATTGGCCAAATCTGGGACAATATGAACACCAAAATAATGATGATAAAGGATTATTATCAGTCAATTAGAAAACATGAGCCTGCACTTAAATAAGAGAAAGCTCTAACAATAGGAAACAAACTAATACAGAAGGATAAATAATAATTTAAAATAATTTGTCTGGGGCGCCTGGATGGCTCAGTGGGTTAAAGCCTCTGCCTTCGGCTCGGGTCATGGTCTCAGGGTCCTGGGATTGAGCCCCACATCAGGCTCTCTGCTCAGTGGAGAGCTTGCTTCCCCCTCTCTCTCTGCCTTTCTCTCTGCCTACTTGTGATCTCTCTCCTCTCTGTCAAATAAATAAATGAAATCTTTAAAAAAAATAATTTGTCAATTATAACTGAAGACAATACCATCACTGGGTACTAAATCTGTGTGAGTAAAATTTGTGGAGAAACAGGAAGTTCCACTACGAGATATTTATTAACTACAAAGGGAAAATGAGAAAGTTTACAATAGAGAAACCCAGAGAAATTACCTTACTCAAGTGGTCAAAAGTAACATCTCTAGTAATGGAACAAATTGACATGATTTGTTCCTGGTAGGATGTCCTGGGAAAAACACATAGCATCTACTGTATACTTGACGAAAGTTCATAACCTCATTCTAATCATGAGGAAACATTATTTAAACCCAAACTGAGACATACACTACAAAATAGCTGGAATGTTCTCCTCAAAAATGTTAATGTCATTAAGCAAAAAGGAAGGCCATTCCAGATTGAAGGAGACTAAAGGGATATGACACCAAATGCAACATATAAACAGGCTTTCCATGGCTAGCAAGGAAATTATTGGGACAGATGATAGGATCTGAGTAAGATCTATAGATTATACCCTTGTATCAATGCTGATTTCCTGATTTTGATCGTTGTATTATGCTTATGTAAGAGAATGTCCTGGCTTTCAGGAAATGTGCAGTAAATACTTTAAGAAACACACTGATGTATTTAGGTCAAAGGAGGATATCAGCTATTCTGAAGAAGTTCAGAAAAAAACTAGAATAAAGTAAATGTGGCATAGAGAAGACGGGAGACAAACCATGACAACTGAGGACTCCAGGAATCAAACTGAGGGTTTGGGTGGGGGGCAGGGGGGTTGATGGTGAACCCAGTGATGGGTATTAAGGAGGGCACGTATTGCGTGAAGCACTGGGTGTTATATGCAAACAATAAAACTAATGATGTAGTGAATGGTGACTAATATAATCAATCCAGAAAAAGTGAAAGAATAAATTTTGTAGAATTAATATAAAAAAACAAAGTAAATGTAGTAAAATACTATCATTGATGAATCTGGGTCAAGGTATATAGAAATTCTTTGTATTATTATTACAAATTTTCTGTAACTTTGAAATTGTGTCAATATTAAAAGTGAAAAAAGTAAAAAAAAATGTTCATCTACTTTTGGATGGAATGTTTTGTACATATCTGTTATATATGTCATTCAAAGTTGCTATTTCCTTTTTTTTTTAAGTCACCATATAGTACTTCTTTAGTTTTTGATGCAGTGTTCCAAGATTCATTGCTTACGTATAACGCCCAGTGCTCCACGCAATACGTGCCGTTCTTAATACCCACCACTGGGCTCACCTATCCCCCTCCCACCCCTTCTAAAACCCTCAGTTTGTTTCTCAGGGTCCGCAGTCTCTCACGGTTGATCTCCCCCTCCGATTTCCCCTTATCTTCTTCACTTTTCCTTATCTTCTCCTAATGTCCTCCATGTTATTCCTTATGTTCCATAAGTAGGTGAAACCATATGATAATTGTCTTTCTCTGCTTGACTTATTTAGCTTAGGATACTCTCCTCCAGTCCCATCCGTGTTGATGCAAAAATTGGGTATTCATCCATTCTAATGGCTGTGTAATATTCCATTATATGTATGGACCACATCTTCACCTTATTAATTTTTTGTCTGGGAGATCTATCTATTAATAAGTGGGATTGCAAAGTCCTCTACTCTTGCTGTATTACTGTTAATTTGGACCTTTATGTCTGTTAATATCTGCTTTACATATTTATGTACTCCTATATTAGATACATAGATATTTACAATTTACAATTGTTATACCCTCCTGTTGGACTGTTCTCACTATCATTATCCCTTTCTTTGTCTTTTGTTATGGTCTTTGTTTTCAAGTCTGCTTTGTGTGATGTAGGTATTGCTGCCCTTTTTTTTTTGCTTCCGTTTGCATGGAGCATATTTTTCCCATCCCTTCATTTTCAGCTTGTATGTGCCTTTATTTTGAATTTGAGTCTCTTGTAACCATATTATAGATAAGGGCCTAGGTTTTTTAAAATTTTTTATTAACATATAGTGTATTATTTGCCGCGGGGTACATGTGTGTGAATAATCAGGCTTACGCATTTCACAGCATTTGCCATAGCACATACCCTCCCCAATGTCCATATCCCTATCCCCCCTCCTCCCAGCAACCCTTAGTTTGTTTCGTGAGTTTAGGAGTCTCTTATGGTTTGTCTCCTTCCCCATTCCAT
>CM052809.1:32584561-32677844 GCA_028533885.1 Nasua narica
GGAGTGGGGTGGGGGTGGGTTCATTTGCATACATGAATGTCTCTGTGCAGCTCCTCTCACTAGGTCCTATAGACAGTTTCTGCTGGTGGCATGGCTCAAGAGAAACCTACACTGACGGAGAAGCCAAAGACATTACTCCAAATGAACAAATTCTTTTTTGTGTGTGTCCCGGTTTCTCACTTGGTATTGTGTTTTTCAATGACCTAGTATCCAAAATATCACCAGATGGAAGTAGAAGTAGCATTTTCATTTAACAAATATAATGCCCCATAGATTGTCCAATGGTTGTAGATTAGAAATCTCCATCAGCCAGACACTTACCTAAATAGGCCAAATGTGTGTGTAATGGAAAAGTTACAAAATCTGGCATTATTTATTAAGTATATATGCATGATTTGTAAATACTTAAAGCAACCCCACAAAGTATGTAGACCCTCAGAATCCGTGAGGGTCCGTAATGCATCCATAGTCATGTAGTTGAAGGTGAAGATAGAAATCTAGATTTTCCTGCTGCCAAGAGCCAAGCTTTCTCTGTCACCCTAATTGCCATGACTTAGAGTGATTGGTGTTTTGTTTGATTAAAAACAAAAAACATCAAACTGGTTCCCTATGATCAAGACAAACTTAAAGTTCCCCTCAACTTGACTAAACTTCAGACAGGTTGCTTCCTAACCAAAAGTGGGCCAGCCCCTCACTTTTTTCAGGCATTTATTGTAGAAAACTTTCAGTTATAAGTCCTTTCTCTGCCTCTTTGAGATGTAAATCTTCTCCAGCTTCTTGCCAGTTTTACACCCTAGGAATGTCTTTCTTGACACTGAGGAGTTATCCCTTTGAAATAGAATTATATAAGGAGAACTTGCTTCTATATCCCAGTCTCTGTGGGAGGGTAGGAGTGTCACTTTGATAAGCATCAATTACCAATCATATTGACCAAACTTCCCCCTAAACTCCAGCCAGTACTTTTTCAGCGTTTTAGAAAGTCCTGCCTTTTGTTTCAGAGGAGTGGGGTTTAGTCACTCTCCCCTATAGCAGTAATTTCGAGTGATAAGTCTGTCTTGCCTGTTTCACTTGGCCAGTGCAATTTTTCTTTTACAGATAGTAATAAAGTTCAGGTTTAAAAGAGAAATATTTTAATAGGACAGCACAACCTTGCTCTTTTAGCTCAAAGGATCTACAAGGCAGATACTGTTTGTTGAAAGACGGTATCTCACTGAAATGTTGCATTCCCTATATGTTTCCCTGGAGTTCCTGTCTTGTTGGGGAATTCCATTTCATCTTGGCATCCAGAGTTCATCATAGAGCTGGCTCCTTGCCCTGTTCCTAGCTTAGTCTCTGGCCACAAGGCAATATACCATAAATGGGCCATAATCTTTCTCACCTCTAATCTTTGTACATGTGTGCCTTCCATCAAAAATGCTCTCCTTTTCCCTGCCCCCATCATATGCCTGCCAGTACTGCACTTCTTTATGGATGAAGTAAGTCCCTCTCACATTTCAGATCGGCACTATCTCCTAGAAGTATTACTTGTTACTGGGTATGTCTCTGAAGGCCCCCACATCATCTTGGGAAGCACTAGTTTTTCTCATTTAGTCAATACTTAATGTTATAGATAGAAACTGTACCTTTTCCCCCTTTGTCTCCTCAGAATACAGTATAGTACCAGGACAAAATAGACTTCAGCTCAGGAAGAAAAGAAGTAGATTTGGTTCTTTTCACTTCTCTTATACATGCTCCAAGGAAATAGACTGTTTTATTTATTTTAGTGGTTTTTCAGGGTAAAGAAATATTCCCTTAATAAATAAGAGAAAACTAATTTGGTAAAAGGGTGAAGTGTGTGGGCTCAGAATTGAAAAGAGCTAGACTTAAGCTCTGAGTTTGAATTGTAGCTGTGTACTTGAGATTTGTGTCAGTGAAATGGGATGAGATTACTTACCACAGGGTTATTGTCAGGATTAAATTGTTATATTAGTTTCCTAAGGCTGCTGTCACAAATTACCATAAACGTGGTGGCTTAAAACTATAGAAGTATATTATCTCACAGTTCAGGAAACCAGAGTCAAGATTATGGACAAGATTGCTTCCTTTTGGAGGCTCTGAGAGAGAATCCATACCAAGCCCCTTCTCTAGCTTTTGTTGCTTGTCTGCGAATCCTGGTGTTCTTTAGATCGCACAGCCATCACTCCAGACAGTGCCCCTGTCTTCGCATGGTTTTCTCCTCTAGGTTATTATGTCTCAGATCTTCTTTTTCTTTTCTTTTATAAGGATACCAATCCTTCTGAATTTAAGCTCCACTCTCAACTGAGGACAATATCTTCTTGAGATCCTAACTTCATTATACCTTACACTGATTTCCTAGAGATGATAGGTACCAAAGTAAGTGGCTTAACAACAGACATTTATTCTCCAAGTCTTGCTCTTTCCACAGTTTCTAGAAGTGATTTCTTTGGCCTCTTTTAGCATCTGGAGGTTGCTGGCATTTGTTGACATGTTGCAGCATAGCTTCATCTTCGTATAACCTACTTTCTCTGTATGTGTGTCTGAGTCTTTATGCTCTCCTCTAATAAGCACAGTAGTCATCGAACTTAGGGCCTCCATTAATGAAATATGAGCGATTTTTGGATCCCTAAACAATTATATCTGTAGAGACTGTATTTCCTAAGACACATTTTAAAGCTTGAGGTATACATGAACTTTGGGGTGACATTCTCGAACCCATTACAAATCTGCAAAGACCCTATTTCTACAGGCATGAGCAATTAGGACTTGGGTACATCTTTTCAAGGAATACAGTTTTGGGGGAGAGCATACTTTAACCCACTACAATGGTAGAGGCCTTTGAAGTTCTAAATACAAAGATTGGTACGGAGTAAGCACTAAATAAGTAGAAGTTATTATTACATGCCCATTTTGGTGGATATTGGCTGGATGGGGAAGGGAGGGAGGACAATGCAACTGAGACTCCAACATAGAAAAGAGCAAAGCCTACTAGTGAACATGTTTTTTAAAGGTACTGTAATGGGCCCCTTGGTTGTGGATCCCCAAACCGTGGCATAGGCCTTTTCCCAACTTCTGCTTTATGCAACTGGCTAAAAAATAACATCCTAGCCCTGCCAAGAAAATAATGAAACATTCCAGACTATTAGGCCTTAGCAGAGTTTAATCGAAGACTCAGTGATCTATACTGGCTCTGGAGGCCTCTTCAAAGATGAAATCCACAATGTAATGACCGTGACATGAACTCCAACCGAGAAAGAGCAGCATCTGTGAATGGTGGGAGACGTGCCTCTTTTCTGGCAAGTTATCCCCCACTCCACAAAGCTACCTGTAACTCAGAGGTGAATTCAAACCACAAATGCATGCATGTATCATCAGAATTTATGTGTCTTAAATGTCCTTTGACAAGATAGCTTTTTAATATACAAATATGTACTATTCTATTTTTGCCCTCTTCATCTTCTGAGTATGTAGCCAGGTCCTGTGTATTTTCTGGTCCCCCTGTCTCAAGCATTTTGCAGGGTAGAAAGCAAAGCAAAATCTGCTTGAGTTCAATAGATATTTCTAGTTTTGATGCAAGGCCTCGGAACTTTATTTATTTATTTGAGGGAGAGAGAGCATGAGAGGGGAGAAGGTCAGAGGGAGAAGCAGACTCCCCATGGAGCTGGGAGCCCGATGCGGGACTCGATCCCGGGACTCCGGGACCATGACCTGAGCCGAAGGCAGTCGCTTAACCAACTGAGCTCCCCAGGCGCCCATTTATTTATTTTTTAAATAATGGGTGTTCTAGGGAAGGTGGGGAAAAAGAGAGCACCACTCTGGCTGGGAAGGGACTGCTGCAGGGGGACGAATGAGGGGAGCAAACAAAGGCACCTGGGGAGGATGTTGCCTGGCATAGGAGTCCAGGCTTTGCCAAGCATCTCCCTGTCTGCAGGGAAGCACAGAAATAAGGAAAGGTTAAAGGTATTATTAACCTATAATCATACCAATAATACTATTATTGTTCCCTTTCAACAACCTAAAAAGGGAAGATCAGAGATGACTCAGCTAAGGTCACTTAGCCCGTATGTGCTAGTAGGGAAAGCAACCCCCGGCACAGTGGCAGCCCACAAGAGGAAGGAATATCAGAGGCATAGAGTCACTCCCTGAGAAGCAAGGGATTCAGCCCCAGCTTAAGCACCCCAAGCTCTGAGGACCTGCACTGGGAAGACCAGCCCACATAGTATCATGGCTTTGAAAATCAGGGGAGCTTAACCCTGGGAGCTGGAGGGCCCTAGGAAACTGTGTGTCTACTCCTACAAGGCCAGCGTGCTGTATCACTAGGCCTGAGACCCAGCACAGAAGCAACAGTGTGAAAAGTGAGTCGACATAATTTTAGGGCATGTGCTAGAGGAGAAGGAATCTGCAGGAGCTTTCTCTGGGAATGGAAGTGCTGGCCGGTGACATTTCTCTTGCCCTCCAACAGCCTGGCTAGCCAGATAATAGTGAAACCAGTTCTGCCGCCTTCCATTGACCTTGCTTGCACTGCCTAGCCAGTTTAGACGTTTCTCTACAGACCCACCCTGCCCAGCCCACCTCCAAAGCAACTCCTACCACACCCTGAGGGCAGCCTCAGTCGGGACTGGCATCCCTCTAAGAAACGGTAAAGGAACTTTGTTAAATGGAAAAGAAAAGGTCGCACCTAGAAGTACAAGGTTGTGAAAGGAAAAACTGCACTGGTAAAAGCAAATGTACAAGATAGTAGATCAGTCACTTGCAAAGCTAGTATAAAAAGATAAAAGTAGTAAAATCAATCTATTATATACAATCTATTATATACACACATTAGTCAAGGGATACACAAAATAGAAAGATGTAAAATATTACATCATAAACATAAAACATGGGGGGGAGTAAAATGTGGTCAAACTTAAGAGGCCATCAACTTAATATAGACTGCCCTATATGTGGGTATTATATTTTGACTCTGAAAACCACAAGGCAAAACCTACGTTAGATAAAAAATAAAGAGAAAGGAATCCAAGCATAACATTAAACAAAGTCATCAATCACAAGGGAAGATAGGAAGAGCAGAAAGAAAAACAAGAACTCCACTCCAGCCAGAAAAAAAAAAATTTAACAAAATGGCAATAAGGGTATACCTATCAGTAAGTACCGTAAATGTATTGGTCTAAATGGTCCAATTGAAAGACACAGGGTGACTGAATGGATTAAAAAAAACAAAACCCATCTTTATGCTGCCTACAAGAGACTCATTTCAGATCTAAAGACACATACAGATGGGGGAAAAGGTAGGTAGCAAGACTTCTGTCAGACAAGATAGGCTTTATTGTTTGCAGTTATGTTTTCCCATTCAGTAGGTTGCATTTTTGGGGGGTATAATAACAATAGTTTTATTTTAATTTTGTTCACTTTAGGATATGTATCTAGAAAACTACTGCTAAGGCAGATATCAAAAGGATTACTACCTATATTTTCTTCTAGATGTTTTATGGTTTTAGGACTCACATTTAAATCTTTACAGTTTTGGTTTATTTTGTACGTATGGTATGAGAAAGTGGTCTAGTTTCATTCTTTTGCATGCAGCCATACAGTTGTCCCAGCACCATTAATCAAAGAGGCAGCCTTTTCCCGTGTATCGTTGCCCCCTTGGTCATGGACTGACATATAGGTTTGGATTTAAGTCTGGATTTTCTATTCTATTCCATGGCTCTATGCATTTATTGGGTGCCAATACCATACTTAAAAATCTGCGACTGTGTTACTTTCACCTTTTTTCTTTTTCAAGATTACTTTGGCTATTGAGGTTTTTTGATTGATGGTTGGTTTTTTGATAAGAATTGACTGAATCTGTAGATTGCTTTGGAGTAGTATGGACATTTGAACAATATCATTTTCAAATCCAAAAGCATGATATGTCTTTATATATTTTTGTGTAATCTTCACAGTTCCAGCTCTTTCATTTACTTTAAGTTTATTCCTAAGGATTTTATTCTTTCTGCTGCAGTTGATGGTTTTCTTAATTTCTCTTTAGGCTACATCATTATTAGTCCAATGGACTTTTTTTTTTTTTTTGCAACAGTTTCTATATGTTAATTCTGTATTCTGCTATTTTACCGAATTCATTTATTAGCTTTATTATGTCGTTGGTGGAGTTGTTAGGGTTTTCTCTGTCTCATAGCATCTGAAAATAGTGACAATTTTACTTTATTACCTGCAGCTAGACGTTCCAGGACTATGTTAAATAAATGTAGTGAGAGTGGAAATCCTTGTCTTCTTCCTGATATTACAGGACAATTTGTCAGGTTTTCACCATTGAGGATGATACCAGTTGTGTGTCTGTCATAGATGGCCTTTATTATGTGGAGGTATATGCCTTCTAAACTCTACTTTGCTGAGAGTTTTTATCATGAGCAAATGTTAAATTATGACATGACTTTTTTGCGTTTCTGATGATAATCATATGATTTTTAGCCTTCATTTTTTTTTAAAGATTTTATTTATTTATTTGAGAGATAGAGAAAGTGAGAGAGAGCATGAGAGGAGAGAAGGTTAGAGGAAGAAGCAGACTCCCCGCGGAGCTGGGAGCCCGATGTGGGACTCGATCCCATAACCCAAGGATCATGACCTGAACTGAAGGCAGTTGCTCAACCAACTGAGCCACCCAGGTGCCCCAACCTTCATTTTGATTATGTGGGGTATCATATTGAACTCTCATAGTGTCCAAAGAATAAATTCCTTTTGATGTTTTATTCAATGTTGTTTGTTTGCTAGTATTTTGTTGAGGATTTTTATATCTTCCTTCATCAGAGATATTGGCCTTTTAAGTGTCTTTCTTCGGTTTTGGCATCAGGGTAATACTGGTCTCATAGAATACATATGGAACCTTTCCTTCCTCTTCTATTTTTTGGAATAGTTGGAGGAGAATAGGTCTTAACACTTATTTATGTTTGGTAGAATTCTCCTGTGAATCTGTCTGGTCCTGGACATTTCTTTGTTGGCGGTTTTTTGATTACTGATTGAATTGTGTTACTAGTGATCAATCTTGCTTAGATTTCTTTTACTTCCTGACTCAGTTTTGAAAGATTATATTGGTAGGAATTTACTTCTTCTAGTTTGTTGAGTTAGTTGGCATACAATTTTGCATAGCAGTCTTGTAATCCTACTTCTGTAGCATCTCTTACTATTCTGACTTCTGATTTTACTTGTTTGGGTTCTTTCGCTTTCTTTTTTTTTTTTTCTTTCTCTTTCTTGATGAGTCTAACTAAAGGTTTATCACTTTACTTTTTCCTTGCTAAGACATAGCTCTATTTTTTTCTGTTCCAATCTTTAGATGTATGGTGAAAATGTTTCAGATTTTTCTGGTTTCTTAGAGGTCCTTATCACTATAAACTTCCCTCTTAGAACTGCTTTGCCTATGTCCCAAAGATTTGGGTTCATTTTGTTTCATTTCCTCTTTGGTTTCTTTATTCACCCACTGGTTGTTAAGACAGAATAAGCTTTAAAACAAATAATGGTAAAGGGATCTATCCATCAAGAGGATATAATAATTTTAAGTATGAACTCAACAGAAGAGCATATACATATATATATATATATATATATATAGCAAATATTAACAGATATAAAGGGAGAAGTTGACAGTAATACAGTAATACAAACAGACTTTAACACTCCACTTATGTCCAGATAGAAAGTTAATAAGGAAATAGTGGCTTTGAAACACACCTTGGACCGGGTGGGCTTAAAAGATAGATACAGAATATTCTAACCAAAACCAGCAGAATACACCTACTTTTCAAGTGCTAATGATACATTTTCAAGATAAATTACATGTTAGGATCAATACATTTAAGAACACAGAAATCATATCAAGCATCGTTTTCAACCACCACAGCATGAAACTCAAATTCAGTCACATAAAATGAAAAATGGGGGTGGGGAGGAGAAAAATGTACAGGCTGACAACAAGCTATGAAACAGAAAGTGGGTCAACAAAGAAATCAAAAAGGAAATAAAAATGCACCTCAAGAGTAACTAAAGTGGAAACACAGTGGTTCAAAATCATCGTGAGGTAATAAACATAGTTCGAAGAAGAGAGTTTACAGCAATATAAGCCTACCTCAAGAAACAAGAAAAATCTCAAATAAACAATCTAACCTTATAACTAAATGAACTACAAAGAGAATAAAGTTTAAGGTGAGTAGAATAAAAGAGCAGAAATAAATGAAATAGGGATAAAAATTAAGATCTGGGTCTTTGAAAGACAAACTTTTAGTCTTAGCTAAAAGAATACCTGAAACAAATGAAAAGTTACAATTGACACCAAAGAACTAGAAAGGGTTATGAGACAACTATTAAAAATTATATGCCAATGAATTGGACAACGTAGAAAAAATGTTGACATTTCTAGAAATATGCAATCTTCTAAATTAGGAAGAAATAGAAAATATAAAAAGGCCCATTACTACTAATGAAAATGATCAGAAATAAAAAACTTAAAATTCCAGAACCAGATAGCTTCACAGGTGAATTCTAGTTAATACCAGTTCTCTTCAACTATTCCAAGAAATAGAAGAGGAAGGAATGCTTCCAACTTCATTCTACGAGGGCATTTCCTTGATAGCAAAATCAGACAAATAAATAAACTACAGGCAAATGTATGTCTCTGATGAACATAGATGCAAAAATCCTCCTCAAAGTATTAACAAATTGAATTTCAAAATATGTGATATTGTCCTGATTAAAGAAAATTTATTTCAGGGACACAAGGATGGTTCCATATCTACAAATCAATCAATGTGATATACAATAACAAAATAATTGATAGGTGTGCCTGGATAGCTCAGTTGGTTAAGAATCCGACTCCTGATTTCAGCTCGGGTCATTATTTCAGCGTTGTAGGATTAAGCAACAACACTGGGCTCCAGAGTGGGCATGGAGCCTGCTTAAGATTCTCTCTGCCCCTCCCCGCCCCTCCCTTTAATCCTGTATGTCAAAATACATACAGGATTAAAAAACCATGGTTGTCTCAATAGATGCAAAAAAAGCCTTTGACAAAATGCAACATCTGTTAATAATAAAGTCTCTCAACACAGTAGATTTCGAGCAAACATACCATCACATAATAAAGTTATATATTACTAACCCAGCTAATACCTTACTTGATGGCAAAAAACTTAAAGATTTTCCTCTAGATCGGGAAGAAGACATAACTGTTCACTCTCACCACTTTCATTCAACATAGTACTGCAGTCCCAGTCGTAGCACTCAGACAAGAAATAAAAGGTATCCAAATTGGTAAGGAAGAAGTAAAACTACCACTATTTTCAGATGACATGATCCTATCTACAGAAAACCCGAAAGACTCCACCCAAAAACTAGCAGACGAAAGGGATTCAGTAAAGCTGTAGGATACAAAATCGATATAGAGATCTCCACTCCATTTCTATACAGTAATAACAAGAGAGCAGAAAGAGAAATTAACAATCCCATCTATAGTTACACCAGAAAAAGAAATATTTAAGTACCTAGGAATAAATTTAACCAAGGAAGTGAAAGACTTGTACTCTTCAAACTATAAGATGTATATGAAAGAAACTGAAAATGACACAAATGGAAAGATACACTCCTGGAAGAACTAATTTTGTTAAAATACCTATAGCACCCAAAGTAATCTCTAAATTCAAGGCAATTGCCATTATTATACCATTAGTATTTTTCAGGGAACTGGAACAAAAAAATGCTAAAATTTGTATGGAACCACAAAATACCACAAAAATGAAAACTCTCCTAAGATTAAAGAACAAAGCTGGAGTTATCCCATCCCAGATTTCAAACTACACTACCAAGCTATCATAATTGACACACTATAGGACTGGCACAAAAACAGACACAAAGAGCAATAGAACAGAATTAAGAGCTTAGAAATAAACCCATGCTTACACAATCTGCAACAAAGGAAGTAAGAATATACAATGGGGAGAAGACAGGCTCTTCAATAAATGGTGCCGAGAAAACTAGACCACTTTCTTACACCATGTATAAAAATGAACTCAAGGGCGCCTGTGTGGCTCAATTGGTTGGGCAACTGCCTTCGGCTCAGGTCATGATCCCAGAGACCCGGGATCGAGTCCCCTATCGGGCTCCCAGCTCCGTGGGGAGTCCGCTTCTCCCTCTGACCTTCTTCTCCCCTCGCATGCTTTCTCTCTCTCTCTCAAATAAATAAAATCTTTAAAAAAAAAAAAAAATCTCTAAAAATAAACTCAAAAAGGATTACAGACCTAAATGTGAGTCCTAAAACTGTAAAAGTCCTAAAACAAAATGTAGCCAGTAGTCTCTTGGAGAGTAGCCTTAGCAATATTTTTCTGGGTATGTCTCCCCTGGCAAGGGAAAGAAAAGCAAAAATAAACAACTAGAAATTCATAAAACAAACTCTTACACAGTGAAGGAAATCATCAGTATGACAAAAAGGCAACTTACTGAATGGGAGAATCTATTTGCAAATAGTATATTTAATAATGAGTTAATATCCAAAATACAAAAATTTGATTAAAGCATGACCAGAGGACCTGAATAGACATCTTTTCAAGAAAGACATTTAGGTAGACAACAGACAAAAAGATGCTCTACATCACTAATCATCAGGGAATTGCAAATCAAATAAGAAGAAGATATTACGTCACCCCAGGGAGAAGGGCTAGTATCCACAAACATTGTCAAGGACGTGAAGAAAAGAGAACTTTTGTGCACTACTGGTGGGAATGCAAATTGGTGCAGCCACCGTGAAAAACAATAATGGAGGCTCCTCCAAAAATTAGAAATACTGTGTGATCTAGTAATTCCACTTCTGGGTATTATTCAGAAGAAAACAAAAACACTAACTGAAAAAGATAAAGACACCTCTATGTTTATTGCAGCATTATTTACAATAGCCAAGACATGAATACAATCCAAGTGTCCACTAAGAGATGGATAAAGATGGTATTTATTTATATAAATTATATATGTATAATGGAATATTAATCAGCCATAAAAAAGAATCTTTCTCTTCAGGAGAGCACAGATGGACCTTAGAGTACTAGGATAAATGAAATAAGTCAGAGAAAGATAAATAACATAGAATTTCACTTACATGAGGAATCTAAAAAAGAAGACAAATGTACAAACAAAAGAAATTATAAATACAGAGAATAATTTGTTGCCCGAAGAGAGAGTGAGCAGGGATATATGTGAAACAATTGAAGAGGAATATGAGATACAAACCCCCAGCCATAAAATAAATACTGTCAAGTACTACATAGGAAATAGAGTCCGTGATCATGTCGTTACTTTTTATGATGACCAATGGTAACTAGATTTATTGTGGTCAGCACTGCATCTTGTACACAATTGTCAAATCATTGTATGCCAGCTACTAATATAGTATTATATGTTAACTCCACCTAATTGAAATATTTAAATAATTCAATATTAAATAGTCCACCTGTTTTCTCCAATACCGCTTAGATTGTTGCTTTATGTGTGGTTCAATCAGCCTTCCATAAATACCCCAGCTAGTCCACCCAATTCTTAGAACCTTAACCCATTATTTGACTTTCATCCTACTTACAGTATTATTTCCTTGCCTCCATCGGATTGACTATGGTTCCCAAATAGATCATGACATTAGAGACCCAAAATCTTGCTTCAGATGGTGGTAACAAAAACAATAAAATACTGATAACAACTAATATCTACAGAGTGTTTACTGGGTGAAGACTTAGCATGAGGGATATCATTAATCCTTCACATCAACTCTAATGATACAGGTACCATTTTACAGATGAGGAATATGGAATCCTAGGTAACAGATGGAGACTGATGCAGCTAGAAATGGAACTCAACTCTGACATAAATCAAAGCCATTACAATACTATGTCTAACGAATAGCCTTGTGCATATATGAAGTCTGTCCATTAAAGAAAAATTGCCCCAAGAAGAGAATTAAGTCCTGTTTGCATTTTTTCATTTTGCTCCAGCACCCAGAGGCCCTTAAGCCCGTGGAGCCAAAAAGTGAGCATTATTAATATAGACATCACCAAGAGATAATTTGTAAGGGTGGGAGAAAAGCCACATATTAACATTACAGTTGCTAAATCACTACTACTTACTCTTTAAGTGCCTCCTCTCTGTTCTTTAGGAGATCAACTTACGAGAGTCTTAGAACATAGTTCTGGGAAAAAAAAAAAAAAAAAACATAGTCCGGAAAAGGAGATGCCACCTCAAGTTCTTACAAATGGCTAGAGACCCAATTACAAATACATAACTATTGCAAATGGAGATGCTTGTTTATAAGTTCAGATGTGGATTTATGTGTAAATTCCGAGTAACATCGAACTGCTATTCAATGGTTATTTCAATGGACATTTAGCTCTCTTGCCTTGGATAGAGTACATGGGTTTTACGGCTGAACAACCCATTTTTGAAATGTTCATCTCAGAATACATCCTCGGTCAGAAGAATTATCAATAAAGATAAAGCAGGGCACATAAAAGACAGAGGGTTTGGACCTCTGTGGGTTACTGAGAGAAAACCCACAAAACACGCAGTAGACCTTAAAAAGCATTAAGAAGGATAAAGCAAGAGATTTTCCCAGTTTTTATTGGCTCCATTCCTTCTCCCGAAGCAGAACCTGAAGGAGAACAAAAAAGGAAGAGAACTGCCTGCCCTTCGCCTACATGCTACCTTGCTTCTCTCCTCATCATGAGTGGAGGATAAATAGGTAAAAGTGCGGAAGGAGAAGAATGTGATGAAAGCCTCAACAAAATGGCTTTGGAAAAGTTTGGCCATCTGTCAAGTTCAGAGAAGAAATTAAAGGTCCAGGAGAGAATGCACGATTTTCTGCTGCCACCATCTAAAATGTGACCCAGAGAGTGTCTGCACCTACTGAGAGATGCTTCTCCATCCTTGGTCAGATTTCTGGTACCTGCCTAAAAAAATCTCCAAGGCTGAAGTCGAAACTAACTTTGGTTAAATATCAAAATCCCTTGCGGGAATTTAGTGAACCCGTGTATGCCCGACCTCACTCCAAAGGTATACAGTGAGGCTGGCAAGACCGCAGGTTTACAGAAGTTGATTGAACACCAAGGAAAAAATGGCAGACAGCAATGCCATTTAGCTTTTAGGTGTGTGGAAACTTTGTGGGGATCTTGATAAAATGTCAATTGTGAACCGGTGGGACCTGGATAGGGCTTGAAACTCTGCATATCTAGCTGACTGCTACGTGATATTGATGCCATGGCTCCCCGGACCCGAGTTTGCATGGCAAGGGTTTAAAGAATCTGTCTTGGAGTCCGATGATCTGAATGGGAAAACTGTGCTAAAAGGCCAGTATACTTCTCCCGCTCTAACGTTGGTTCCTTCGTTCTCGATAATAACTATTTTTTTTTTAAGATTTTCTTTGTTTATTTTAGAGAGAGCGAGCCAGAGACAGCATGAGAGGGGAGAAGGTCAGAGGGAGAAGCAGACAGCCCATGGAGCTGGGAGCCTGATGTGGGACTCGATCCCAGGACTCCGGGATCATGACCTGAGCTGGAGGCAGTCGCTTAACCAACGGAGCCACCCAGGGCCACTTGGTAAGCGGAAACAGAAGGGATTTTTTGGGTGGCATAATATTGTTCATGCTTTGAATTTAAGTTAAAGCTTTGTGTTAGGAGAAGGAAGATGGACTTTATATAGATTTCATTTGCTTCAAAGTTAGAATTCCCCAATCCCTTGCGCCTTATTACACCCTTCTCCCAGAATAATGCCATGACGACCTAGATTCATTTCACAGGGTAGGTTCAAAAAGGCTAAGAGAGCTTCAACTGGAGAGCAGTCTTGCTACTGGTCTCTTTATCTTCTATTCCCGTAGGACTTACCTCTGTATCAGTAATCACAGTTTACTTCAGCATCCAGTATTTCTTCACAAAAACAATTTCTTTATCTATAGAATAAAAAAGCATAGTGATGCCATTAGAAGCCTAAATCAAGGCCTTGGTTAAAGGTCTTCAGTTTCTAGTAAACAGCAAGAGCTCAATAACTGGCTTGTTATAACAGCAGTCTTTCCACTTAGCGCTCACTGCCATTTTTGGCAGAAGATGGCTAGCGAGTTATGGCAAAGAAACAGAATCCAGTTTATGGAAGAACCCAGTCTCTGCCTCTGGGTCAGGTGGGTAAACTGAGTGCACTTTATTCCAACCTCTCTTCCCAGGGCTCTTTATAGCTCTCATGAAACTGTTTTCATTGTCCAAATACCGACAAGCACCCTGGATTTCTCTGATAAAAGAAATGGGCAAAGGAGCAGAAAACTTTTTGTCCATCGAACCTGGATAATTAAGTGCTGACAGGTTAATTCTTGTGCTTGAGATACGTTTTCTGGAAGTAATGAGGAAAACTCAATCAATCAATAAAAGGAAAAACTGAGTTTATAATTCACCAGTTCAGACTGGAGCTAAGAATCACATACTCTATAAAATACTCAGTTCTTCATGAGTTCAATTAAAGCCACAGATGCCCAGATGCCGACTATTCCACTTTGTGTAGTGATTAAATTGCTCTTTTTCAAACGGAATCTGGTTTTACTACTTTTTTCCACATGCAGCCAAATTCTGTACTTGTGTTCAAAAGGCCAAGATTAATCTGATCTCCATGGCTGTCCATATTTCCTCCTAGTTTCTCCAGCTAAGCACTTCAACTAATCTTTGCAGAAGGGGAGATTAATGTAAAAGGAATAATGAAACATTTCACTTATGTTAGGTGCTTGTCATTCTTCATTAGCTGCCCCTGATTCGCCTTCTTAAGGCCCAGCAAATAAGCCCCAGAATAAAATAGGATATGCCCATAGTCCATATAGCATACTCAGAAGAAATGTAAATGGGAGAAGACTTTCATTTTGCCAGAATAAACAGAGCAATATGCACCTCCCCATCTCTCAGCTTTTTGTACTTTCTCCAGGGGCTTGGTCTAATTAGCTATTTCATATTAATCACTATTTGTGCACTTGATTCTTCCTGTGGCAGCTTTCCATTTTCAGTTGCCCAGAATATCAAAAGGCTTTTATATTTCCTCACTCTACAGGATCCAAAAAAAAAAAAAAAGGAAAATAATAATATTTTGTGTGTGTATTAGAATTTATTCTTTTCAAATTCATTCCATGTTTTAGCACCTTGACACTGAAATTCTTTATGAAATGGTCAAGCCATCCATGCACCTCAGTATCAAACTTTGCATCTGGTAGGTATTCAGAGCAATTTTTTTTCAAATGGACAGATCTTCATTTACCTTGTTAACTGGTAAAGGAAATGATTAACAAAGATTCTAAGGGAAAAAGAAGATAGAGGTATTTAGGAAATAGGGTTAGATGAGCCCCCATTTCTCTTGGTAACTTTTTTGGATACTAACAAACAGATAAGCAGACTTCCATAAAAGGTTTAATAAACCTTCCACGGGGTGTAATTCAGCTACTCTGACCAAATGAACCACAAGTAAAGGTATGTGAGACAAGTCCCCATCAATGATAAATTTAAAATAGTTATAGCACTTGTATTTTCAAATAGTATTTCTCGCAGCTATTTTTGGAAAGCAGCCCAATAGCCCAAATCCATTAGGTAACTGGTATTTTCATAAAACTATTTGGGGTCAATATATTTTGAGTCTATACTAAATAAGTGCATTAAAAGGATAGCATATATTGTTTCCTCCTCGGGCTTACACATGAACTAATACTTTAGAGAAATTAACTTTGTTTTTGAAGTTGAAAATTTAGATCCAGTCTCCTTTGAAGCATATGTGGTTATGACATCCTTAGACCTCCCTTTCAAAGAGTTTCTAATCATTCTTTTAATGGTCTGTGTTGCATTTTCAGAAGAGGCACCTTATGTTAGCATTATGAGTCATTTCCTCCTGGAGGATACGGCTGATAAGTATCACATAAGATACGGTAGATGAACCCAACTGCCTCTCTCCCAGTGCTTGGAAAAGAATGGCTCCTGACTTGATTACCTTTCCTTTCCCATGGTTTTGAAACACCGTCTACAACACTGAGGGAGTTGGTTTGGAGAAGCAGGTTCAGAAGCTAAGGCTTCCCTGTTTTGAGCACCTACAGCTGGCCATGAGTAAAGGCATGAGTTGGGAAAGGACAGGAAAACAGTTTAAAAAAAAAAAAAGGTGAGGACAGATGCAGAGAGAAAATGAGTACGACAGGCCATAATTCTGGGAAGAAGCTCCCTTATTGCTTGATTTGAACTACTTTAGACTTCATTATAAGAAGATAATATCTTACACCGTGAGGCAGTATTTTCACCTTTTTTTTTCTTTTTGGGTTGATGTCTCAAACTTCTAAGACCAGAAACATATAATTGCATGAAGAACAAACTACCATCTTTTAGAGAAGGATATTGTTTAAGGAGAACTTTATGCTTTAAAAATGAAAAATTATAGACAAAAAGTCGAATTGCACACACACACACACAAATCATAGAAACCCAGGTCTGAAGAACCCAACATTTGTCCCACATTTGAGTTATGAAGATGAAGCCAAGTAAGTTGAGTCCTTAGAAAGAAAGAGTAGAAAGAATGTTTACACAGTTTGGGAGACATATCCTGAAACAAATGTGATGCCCTATTTATTTGATTTAGTAATTCTATTTTTACTGAGTACACTCATTCAGTCGGACCTGATAGTTTGACATGGATTTTTTTCTTTAACTACAGTACATTTGAGAGGTAGCATGATCAGGGGCTGTGGAGGCCGACCGACCAGAATTTGAGTCTGAGTATGACCTCTTTTGCTCTCTGGAGGAGTTTACTTTGCCTACCCCAGGCTGGATTTCTTCATCTATAAATTGGGCCAAATAATAAGTGACAAGTAGTTTAGCTGGTGCCTTTTGGTGCTAGGGGGAAAGTGACTGAAGATCTTTTAATATGTGATGTACTTTTGCTATGAATCTGGGTGGATTTTTATTGAATTTAGAATCTGAAGCATCAGAATATCACCATACATATGGCATTCTATGGCCCAAAAGCATTTTCATGATGTACCATGACATTTAGTTCTCCTCACACACTCATTCACTTCTTCCACAGACATCTGTCAGATGACTGCCATGTGCCCGATCTTGTGCTATTCAGTAAAGGTTCCGCTGTGCAGATGACAGACTTAGTCCCTGCCCTCCTGGAGCTTAAAGCCCCCTGTGGCAGATTTGGCTATTTTTACGTTTTTTAAGATGATAAAAATAAGAATTAGAGCATATAAGGTACTTGTCCAATATTTGTATAGTTGGAGAGGGTCATCAGACCAACATCAAAGTTGCAGTTTGACTTTAGAGGTAAGGGAACAATTGATTGTTATCTTTAGATCTGCGGAGGGCGCTCTGCTTCTGGAACTGAGGTGCCTTAGTCAGAATTAGAACAAGTCATGTTTCTACTGAATATATTTTTACTGATTGAGTTTCATTTGCCTGAGGGCTGAAGCCAAGCTGGTGCTATGATTCATAAGTCTCATTTTCCATATGTTTGACTGAAGATTTTCCTTGACAACGGTTGATTAGCCACTCTTGTGCTTTTAACTTACTAATGATACCTTGACCTGATTTCAACTGATTTCTCTCAGTTCAAGGCTCCCTGGAAAAAGAACTCCATTGAGACACCCCAGTACAGCAATCATTCTGAGCTCCAACCAAACTAACCATCTCCACGTGCCAAGCCGGGTGTCAGTGCTATGAGACTGCTTTACAGGTGACAGCCCTCTAGTCCTCTAGTCAAGTAACACGCCAGTCCAGAATGGAATAATGAGCTCCCAAATCCTAGGCTGCTATAGGTCTCATGACAATGAAACTCTAAGATCAGTGTTAGCATCCAAGTCCAAAAGGCTTTCTGCTTATATAATTTCTCTGCTTAATGCCCTCAGCACTTGTGCACTATAGATGAATAAATTTCCAACTTCCTTAGCGTGGAACCAGATCGTTCATGACCTGGCCTTGACATCCTTTTAGAGCCTCATCTTTGACTACTATTTTCCACGTTCTCTATGTTTCAACACAACCGAAATGCTTATGGTCCTGGATCCTCTGGTGGTCACCATATCCTGGTGTCTGCTATTTCTGCACCTAAAAAAATATGTCTGTAAATACTGACTTGGCATTATTATTCTCATAACTAGACGGTGCTATGATTTTTTTCTATGCAAGCCTCAACTAAAGAATGAGATCGAAAGCATTCATTTAGGGAGAGTGTTAAAAGATGGCCAGTGTCCTAAGATCTTCTCCCTTCATCCAATTGGCTTGTAGCTATTTTAATGAAACCTAACAGAATTCTGTTTATCAGAAAGACAGGTTATTGTGAGAAGAAATCAATGTGATGTCAGGTTCATTGGCAAAGTGGGAAGTTTCTAAGGTCGAATAGGTTGGCATATTCTATTTCAGTGAGTGCCCTCTAATGTGACTACGACGGAATTTTCCAAGACTGATGGACAGCCAGCACACGTAAGTGAATACTTCCATACTTCCATGGTGGGAGTGATTATTAGATTTCTAAGCTGGAAACTAAATGAGTGTTGGGTTTTGGAAACTCAGACCATATCCAACCCCTTAGCAAATTATATTCTTTTTGCAACATATTTGAAATGAGAAAAATTTAGATCCTATACTAAGTCCTTTTGGTAATTTTGCTAAGAACAAGACATTTTCTACTAAAATAGTGAAACCCGCACAGCTCTCTACGTGCCTTTACTGAATCCTACCTTTGGGCAGGAAAAGTCCTTATAAAATAAACAAATGAAGGTTGATAATACTACATTGCAGGGGTGATATTAAGCTAAGTCCTATAAACACAGATCCTAATAGTTAAAAGTATTCATCAAGCATCCAGAAACTCATATTTTAATATTCAGTGACAATGATCTGGTCTATAAAAAGAAAAGATATTTTCAAAATCTGTCAAGCGTATCCCCTTAAAATCACTTTTAAAAATTATATTCCACATTTAACATTATTCACATTGAAATATTTAAACTGAGAAGCATTTTGATCAATAAGAATAGTAGGAAGATAATCACAGTAAACTGAATAATCTTGGATGGCTTAATAGTGATGATCTTAGCTGAATTCACATTTACTTTTTTCCACCCTTCTTAAAACAGTCCTCCTCTTCTGTTCAAAGTCTACAAGACAGGTATGACCTTTTTGGAATTCATTCTATATTAGATAATGTTATTTCCAGGTCATCTCAGTATTCAAGGTAAATGACTAAGGCAGACCTTGAGAGAGTTACTCAATTTTGCTGAACCTCTATTTATTCATCTGTAAAAACAGGGGGTAATACCAGTACCTGCCTCATACGGTTGTAGAAAGGATTAAGTGAATTAATAATACACAGCATGTAAAGGCTTGGAGGAGTGATTGACGCACAATAGTTTCTTAGTAAATAGCCATTATTAGTATGACCCAGAGCGGAAGCGGAGTTGCTGTTTTATTTTTTAAAGAAACAAGTAAACTTTAGAAGCATGAAAGATCACAAGTGAGACATGTATTTCCCAGAACCTGTGTTCAGATATCATTCTGTCTTCCCTACATTGCTGCTACAGGCTTCTAAATGACATTCCAGTTTCACATCTCTCCACAGACATTCATCCTGAGTGATCCTTTTATAACTTAGATCTTTGTAGATCTGATCCTTCACACCACTCCAACTTTCCTTCAGTCCTGTCATTATCTCCTATTGAATGTTTTCTGACAGAAACACGCTCCATTCTACTCCTATCATCCCTCTCTTCCAATACCCAACACACACAGCTCCACAAATTCACCTAGAAAATTCTGACGAATTGTTCAAGCCAGGCACAGACTTCACTATTTACCCAAGAATGTTTTTTGTGATCTTTTTCAGTCATGTCTCTAAGTACCTCATTTATGCTGCTTGGCACCTTGCAACGTCCTTGTATCAAGCTAGATCACTGACATATTATCTGTTGTATCTATTGTATAAGTAATAGTGAATTCACTTTTCTAGCAAAACCCCAAAGAATAGGGGGCAACAACATTGAGCAAATTATAAATAATGGCTAAAATATTTACTGAAATTAAAAGCTCACTGGAATATTTTTGTTAAGATTTTATTTATTGGAGAGGGGCGGAGGAAGAAGGAGAGCAGGGAGCATGGAGCCTGAGGTGGGGCTGGATCCCGGACCCTGAGATCATGACCGAAGCCCGAGATAGATGCTCACCCGACTGAGCCACCCGGGTTCCCCCTCAATGACATATTTTTAAAAGGAATATGTACCGGGGCACCTGGGTGGCTCAGTGGGTTCAAGCCTCTGCCTTTGGCTCAGGTCATGATCTTGGGGTCAAGCCACGCATTGAGCTCTCTGCGCAGCAAAAATAAATAAAATCTTAAAAAAAAAAAAAAAAAAGGAATATGTACCTATCGTTCCTATCATGATGAATATTCATGTTTTAAGATGATCTGCATGACGGTATTATTGTGGATTATAAAAGAAGGGTGAAATATGGACACAAAAGAAAATGAGTTATCAACATGAAGCCCCAAGACAACATTCCCATCTCCTTTTCCAAATCATCCCTCTTGGCTGCTATAATCTAACCCTTTTAAATACTATGTGATACTCTGTGCTTACCTTCCATATGCCAAAGCCTTTCAGCATTTACGTAAGATGCTCCCTTTGCCCAGAATGCGCACTCCACATTTCTCTGCCTGGTGAAGAACCTACTCATGCACAGAGAACCCCACATGTCCCCTTCCTAGCCGTATCTCAGAACAGAGCCCGATCTTTCTCCACACCTACCTCTATTCCAAAGAGTGACTCAGCCTCCTGTTAAAATTCGTCCACACTTCTCTGTCCGGTACGGTAGTCGCGAACCCATAGCGGTGTGTTGCCATATAAATTTAATATTAAGTAGAACTTACTTAAAATTCAGTTGCTCACTCACAGTAGCCCTATTTCAAGGGCTCAGTCATCATGTATGCCTACTCACTAGCATCTGGAGCAGGGCAGAATATTTCTGTCAAGTTCTAGAAAGTACTACTTTACACCTTGTGACTCGTACACTGTCACATATAGGCATTCAATAGTCGATGACAGAATGAATGTTGAAGAATCTAGTTTCTCTGTTATAGCCCTTCCATCTGTCAAGAAATAGATTGCAGCTCCACTGTTTCAAGTGAAGATAGTTACAATAAAGGCCTACTTCTGAGGTATTGCATGGTGAATGGAATGAACAAGACCTGTTGAGACACTCAGAGAATAGCTACCACCAGGAGAGCTGAAGCAGGAAAGATGGAGTTATTTGACAAAATACTCCTAAGTTTGAAGTCTTCCACCCTCCAAGGGAGAAGGAAGCAGTGTTGCCCAGAAGCCGGTGAGGGCTGGAGCTCGGGGAGAAGAGAGGATGGGAGGAGTGGAAGAGAAAATGTCCCCCTCTGGCCCGCCTGGCATAAATACAATTGGCTGAACTCATGTTGAAGCCAGTATAAGGGAGCCATTCACTGGCGTGAGCCTCCCTCCCGGAGCACAGAGGAAATGCAGGGAAGGAACCTGTGGGGCAGGAAAGTGAAGAAGAGCCATACTGCTTAATTTATCTGTTGGTTTTTCTCACCTGCAAGACTGAGATCACCCTAAGTTAGGGATTGTACCTTAACGGCTGCTGAGTAAACGAAGTCACCTCCATCTTTTCTACACTTTCAGAAGTTAGGGTCACAACCTAAGTGGATCTCTGCTTTCTTTTTGTTACGGAACATACATGGCCTCAAACCCCGGATTTATCTGACAAAGTGAAAATATTCCTCCATATGTTTTAACCGTTGAAACTATGGTTTCACGGTTTTGATGCAATTGTCAATATATCCTCTGACAAGCTTAGCAAATACGCTGTTTTCATTTTCCCTGGCATATATCTTATCCTGATGGCACAAGTGCTGACAAGCCAGCCCCCAACAGAACAATGCGATCAAACGCTGCACAAAAATACCACTTTAACAATAAGGCACCATCTGCTCTTAGATCTCCTGGCAGAATTTCTGAGGAAAGGGACTAAGTCAAGGGGGAGGAGCACTGCACCACAAAACATGGCTTAAAAACAACACAACAGCGAGCCTGGGTGGTAAATGGGGAGGAGTGGTAATGTTTCATGTCAACAGAGACATGTTCCATTTCGCTTTATTTTGATTTCCCGCGTGGCACACGGGAAGTGCAACTCCATATAATTGCTCACATTCTGTCATCATGCTTGAGTTGTCTTTATATAATTTTAAAGGATTCGGGTTCTCCTAATTTTCATATATGCGATATGCCAGCAAAATTCCCATTACTGTACCAGTTTTGAGGACTGAGATTAGGGGTAGAACTGGAGTAGTGTAATAGTGCCATATTACACTTCCTTTCTGTAACGCTGGTGATAACAATAACCAGTACCACTGACAGTGCTTTCTGTGTGCCACTGTGGTAAATGACCTGACTGCATTAACTCATTATACACATGAAGAAACTGAGCCCCAGAGGGGTTAAGACATTTGCCAAAGATGTCACAGTTAGTTGGTCAAACTAATGTCCTTAACCATTCCACTGTTACCTCTTGACCTCTTTTGTATTAATTGGCATTGGAATTAATTGGAATCATTAGAATGGCTGCAAGAAATCTCGTATTTCTAAAATGTGTACTTTTGATGTCACAGTTGGTTCTCTTACCATTAAACTATGCCCACTTATAAAAGCTAAAAGACTCTCAACAGCACTCAGTTTATTAAAATACAAAAGCTTAGCATATATTTCTATCTGTAGAAAGACTCTGTTAGAATGCTTTAATAGAAGTGATGACCAAGCTTTTATGGAGAAGTACTGCAAACCACTTGTCATTTCAAAGTATCAATACTGGGACGCCTGGGTGGCTCATTTGGTTAAGCTGTTGCCTTCAGCTCAAGTTCTGATCCCAGGGTCCTGGGATCCAGTCCCGTATCAGGCTCCCTGCTTCTCCCTCTCTCTCTGACAAATAAATAAAATCTTTAAAAACACACACACACTCACAAAGTGTCAATACTTTTAAAAGCAACTGTTCCTAAAAAATGGAATTCATGTTCATATAGATTAGATTGATTTCTATATTCAAAGAAATATGACATCCATGGGATACGTCCAGCGCTATTTGTGGAATATACGTGTACTTTAACAAAAGTAGTTTTTTCTTAAGTAATCCAACATGTTCTGATGACACAGGTATGCAGTATCTGAAAACATGTCAGTATATGGTCAAAGCCCATTACATGGTCCGGCAGCTGGAAAGCAGAAGCACTTCCCTGCAGACCCAAAGTCGCTGGGTGAGGCTTAGTGAGAGAGAGTCATTAGAGCAGTTCTTCATTCTCATACACAGTATTTAATCTCTCGGAGCCTCCATTCTCTCATCTCTATGTGCGGATCCCAGTGGCCTACATCACAAAGTTTCTATGAGTTACAGACATGAGAGCCTAAGGTATCTTCCACAGTCCCCGACATCCAGTAGGTGATCCACAAATGTGGAGGAGTCTAAGCTGTGTCTTAAGGACACAAAAATATCCCAGACGCCAGGCTGAACTTAATCGGACTCATTTAACCTTTATCTTACAGACTTTGGATGCCAGATTTTTCCTCAGAACTCCTCCTTTCTCCCTTTGAAAGTCATCCACCAAAATTTAATTTAGACTTTCTCAACCTTTAGGAACAATTCAGATACCTATGGGATATGCTATTTTGGGGGTGTCTATAGATTTTTTAGATTAGCATTAATTTTATCCTCTACTTCCTGGCCCCTAATTTTATATGTTACAACTTGGTAAGCCTAATACCCATTAAAGCTATGTTGATGGTTCATACGGCTCTGCTCCATGAAAAGCTCAATCATTTATGACACTAAGCAGTACACAAGTCCAAAGTGTCATAGAACTTGCGTTCTGTTTGAAGAAGACAGACAATAAATAAACACGAAATATAGACTATTTCATGTGGTAGTGTTAAGAAGAAATATAAATCACAGTAATGGGATAGAGAGTAGTCAAAGGCATTGTTTTGGAAGAAATGGGAATGAGGGAAAGTGTTTCAGTTATTACTTCCAAATCTGAGTGAAGTGAGGAGATGGGCTTTAGCAGCCCCTGAGATGAGGGTTTCAGGCAAGGGAAGGGCCCAGGGTATAGCTGGCTCTGAGCTAGAAGTACTTCGGCAGCAAGTGAGGGAAGAGAGATCCGAAAGGCATTAAGTGAAATGGGAAGCCACTTAGAGGCCTTAGGGGGAAGAGGTAGCAGATGCAACCTGCAATGTAAAAGAATCTCCACTAGCCCCTGCGAGGAGGATGGGCTACAGTTCCATCAGGTGCAAGCAGAGAGACCAGGTAAGACAGTGGTGCAGGAGTCCTGGTGAGAGGTGACATAAGACTGACCCAGAGCCAGGGATGATTCTAGCATCTGAGGCCTGGACAAACCTTACTCACAAAGAGAAGCTCCTTGGGAATTTATAATCCCGGAAATTGCAGTAAATTCTCAAGTCCCCTTCCTCCTTTTTTGTCATCCTCCTGACGTAACACTTCAACTTACAAAATTCATACCGTGGGAGAGGGGAAGATAGAGATGCAAGTAGGTCCAATCAAATAAACCATTAACAGACTCTTTAAACTATGCTTACCCTCAATAATCCTAATAGTTAAATTGCTGGTATCATATTGAAAAAGATAGGAAGTCTCCACCCTTCTCCCTAATGGTGTTATAGAAGACTCTGATTAGATGGTCACAAGTCTAAAGGCCTATCCATTTATGAGGTAGTCCATCAATTTCCTGGGAACGAATAAACCGTCCTATTTCAGAAAGAATATTCTGCAGAGTTTATGTAAGAGTGACAAATTTTAAGTATTCTGAGTTTTTTATCATTCTTTTCCTCAGACTATTCAATTTGAGTTTTAAATAATTCCCTAGAGTTACTTTTTTTTTTTTTTTTTCTAGGAAGGTCAATATAGTACAGCATAACTTAGACAAGCAGATTCTGGAAACAGAGTGCCTGAGTTTATAAACCCTGTCTACCACTTACTGCCACGAGCACTGAATAAACTCTTTTATGTACCCGAGCCCCACGTTTCTCATCAGGAAAATGAGAACAGTAGTAGCAGCTCTGAGTAATTTCAAAGCACCTATGCTAGGTCCTCTCTCAATAAAACTGCTCCAAGAATGTTAGATATTATTATTTTTTCAATCTGACTTCTAAGTACTAGGGAGAAATAAACAAAAAGCCCAGTAAACTAAAGAGTTTCTATCTCCTCTTCCACCTTCAGCCCATGTGAGCCTGCAGATGTGCCCAGGGGAAGTAGTCCTTAAACAAACCATTTGCATAAAATCATCTGTGCCTCTTCAAACGTGTACGTTCAGTTTGAGCTCTATTCAAGTTTTGAGCTCAAGTTCCTGCCAATTTTAGGTTATCAAAATAGGCTTGCTCATCTTAGTTAGAAACCTCATAAAATGATCTGCCACTGAGAGATTGCTCACCCTCAAAACGAGATACGGAAGCTTTATTTGAAATCCAAGATACGCAAATTGTTTCCATTTTGCATTTGGAAAACTTGAGTTAGGCAAAGCACTCCCACTTTTGTCACACCTCCGTGGTTGGTGCTAGAAGTAGCCATGACGCAATTCCAATCTCTGACCTGCCTCAACATGGCAGACATTATGGCGCAGTAAGAAATTCTCCACATGATCCAGGCAACAACAGATGCTTTGCATTTGAGTGACTCCTGCACACTGCCTCCTGCATTCATCATCCCTATTCATTCTATGCCCCACATTGAAATTCTGACTTGAATTGAAAAACCATGCTGATCTGCAAAGATTGCCTATTTTGTTGCATTTCACTGAAGTGATGATGATTCAATATACCTAACAGGCAAATTATCTCAGAGCATCTTACTCCTCTGCACATTTGCTACAGCCAATTTCCACTCTCCTCTTTCCCAGAGAGAGAACTACACCATTAGTAATTTAGTGTTCCAACGGGACCTGAGGAATGAGTTATACTAATATTCGTAACAGCACTAAATAAATGCATAAATACAAAGGTGGGTGGGAATCTGATTTAACCACAGTCAGATTTTTCATTTCATGAGTTAACCAAGAACATATGCCAGCCTGGTAGAATTTGCTTTGGAAGACTTGTTTTAGACTTTGATATTTCCTATACCTTTTGAGGACTTTTTGAATGAACAGAGCCATGAAGGAGAAATGAGGAGAGAAAGCCTCAAAAGCAAAAGTGAGAACTCGTGGCAGATTAAAAAAATAAAGCATTTTTATTTATGGGGTTTTAATCAATATATTCCTTTGGTATTCTTTGGCTGCAGGAAAATTCTAAAAGGAGTTAATGTGTATAGATTGAGGAATGTAAAATATTAACTAGTATAGTAAAGTAGCTGTCGTTCCTATTGGCAGATCGCAACTTAGTAAGGGGTGGGACGCTGTCAGGGAAGTCTGTGGGGGGTTTTTTGTTATTGTTCTTGTTTGTTTTTTGTTTTTCTGTAGTGAATAAGGCTAGAGATGCAGAGACATGAAGCTAAGTCCCAGAAATTCCACAACCCTGGGCAAATCTCTTGATGGACGCTCCAGCAGACAATAAGCATTAGGCAGTGACTTTGTATGAAACAGTGGGCTTGAAGGGTTGCATGGAAAGGTGAATAGGACGTAAGATGCTATCACAATGCACTGGAGAATACTGGCGTGCACAGTAACATTTGTGTGATGCAATAAACCTTAGAGCTATTCATGGTCCCCTTCCAGGCCGATGGCACCTCCCACCCCCTGGAAGATTAGGCATGTCCATATAACTTCTTTAACTGAAGAGAAAGGAACACGGTGACTTAGTCGTTTCTAATGAGGAGCTTTAAGAGCCAGCTCACGATTTTCCATGTTCCTTTCCCTCTGAAGTGGAATCATGGAAACACATGCCAAGACAGACTTTCCATCATCCTCAGGCCCTGAGTGACCCTCACGAGCAAAGCCCGACTCACCCATCCTGAAGATACTTCGCTCTCATGAAAAGGAAACCGCAGCTGTTTTAACCCTCTGAGACATCAGCCTTGCTTCCACAGTACGACCTAGTCTACTCTAAAGGACAAACTATATTAGCAACATGGATCAGATAATGTGCACCAGGAGAGAAAGGTCAATTCAGTCTGAGGCTAGAAGTCTTCAAGAAGCAAGTCCTACAGTCTTGAAGGTTACGTGGCTTTAGATAAGCAGAGAAGACAAAGGAAGGACTTTGAGGAACACAAAACAGTGGGCTGATGAGTATAGAGCCCAGAAAGCACATGGTTGTCGAGGTACATTGTCTAATAAAGCTGGAGCTTAGTGTTGGGAATATGTGGTGTTGTTACTAGAAAGTTTTTGGAATTCTCGTTTTGATATATTTTCAGTTATAGGAAATTTACAACAGTATAAACTATCTCCATGTACACTTTACCAGATCCATCCATCATTTCTATTTTTTTCTTTAGTTTTATCTCTTTCCTTTTATTTTCATGTAGATATATAAGTGTATGCTTACATTTACATGCAAATTATTTATTCTGAACTATTTAAGACTAAGTGTATTTTCCTTTACTCACTTATTTCACAGTGAATTTACTAAAAATTAGGACAGCCTTTTATATAACCACAATGCAGTTATAAAACTCAGGAAATTTAATTGATACAGTACCATTATCTAGGCCATATTCTAAGTCTTTCAGTTCCAAGAATGACCTTTACAGCTACTTTTCTGATGGTCCAAGATCAAAATTGGGATCACATATCACTTTTAGTTGTAATGTGTATTTTTTTTTTATCTAGAAGAGTTTCTCAACCTTCTCTTAGCATTTTTGAATAGATAGATATTATTCATAATAGGGATATTATTCAGCCATAAGAAAAAAGAAAATCCAGCTACTTGTAAAAACGTGGGTGGACTCTAAGGGCATTATGCTAAGAGAGAGAAATCAAAGATAAATACTGTATGATTTCACATATATGTGGAATCTAAAAAAAAAAGAAACCCACAGGAACAGATTGGTGGTTGCCAGAGAAAGGGCATAATGCATGGGACAATTGGAAGAAGACGGTCAAAAGATACTAACTTTCAGTTATCAGATGAGTAAGTCCTGCATATATAAAATACAATAGGGTGACTATAGTTAATACAGTATTATATATTTGAAGGTTGCTAAAAAGGTAGATCTTAAAAGTTCATCATCACAAAATAAAAAATTCCTAACTATGTGTAGAGATGCATGTTAACTGAAGTTACTGTGATAATCAGTTTCCCATATATGTATGTATCATATCATTATATATACCTTATGTACACTTTAAACTAATAGAGTGTGATATATCAATCATAGCTGAGCAAAACCTGGGGGAAAAGCTTTAGATCACCAACTCTGAGATACTGCATATTGCTTATGCTCCAGTTAAATTTTTATTAAAATACTAGTGGATTAGAAAAACTAAGTTTAACATATTCTCCATGAAATAAAAAATCTGAATGGTAACAATTTCATTCCTTTGCCTCATATTATCAGGAGTGTTTATTACTTACACTGAGAGCAAAACGGTTTCCTTAAAGGTAAGGCTATTATTCATTTAGAATTGGAGTGAAGGTACAATACAATAAAAAAAAAGCAATTTAGTCTGGTAAGATTGTGCCATCGCATTTAAATTTCAACAATGTGTTTTTATTAAACATTGGGAAAAACCACAGTGAATGAAAAAAATCATCAATAACCTGGTCCACTCCTTTGGTTAATGGAATTCAGAAACATAATTTTCCATTAAGAATATCATGTTAACATCTATATTTTAGCATGGGGCTCTATGGTGTTTAATGATTTACATCTAAAAAATAAATTACTTTTTTTTAATCAGAAAACCAATACGTGTTTTGTAATAACATTTACAAAATACAAAAACTATAGAGAAGAAAATTAAATCACCCATCCACTACTCTGAGAGAATTTTGGTAACGTTCCATGCATAGACCAAGAATGGATCATGCTATGTAGGACCCAAGAATTTACATGCCCGAAAGGCTACAAGTCAGGGGTAACAGTCACGAGTGCTGGGAACTTTGATCAACCAGAGAACACACGCCAGGTCTAAAAGGGCCAAACCTAGGTCATTATGGCTTCCAGGTGAATGAACATTGAATATTGCCCTATCTCCAGGATTTTAGGAAGGACCTAAAAATAAGGTCATTATAAAGTGAAACTAGGGAGTGCAGGAAAGATGTTGGAGTAGGAGGATCCTGAGTTCACATCATCCCACACATACCAAATCAACAACCACATGTATTGTAACAAACTTTGAAAACATCCTGAAGACTAGGAGTCCTAGCAGGACTGAGAATCAAACTCCCTGAGAGACTAACCACAAATGGGAGGTATACACAGGCACAAAGGATCAAGAAGATCAGACCCCACACCAGCTACCCCAAGCCCTGGGGACTCGCACTAGAAACAAAATCCCCACAACATCTGATTTTGAAAATCGGCAGGGCTTAACTCCAGAAGAGCCAGAGGGCTATGAGAAACTGACACTCTGCCCTTAGAAAGGCAGTGGCTGTATAACAGCCTGAGATGTAACACAGAAGCAAAGGTTTAAAACTCTTCTGAGGTATAGCTGAAGGTCAATTACTGACCAATTTTAGGGTGTGTGCTAGAGGCGCAGGGATCTGCGGGACATTTCTCTAGGAACAAAAGTGCTCATTCTGGTGCCTGTTGTCTTGTCCTTCCCTAGTCTAGATAGCTATATGCTTGCAGGAGCCAGTGCTAACACTATCGATTATGCTAGTACTACATGTCTCACCCCAGTGATCCCCTAAGGACAGGTCCCACCCAAACTGGCAGCCTGAGCAGACATCCCTCCCCCCCCAGGAAGCTCCTGGCACCCTGATAGGCACCCTGGCTAGGACCAGTGCCACAACAATGTGACTCCTGCCCCAGTGAAGGGGGGAAAGGGAAACCCCACATACCTCTATGTCCACAGTTCCTGTAGCTTGACCTCTTGGCTGATTATGTGGGCAGCAAACCCTAACCTTTAGTGCACCTATTGCTGTCATCTGCACATAGCCAGGCTGAGTGACAGCCTGCTCACCAGTGTGCCTAAGATTCCTGCAGCTAGGCCTCTCAACAACATACAAACAAAAACAAAAACACAGCCCAGTATACTTGCAGGAGGGGATGGGGTCATTGCAGCAAGCCTGACTGGTGGCAAGCCCCACCCACCAGCATGTCCAGAGCTAATGCAGCTTCTCCATAGGAGGAATGTACATGCAGCCTCTACCGGGGTTCACCCTTTGGGGTGCCTGCTTCTTTTGACCATGGAGGGTTTACACTGAAGGGCACCACAGTACTTCCTCTACAACTTTTAAAACCAGGTGATCCAGGTGACCCACCTAATACAGAGAATCAAACACACAAGTTACACCAAATGAACAGACAGATGAGTATGTCCTAAACACCATAAAATAAAAGAAAATCAGCTGAACAATATGGAGATAAGCAATCTACCTGATGACAAAGATTTCAAAGTAATGCTCATAAAGATACTCACTGGAATTAAGACTGGATGCGCTCACTGAAAACTTAAAAGGTTAAAAAAAATATTTTAAAAAAAACCGGTCAGAGATGAAAAATACACTAGAGGGAATCAACAACAGATTAGGAGATGCAGAAGAAGGGATTAGTGATCTGGAAGGCGGGGTAATGGAAAGGAACCACGCTAAATAGCAAAAAGAAAAAAGAACAATAAAAAATGAGAGTATGTCCAGGGACCTCAACAACATTATCTAGCATTAACAACATTCACATTATAGTGAATGTGAATTCCTTCTGGGATTCCAGAAGGAAAAGAGAGGTGGGGGGGGGGGGCAGGTAAGAGGCAGAGAACTTGCTTAATCAGAAAACTTCCCTAATCTGGGCAAGGTAAAGGACAACTAGGTGCAGGAATCACAGAGACTGCCAAACAAGAGTAACCCAAGGAAATCCACACCAAGACACATAATAATTAAAATGTCTAAGACTAAAGATGAAAAGAGAATCTTAAAAGTAGCAAGAGAAAAGAAAATAGTTACTTACAAGGGAACCACATAAGCCTATCAGCTGAGTTTACAGAGAAACTTACAGGCCAGGAGGGAGTAGTGTGATAGAGTCAAAATGCTGAAAATCAAAAACCTACAACCAAAAATATTCTACCCAGCAAGGTTATCATTCAGAATTGAAAGAGAGATAAAAAGAGTTTGCCAGATAAACCAAGTGAAAGGAGTTCACTCCTCAACTAGCTTTAAAGAAATGTTAAAGGAAACTTTTAAGGGGCAAGACATGACCATAACTCTAAGTAAGAAAACCATAAAAGGTAAAAACTTCACTGGTAAAAGCAAACAGTAGATAAACATAGTAGACCGATAAAACACAAAAGTAGTAAAATCAGTTGTGTACAAAAAATCAGGGAATACACAAAATAAAGAGATGCAAAACAACATCATGTACATAAAATGTGGAGGGGGGAGTAAATACATAGCAGTTTTAGAATGTGTTCAAACTTATTATACACTGCTAGACACAAAGAATGTTATTAGTGAAACCAGCAGTAACCAAAATTCCAAAACCTATAACAGATATACAAAAATTCAAGAAAAAGGAATCCAAGTATAACAGTAAAAAAAATCCATCAAGCCACAAGGGAAGAGGACAAAAGAAGAAACAAAAAGAGAATACCTACAAAAAAAAATGGAAAACAATTAACAAAATGGCAATAGAGGCTCATCAATAATTACTTTAAATGTAAATGGACTAATGCTTCCGTCAAAATACACAGGTTAAATAAATGTATAAGAAAACAAAACCCATCTATTTACTGCTCTAAAGATACTCACTTCAGACCTAAAGACATACACAAACTGAAAGTAAAGAAATGGAAGGAGAAATCCGAGGGGGCGATGAACCATGAGAGACTGTGGACTTTGAACAACAAACTGAGGGGTTTGGAGGGGAAGGGGTGGGGGGCTGGGTGAGCCTCGTGGTGGGTATTGAGAAGGGCATGTATTGCATGGAGCACTGGGTGTGGTGCATGAACAATCAATCTTGTAACACTGAAAAAATAAACATATTTGGGGAAGAAAATGGAAGGAGATATTACATGCAAATGGAAATGAAAATAAAAGGCTGAGGTCGCAAGATATATATCAGAAATAGACTTTAAAGCCAAGACTTTAATAAGAGACAAACAAGGACATTACGTAACGATAAGGGAGTGTAATAGTTGTAAATGAGAGAATGTAATAGTTGTAAATATCTATATACCCAACATCGAAGCATGTAAATATACAAAACAAATACTAACATACACAAAGGAAAAAGATGCCACTAAGACAATAATACAAGGGCACTTTAATACCCATTTAATCAATGGATAGATCATCCAGACAGAATATCAATAAGGAAACAGTGGCTTTGAACAACACATTTTCCATATGGACTTTATAAATATATATATTATATATATATGTATATAATATTCCATCCCCCCTAGAAAAGAATACACATTATCTTCAGGAGCACATGAAAAAGTCTCCAGGACAGATGATGTGTTAGGCCACAAAACAGGTCCAAATAAATGGAAGAAGACTAAGCATATATCAAGCATCTTTGCCAACTAAAACATTATGAAAGTAGAAATCCATCACAAGAAAAAAACTAGGGAAAAAACCCCAAACATGTGTAAACAACATGCTACTAAATAATCAATGAGTCAACAAAGCAAGAGAAAATTACAAAATACATGAAGACAAATGAAAATTGAAAAAAAAAATGAAGCAAATCTAGGATGCAGCAAAAGCAGTTCTGTCAGGTGCTATAGGCCCACCTTAAAAAACAAGGAAAACCTCCAATAAACAACCTAAACTTACACCTAATGGAACTAGAAAAGAAGAACAAACAAAGCCCAAAGAAAGTAGAAGGAAGGAAATAATACAGATCAGGGACTTTAGAAATAGAGACCAAAAAAATGAAAAATATCAATAAAATTAAAAACTGCTTCCTTGAAAATATAAACAAAATTGATAAGCCTTTAGCCAGACTCATCAAAGAAAAAAAGAGAAAGAACTCAAAGAAAAAATGACAAATGAAACCAGGAAAATTTCAACTGATACTACAGAAATACAAAGCATGGTAAGAGAATACTATGAAAATTATTTGCCAGCAAGTTAGACAACTTAGAAGAAATGGTGAAATATCTGGAACCATGCAATCTTCCAAATCTCAATCGGGAAGAAATAAAAACATGAGCAGACCTATTACTAGTTATTACTAAACTGATAATCAAAAACTCCCAACAAATAAAAGTACAGGACCAGGTAACTTCAGAGGTGAATTTTACCAATGCCCTGCATTGGACTTCGTGCTCAGCTGGGAGTCTGCTCTAGTTAATCTCCCCTCTCCCTATGCCCCTCCCACTTGTGCGCTCTCTCTCTTCCTCTAAAATTAATAAATAATTAAAAAATAAATAAAAACCTCCAGTCATAAAATCAGGGATAAAATTACGGCATAAGGAATATAGTCAATAGCATTGTATGTTGACAAATGATGACTATGATTATCATGATGAACAATGAGTAATGTACAGAATTATTAAATCGCTATGCTGTATGTCTGAACTATATGGAAATACATTTAATATAGTAAATGTGGAAAAAATAAAATATTTGGACACATTAAAGTAATAAAATCAAATATCCTGATATTTTACGTTTTGGCAACTACTTTAAAAAATTACTAACATGCTGCCAAACCTAAGAAAGCTATAGGCTAGATTCCACTAAAGACTTCTTTTTACCTCCTCTATATTGCTCTTTCATTTCCTTCAATTTTTGCTTAATTTTACCAACTGAGCATTTTCCTCATATCATTAGTCTTTCCAAACATAAACATTAATTTTAATGGCAATATAGAATTAAATCATAACCATATGTCATTATGCTTATTACGCTATATTCTTAATACTTGGGCATTGTGTTAGGGTTTTTGATTCTTATTCTTATTAATTCTGTGATGAACATTATTGTATATAAACCTTTGTGTACAACTATGTACCTGTTATTGGGGCACCTGGGTGGCTCCGTGGGTTCAAGCCTCTGCCTTCAGCTCAGGTCATGGATCTCAGGGTCCTGGGATCGAGCTCCACATCGGGCTCTCTGCTCGGTAGGGAACCTGCTTCCCCCCCTCTCTCTGCCTGCCTCTATGCCTACTTGTGATCTGTCTCTCTCTCTCTCTCTCTCTCTCTGTCAAATAAATTTAAAAAAAAAGCTATGTATCTGTTATTGATTCCTATAAATAGTATTACTAGTTTCAGACAGTGACATTTTAAAGATACATTTAACTAAACTGCTTTCAAAATTGTTGTACCAATTTTTACTCCTACTAGCAATGTTTAAGAACATCTTATTTATGGCAGTCTTACCATTATTTTGTATTTGTCTTAATTTTAGAAGTGGAACATGGGAAAGTGGTGTTATAACAGCATTTTTTTTTTTAATTTAGTCCTTTGGGATTAGGCTTTAGCAACATTTTCCTTTTTCCTGAAATCACCGTTTTATAATCCAAATAATAACAATTTATGAGGAAAATCATTATCTAGATAAAACAGGGCTTCATTAATAATTACATTACCCTGAACAAAGTAAAAGTCACCTTTCTAGAATGTAGTTTAATGCTCACACACTTTCCATTTCTTTCATTTATTCAGCTTTGGGGACTGATAAAGCCAAGAAACAGCCATGGAAAACTACTATGTGTTTGAAGAGTAAACGACAATGCATATTTCAAAGTGTAAATGTCTCTTGCTTTGCAGGGCCAATGCATTTCAGCAAAATTGGCTATAAAGTGAATTGTGTTTCCCTACAGACTTTTGATATAAAATCAGCAATATGTTGTTGTAGCAAGAAAAAAAAATGACTAACTGGAGTAATAAAAATAGCTTCAGAATAAATAAAGATTACCAGGTTGTGAGTTATTACATGGATTCATTAATTCATTCAACAGATATGTGAGAGCCTACAGGGTCCCAGAAACCTGCCAAAGACGGGGGAGAGAGCAGACGGAGACAAACAAATGCCATACCTTATAGTACCTTCCAAGGTTGGAGTTTATGCTTCGTTTGAAGGGTTTACCTCCCGTGCTTAGGGCCAACTTCGGTGTCACTTTGTCTCTAGTTTCCCCGATGAGTTGCCTTCCTCTGTGTTTGGATTGTTTATAAAATATAAAACAATTAAAATGCAATCTTGAAGTTTGCAGGTAGGTGTCAGTATGTATCATAGACTCCTTTTTGAGATGGAGATGTTGGTTTCACAATGTACTTTACCAGTTTTGTACATTTTGGTTTTGCTGAAGTGAATTTTCTTAAAATGAAGAGCACTTTGTCTTAATTAGGAAGTTACTTATAATGTCCCCATGTTCACAAAAGTACTTCTCAAACACCTATTACCACAGGACACGAAAGATGTTGGTATCTTGCCTATGATGGTCAAGCATATACGGACCCTACCTTTATGGGATTTGCATTTTATCATGGGATTCAGGCAAAAAAAAAAAAAAAAAGGAAATTAATTGCATGTTACTGTATTAAGTACTATAAAGAGTATATCTACTTCAGGCAGAATAATCAGGAAAAGCATCTCTGAGAATATGAAGTTTTATCTGGGAGGCTCACATATGAAAATTTAGGGTAATGGTGTTCCAAGCAGAGAAAATAGCAAGTACATAGGTCCTAAGACAGAAGGGGGAAAAAAAGTCTTCTTTGAAAAACAAAGGAGACAAGTGTGATTGGAGTTTAGCGGAAAAGGAGGAGAGACACAGGATGTGTGTCAGGATCTTAACACAGAGGCCAGATCCTTTAGGACCCTGTAGATCATGGTAAAGAATGTAGATTTATTCTAAAGGCAATGAGAAACCATATGACAGAGAACTACAAGAAGCCTACACAAAAATTGGATGTTCTTTTGAGTGCATAATACTGGTTTCCCAGGAATGAAATTCATACAATGACAGAGGGTGACTTTCACTCTTTGTAGTATTTGAATGAGTGTCTCACAATATAGACTACCTATACCCACGATTGAGAAAAAAAAAATAGATGTTGTAACTACAAAAAACCCAAAGAACATTTGCATAAGCAATGTGACTACATGAGAAGGACCTGTAACTCGAACTTTTCTAGGGAAAGAAGTTCACCACACAAGCACGCAGATGCCCCAGAACATAAGGCCTGGAATGGTGTGACTCCATTGCAGGTTGTAATGGTTAAGGAGATTCTGGTGTGAAAATGGAATTGAAAGAGGCCCAACACAGTAGGGCAGGGAAGCCACAGCAGTCCTACAGGAAATGCATTTTGATGTGCTATCAGGTATGGAATCTTCTCTGAGATAGATCGTGTATTAGGCCACTAAAAAAATACAATAAATTTAAGAGAACTGAAAATATATTAAGCATCTTGTCCAACATAACACTACGAAACTAGACATTAATTATAACAACAACAAAAACTAGAAAAAACAACTAAACAACATGCAACTAAACAATATGCTACTAAATAACCAATGGGTCAATGAGGAGTCTGGGAGTAAATTTAAAAATACATGGAGACAGATAAAAAATGGAAACAAACCAAATCAAAATCTTTAAGATGCAGCAAAAGAAGTTCTAAGATTTAAGTTTGTAGCAATACAGGCCTACCTCAAGAAAAAATAAGCATCTCAAGTAAACAATTTAAACCTACCCCTCAAGGAACTAGAAGAAAACAAAGCCCAAAGTTAGTAGAAGGAAGGAAATAAAAAAGATCAGAGAAGAAATAAATGACACAGAGACCAAAAACAAAAAACAATAGAAAATATCCCATGAACGTAAGACCTGGTTCTTTGAAAACTGATAAAGCTTTATTTAGCAAGACTCAAGAAAAGCAGAGCAATCAGGTAAAACAAAAAAATGAAAAAGAAATTACAACCAACACCACCTAAATACAAAGGATTCTAAATGACTACTATGAAAAACTTATGCCAACAAATTGGACAACCTAAAAGAAATGTTGAAATTTCTAGAAATATGTATTCTTCCAAGACTAAATTGGGAAGAAATACAAAATATTAACAGATCAATTACTAGTAATGACATTGAATTGGTAATCAAAAACCTCCTAACAAACAGAGATCCAGGACTACAAAGCCTCGGAGATAAATTTTACCAAACATTTTGAGAAGAATTAATGCCTATCCTTCTCACACTAGTCCAAAAAAGAGAAGAGGAAGGAATTTGTTCTATGAGGCCAGCATTACCCTGATACCAAAACCAGACAAAGACAGTAGAAAGGAAGGACATAGTACTGGAAGTCTCAGTTGCAGCAATCAAACCAGAAAAAGAAATAAAAGGTATCCAAATTACTAAGAAAGTAGTATAACTGTCACTATTTGCAAATGACCTGATACTATACATAGAAAACCCTAAGACTCCACCCCCCCAAAAAAATTGTAACTTATGATCCAGTAAAATTGCATGATACAAAATATACAGAAATATGTTGCATTTCTATACAATAATAATGAAGTAGAAGAGAAATGAAGAAAATAATCCCATATATAATTGCAACAGAAAGAATAAAATGCATAGGAATACATTTAACCAAGGAGATCAAAGACCTGTACTCTAAAAACTATAAAACATGGATTAAAAATTTGGAAACACCACAAACAAATGTAAAGATATACCATGCTCATAGACTGGAAAAATTATTACTGTTAAAATTTCCATTGTATGCAAAGCAATCTACAAACTCAATGCAATCCCTATCAAAATACCAATAGTATATTTTACAGAATAAGAACAAATAATCCAAAAATCTCAACAGAAACACAAAAGACACCAAACAAAGTAATCTTGAGGAAAAGGAACAAAGCTGGAGATATCACAACTCTAGATTACAAACCAGATGACGAAGCTATTATAATCCAGACAATATGGTGCTGGCACAAAAACAGACACATAGATTGTTGAAACAGAATACAGAGTCCAGAAATAAACCCACACTTATATGGTAAATTCATCTGTGACAAAGGGGGGAAGACCAGTCTCTTCAACAAATGGTAATGGAAAAACTGGACAGCTACACACACACAAAATTACACTGGACCACTTTTTTCTACCTTGATAAAAAAAATAAACACAAATGTTTTAAAAACTTAAAGGTGAGACCTGACTCCCTAAAATTCCTAGAAGAAAATAATAGGCAGTAATCTCTTAGACATTGGTCTTGGCAACTTAGGTATGGATATGTCTCTTGAGGCAAGGGGGAAAAGGCAAAAATAAACTACTGGGACTACACCAAAATAAAAGCCTTCCGCACAGTGAAGAAAACCAACCACAAAACAAAAAGGCCGCCTAGTTAATGGCAGAAGATATTTGCAAATGATATATACAATAAGGGGTTAATATTCCAACTGTATAAAGAACTTACTTATACAACTCAACACCAAAAAACCCCCCAAATAATCCAATTAAAAAATGGGCAGAGGACTTGCATAGACATTTCTGCAAACATACAGAGTTCCAGGAGACACATGAAAACATGTTCAGGATTACTAATTGTCAGGGAAATGCAATTCAAAACACCAATGAGTTATCACCACACACCCATCAGAACGGCTGATATCAACAAGAAATAACAAATGTTAGCGCAGATGTGGAAAAAAGGCAATTCTCATATACTGTTGATGGGACTGTTAATGGGTACAGCTTCTATGGAATACAGTATGGAGTGTTCTCAAAAAATTAAAGAGAGAAATACCATATGACCCAGTAATTCCAGTCCTGATATTCACCCAAAGATAACAAAAACACTAATTCAAAAAAAAAAAAATGCACTATGTTTATTGCAGCATTATTTATAAAAATCATGATATGAATGCCAACTAAGTGTCTATCAAGAAACAAAAAGAAAAAGTAATTTGTATATATGTGCATACACGTTATGTATATATATTTATATGTCTAATATTTATATTTACACATGCAAAATGAAATATTACAAAAAAAGAAAATTTTGCTATTTGCAACAATATGGGTAGAGCTAGAGGGTATTATGCTGAGTGAAACAGAAAAGGACATCCCTAATATTTTTACTTATATGAGTAATCTAAAAAAATGAACAAATAAACAGAAAACAGAAATAGACTCACAAATATAGAGTACAAACTAATAGTTGCCAAAGGGGAGGGAAATGGAGTGTGTTGGGGAGGAGAGATGAGTGAAACAGGTGAGGAATTAAAGAGGTACAATATATAAGCCATGGAGATGAAGTACAGCATAAGGAATAGAATCTGTAATATTTTAATAACTTTTAATGATGATACGCTTCGTGTGGTGAGCATTCATAATGTATAGCATTGTTGCATCACTAAACTGTACACATGGAACTAATATTGTACATCAACTATACTCAGTAAAAAAAATTTTAAAAAACTGGTTAATATCAATTCTTAAGCAATCATTAACTTTGTATGGTCCTTAGTTATTTCCATCTCCCGTCTATCTCTAATGTTGCTGGCGTCAGCTTTTATAAATTCGTGTTGTTTCAAATATACTACTATTTTTTTCTTCCAGAGGACACATTTAATGCATTGCTTTTTTGTGACAAAGAAGCCAAACTTCTTAATCTCAAACAGCAAGAGCTGAGGCACATTGCTGGAGAACAACTGTCTGATCATAATAATGGATTCAACTAATCCAGGGGCCAGTGAAAAGGACATGAGCTGCATCAGAAATATAAAGAGGTATATTTACATGTATATTCAAAGATTTCAGTAAAAATGCTTCTCATCCTGATCCTTTATCTACATTCTGGATAGGACCAGGGATTTTATATGTGGAGGAAATAATTAAGAAGCTTTAAAAAAAAGACCTTTCTGTGGATGCATATCCCCAAGAATAACCACCATACTACTTCAAAGTAGCTAAAACATGAGTCCAGGCTGGAAGAAGACAGCTGAACTTAATTTTATATGACATTTCCCGTGGTATTATATTTGCTTATGCCAAGTGGATATGGACATTTTTAGCTCAAAGTTTCAGTGGTTTGTTTCTTCATCTTATCTGTGCTCTGATGCACAATTTCATTTGCTCACCTGCATAACCAGCATGTTGGCTGTGTAGAAAACTGCCACGGCTCCTACTGCCACAGGGGACTCCAGTACTAAATGCTTAATGGGCCAGTTGCTTCCAAAGAAAGCAAAGGATTCATCAGGATTTAGACTACCTTTATGACTGCCTAGTGCAAATGAAAACCTCTTTGTTCTGTTTATGCCAACATTTCCTCTCCAATTCTTTCTCTTGAACCTTTGCCCCTTATTAGATGTACTACTTAACTGGTAACTTTCACTAGTACTGCTGTGCTTCATGATTTAAAGAATTTTTCACGAATGATTTATGGGAAGGAAATATCCAAGATTAAGCAAACTTTTGTAGATCCTGATGAGAGACTTAAAATACTCCTGAAAGCCATATTCAGCTCCTAATTTAAGTTCACTTTAAAACTAGTCCTTTAGGGGCCCCTGGGTGGCGCAGTTGGTTGAGTGACTGCCTTTGGCTCAGGTCATGATCCCGGAGTCCCGGGATCGAGTCCCACATCGGGCTCCCGGCTCCATGGGGAGTCCGCTTCTCACTCTGACCTGCTCTCTCTCACTCTCTCTCTTTCCTAATAAATAAATAAAATCTTTAAAACAAAGCAAAACAAAAAAAACTAGTCCTTTAATCTTTATCTACAGCTGTGAATACAAAAGAAATAGCATCTCCGGTTCCAGTTACATAGAGGTGCATGAGAAGAGCCTTTATCTACCTCTATGGATTTAACATCTTCGACAGCCACACGCAAAAATTTCAGCGGAGTTTGTTTTTATTAACCAGAACTGTACCCCCTAAACCAGAACCAAGTTCTGGATAATGGAGACATATATGTATTCATTCATGAACACAAATATGTATCAAACGCAACATAAAATGGTGAATATAAATATACTTTTTTTCATGAATCCAATGGTATAATAATAAAGTCTGACAATTAAATCACACAAATATATAGTAAGTTGCAACTGTGATAAGCACTTCCCAGGAAAGTTACGGGGTGCATTGAAAATACGTAACAGTGATATCTAAACTAGACTGTGGGGGGATACGGGTTCACATCCAAGCGTAGGTACCATCTGAGAAGTGAGAATGTGTAAGAGTTAAGCAAGGAAGATTAGGATTGTTGGAGAGCGTAGTTTACTACGGCAAGAGGTTTGATACTCTGAGAAACAGCAAGATGACTGGAATAAAAAAAAAATAAAGATGAAGGGGAGAAGAGTAACAAAGGATGAATTTGGAAAGGTAGACAGAGCCTATCTCCTAAGGTAGTAGCAGTAACTTTTACTGAATTCTATTTCTATGCCAGCTATCATTCTGAACACTTTACTTGTATTCACCAAGTTAACACGACAACCTTATGAAGAAGGTGTGTTATCATCCCCATTTAGCTGATGATGGAACAGAGTCCAGAGAGGTTAGAGGTCAGCAAGGAAGTGGCTGAGCCAAGAGTTAAAGCCAGGCAAACTCTCCAGAGTCAGTATTCTTCATCACTGTTCTACACTGCTTCTCCACCTTAGAAAAAGATTAAAGAGTGCTTCGTGTATGGCCTGCTGTAAAATGTTCAACCTTTCTGTACTGGTTTCTCCACAATGGACTAAATCCAGGTAAAGACACCATTTTCGGCAGATTGAATGAGCTGATATATGTGAAGCACATAATACAGTGTCTGGCATATAATGAGTCCCATAAAGTACCAAATAACAATGTTACTAGTTGGTATTGTTATTCTGCTGGAAAGTGAATACTATAAGCTCTGCGTGTGTGGCAGGGTTATATCTAAGTTTTTAAAAGATCACTAGCTACAATGAGAAGAGGTGATTGGAGGGAAGGCATATGGGGAACAAGAAGACCACTGTTGAAACTACTCACCTCTCCAGGAAATGAAATAATGTAGGGGGGCTAAGATGGAAAACTGAAGATGGAGAGAAATGGATGGACTGAAGAAATACCAGATCACTAGGATTTGCTGAGGATTGGTTAATGAGGATGGAGATCAAGGTGTTGAGCATGGTTATCCAGGCTAGACATGGTGCTTCCATCCACTGGGGTTGGGGTTATTAGTACTGGCTTGAGAGAAAAGACTTTAAGTTTCATCTTTAATCTAGTGAGTCTAAGGACTATTGACACATTCCAAGTAGTGACATGTTAGTATTTATTATTTCTATGCTGTTTAATTATGAAAGTAATGCAAGCTACCTATAAGCTACAAATTTATCAGTTCTCTGTACCAGAAATTTCAAGTAGACCTTTTTACATCACTTATCTCAATAACAATCCCAAACTATTAACCATTCCTCACATTTTACAGTGACATGTTCACTTCCCTGGAACCTCTAGCCAGTTTCACTTTTTCGAACTGTAAGAATATCTGGTTACAAACCAAAGGGAAGGAGTCAAGTAAGGTTCTTGGATATAACAATGAAGACACAGAGCTCACAGTATGACAGACAGACTTTAAACAGGCAGTTTCAATAGTGTTGAGTGTCATGAAGGAAGAGTTGAGTATGTTGTAGGAATAGGTAGTGGGGGGCCTAAACTCATCACAGAGATGGGGACATCAGGGAAAGCCTCCTGAGAAAGTGACACTTGAGCTGGGACCTAAAGGACAAAGTAGCTCTTGGCCATGTGAAAGGGTTGGCATGGGAGGAGAAAAATTAGTAACCAGGTTTGTCTGCAGATTCTAATTCTAGAAACTGAATGAAGGTCGGGTTGACAAAAGTAGCAAATAAATCAATAACTAACTAAATAGGCAGGCAGCCACAAATGAGGCTGAAGAGGTAGGTAGGGGTTGGATCATCCCAGGACTTAGAGCCACTTTAGAGACTTCAAACTTTTTCCTAACGACTGTAGTGGGGGCATGAAGCAAATAATTTCAAACATTTTGGGGATTTCCTCTGCCTATGGTAGATCATAGCTCTTTATTGGCTTCTAGCTCTTCTGACATATGCTAATTACACCTAATAGCCTTAATGGAATAGAAAAAGGTACAGAACTACAAATTCCTTGAGCCTATCTATCTATCTACCTACCTGCTCACCTAACCTACGTATCTACCTACCTACCATCTCCATGTTGCCATCTCTTTGTTTTAGGTTTTGTCTCTTTGATTTTGCTTTCCAAAGAAACACCTACAATCTCTGTGTAGATGTGGGTCTTTATCTCACTGCCAATCACACTGTCCTCTGCTCCACTTTCTTTTTTTTTTTTTCCTGTAGTTTATCTTCAATTGTAACAAAATTGGTTCTCACTGGAAATGTCTATTTTCATTCAAAAGAGGAAAGCGCACACCTGTTTGTTAGGAAAATTGTATCTTTAGATTAGCAAATCTGAGTCTACACTGGCAAATATGGCTTTAAGGTTTTAGGACAATGTTGCATTTCACTGCACATGCAGTAAATACACATGCAGTATATGCCTCGGCCATGCCTAGAATCTCCATTGAGAGTTCTGTCAAAATGTAATCAGCCCAAAGCACAGCATCCTGCCTGTGACAGGAATTGAGCATGTGTCAGCATGAGCCATGAGACAATATACAATCACGGTTCAGAAATGAGCATTTATGTTATTGAATGCTGCAAATGCACAGGCCTCAGATTTCTTTTCTCAATCATGAAAAATCCTACGGAAGTATGAATGTTCAAATAATAGTGATAGAAATATATGTTTAAGTTCCAGTTATTTACATTCTTGCTAAGAAAAACGAGCCCTATGCACTGAGAGCCTCTCCTTACATTTTCTCAAGTAGTAACACCCTGCTGAATGCCTATATCCCCCATATCCCACTTAGATAAAGAGGAAGACTAACTGCTGACTTTTACTTATGTCAGCCAAGAGAATGTGTCTTCTCCGTGCTTACTTTGCCACCAACCACAAACCCAAGAACAGTGGATAAAACAAATGAAAATAGGGAAATCCCTTTTAAGACATTTTTGAGTATCAGTGTCAATGTAGAAAGTCTAAGTTCTAGGACCTTTGATGGTTCTAATCAGCTTGGGAGAATGTTCTGAGGTTATTCTCATTAGCTTCAAGACTTCTTTCAAGGACTCCGCTCTTTGAGGAGTCAGAGGCAAGAAGTTATCCCTGAGTCTTCTTAGCACTTACAATGTTCTTGCCATGACAGTCCCTCACGAATCAAAAGTAAGGGTGAAGGAATTTGATCTGTAGTTAACACAACTTTTAATGTTTACCAAAATGGACTCTGTCGATATTTTTAGAGATTCATTTTTAAGGGGTTTTTTTTTGTTTCAGGGGTTTATTTTACTTTATTTTTTAAAGGTAAGGACTCAGTCAAATATGGAGACTCCGAGCAATACTCCACTTCAGCGGAGCTCTGGAGGCTTCATGTTTCATCTAAAAACAGACGCAGTATTGATCATGGAGGAGAGTGAGCACCTGTATCAGTTTCCAGATACATAATCAAGGGGACAGACTGGATGCACCCCATCCTGATGGGATGCTTAGAGGATATTACTGCAAAAGTGTGTTCAGCTCTAGTGGACCCTAGACTTAGGGTCACACGTATGAGTTCCAATCCAAGGAGCAAGCTTAGCATTGTACTGCCAGCCATCACTGAAACAAGCTCTGCTGCAGTCTAGCCTAGGAGTTGGTCTTTTTTTTTTTTTTTTAAAGATTTTATTTATTTATTAGAGAGAGAAAGTGAGAGAGAGCATGAGAGGAGAGAAGGTTAGAGGAAGAAGCAGACTCCCCGCAGAGCTGGGAGCCCGATGCGGGACTCAATCCCGGAACTCCAGGATCATGACCTGAGCCGAAGGCAGTTGCTCAACCAACTGAGCCACCCAGGCGCCCTAGGAGTTGGTCTTCTACCTGGAAAGTCAAGATGAAGTCTTGAAACTTGTTTTTCAACCTTCCTCTGAGACAGTGGTTCCCTTTTAGAAATTTAAGCTAGCCGGGGGAAGGCCAGTGTGTCTTAGAACCTAAAAAGCTCCGTTTCACTCCAGATTCAGTATTTGAACCTACACAGCTTCCAGGGTGACAGTCCCAGGGCAGGACTATCATACCTCATTATCTTACGGGTAAAACTATATTCTGATTAAAACACATTGTATAATGAACCATCAAGAACCACAGATAACCCTGAAATCAAACAAACTCTATACAGTGTTCGGCATATAATAGAGATTCGGGAAAAATTATTTAATAATTAAACTACCAAGATCTTTTGGGAATTCATTCCGAAACCATCAAGTACCAGCCCTGACCTCCTGGGTCTACCATAACATATGACATTTTTTCAGAACTGACTTTTTATGAGCATTGCAGAATAGGTAACCTTAGTGCTTTTATCTCAAGATAGATCGAACACTAAACTCACCCAGTGACATATGGTCAGAACACTCACCATGTTACTTCAAACCAAACTGACCTATTATCCTTTCCTGAACCAACCAGTATGATCTCTTCAGTGGGAGCCACTTACCACTCCAGAGAGCAGAAACTCCCTGAACCTATGGCAACTGACCTACCCATGAATCCTAACTCTTGACTCTCAGAGCCGCATGAGATCCACTGTACTCCTGGGTTCCCTCCATGGGATGTCTACTCTAATCATTCAGCTTCTTATTGAGCCCTCCAGTAAAATGAAGCTAGCTCTTCAGAGACTGCTCACTGCACCTTAGCCTGGGAGACTATCCTCCTCATTCTGAGCCATCATCAGCCACCTTTGGGGCTACCTAGATCAAGTTTAAACCTCGATTTTCATGACTTAAAGACAACGGTCATGACTCCTTTGAATCCTTTCCTTTACCAGATAAGGTCTACTTATTACTTTATCTGATATCAAGGGGAGAAAAGACTTAGTTTACACATTAGGACAAAATTAAATAGCTACAAATTCAAGTCTCATGATCAGGACAATGAGAAAGAGAGGAAAAGGAAACCAGAATAGAAAGCACAGGTGGGGCACCTGGCTGGCTCAGTCCATGGAGCATGTGACTCTTGATCTCAGGGTTTTAAGTTCAATTCCCACATTGGGTGTCGAGATTACTTAAAAAATAAAATCTAGGGTGCCTGGATGGCTCAGTCATTAAGCTCAGGTCATGATCCCAGGGTCCTGGGATGAAGCCCCACATTGGGCTCCTTGTTCAGCGGGAAGCCTGCTTCTCCCTCTCCCACTCCCCCTGCTTGTGTTTCCTCTCTCTCTCTGTCTCTCTCTGTCAAATAAATAAGTAAAATCTTTAAAAAAAAAATAAAATCTAAAAACGAAAAAGACAAAGAAAGTATATATTTTTAATTTCTCTATTAATCTTGTTATATAGTCTCAGGAGATTCATAGATGCTCCACTTGCTGGGTCATGTCTCATGACCCTGCCTGACCAGGGCATATAAGCAGAACACAGAATATCAACTTGGAACCACACCTGTCCTCTCAGGTGGGACCGTCTCTGGTGCAGGGTCATTAGGAAGATCCAACACAGAGTATCTTGATGGGTGGGGATGTGGAATATGCTATTAGAGAAGGAATAGGGAGCATGCCAGGCTTCATGAAGGAAATCTATCACCTTGTGATAGTCCTGGCTTCCGGAACAAGGTTTTGAGAGAAGATTTATATTTTGTGGAGGACACTAGAAGAAAATCAAGGCAGAACTCCAACCCTAGAGAGACTAGTCTACTGAATAGAACTTAAGGACAAAGTCTTAAGGAAGAATAGAGACTTGAGGAAGATTAGAGACAGAAATATAATATAGGAGCGAAGTCTACGGAGCAAGATAAATGCCCAGGGCTCCACAGGGCTAGAGAGCAATGTATCAGTTCCAGAAGAATGGGCTAGAAATGGGCAAATATCTCTTTCCTCAGGTAACAAACAGGAAAGACAGAATATGAAGATAAGAGATGTCTCTGGCAATTAGAAGAGAAGACATGAAAAGTTTGGACCAGGGCCTGATGAGTGGGGAAAGAGAGAAAAAAATCTCATGTCTTTTCTTCTATTTTCCTGTTTATGATTTCAGGAGCCAACCAGTATAATATCATGTTTCTAGCTGGGAGCAGACTTACAGAGGAATGTCCTAATTTTGTTCTTCCTAAAGCAGGTGATGGCTCAGAATCACCTGGGGAGCTTGTTAAAAATAAAGACATGTAGGTATCAAACCAGATCTATGATTCAGAATCCTGAAAGGCCTGGAAATCTGTATTTTTAATAAGATCTCAATGATGCTTGCATATGGCTACAGTTGAAGCCATTCTCTAACACACAAGAAAAGGTTACATTAAAATTGTAAGGAATAGAAAATTTTCCCAAATTAAATATCTTACTGTGATTTAAGTATCTGCCACACCATAAGGTCTGAAATAGTTAAAATATACCTATTCTTCATTCTACTTCTGTCTCTAACACACTAACTTGTCCTTTAAAGTATATTTCCCACTTAATCCCTTCTGCACTGATCTGTTAAATATTTGAACTCGATTGTTTGATTATTTGAAATTTGCATCTGGTATTTAAGATCCCCAACTGAATAAATACAGTACTGTTAATCAAACAAATTCATTGTGAAAAGGTAAAAACGTGTTCCGTATTAATTTCAGTAACTATTTCAGGCACTTATCAACAAATTAATCCCCAGTATAAGTTAATCATCTAAATCCAAAGTCCCTAAAAGTTCACAGTCAAATAAATCGAAACGCCAGCAATGATAGATTCTTGTGATTATCTTTATCAAGTTAATGTCTGTGTATAATTACCCACAATATAAGATTATGTGAAAACAGTGAGTTCTGGGACTGATTCCCAAAACAACAAGTACTTTATCTTATAAACTTACAACAACGACTTAAACTTTACAGACCTTTTCATCTACTGGTCTGGCTGCAAAGATGAATTAATTTGATTGTAACATAACTCCTGGGAACAAAAGCAACCTCCTCAAGATCAAAAAATGCATTCAAATTATTATCCTGATGAGAACCCATTTTTTGTACAGTTTCCTTGAAAATGTGTCTTTCAGTTACAAGACTATTCCCCCACGGCATTAAAGAAGTGGAGGGAAAAAAATCTCTGGAGAAAAATTTATTGCCTAATTTAAATTTATCTCTGATTGGAGGCGGGACTATAAGCCAAATCTCTTCACTTCGAGACCAAGGTTCTGTCTACAATATCACCCAGTAAGTAAGAATAATGGAAGGGATAGTTCAGAGAACACAGAAAGTGCACTAGTGTATATGTCTAAGAAATAATTCTCTCTACCTACCTAGTCCCCACTCCCTGTGTCCCTTCTATAGTCCATAGAGAGCTCGCTATTCAAAAACAGGCTCTTCCCCCAAATCTTTCTCAGGTGTTAAAGATTAGGTCCCCATCTCAGTATTGGACTTAATCCTTTCCATTTAGACCATTAGGTTGATTTTTATTAATCTATTGAGACCAAACATAATAATGTTATGTACTAAACACATAAGTTAAAAAAGATCTATGTTGTTTAAAGGATTCTTGTTAGAGCAAGAATACTAGGCTCATCAGCTAAAGATAAGGAAAGCCTCACCTATTGTTCATAAAACCAGCTGGACCTCCCAAGTTTTCCCTCCTCCAAGCTTGCCACAGAGTGACTCTATACCCAGGATGTGATCTCAGAGCCAGCCCAGGAAAAATAAATTAGAAGCCAGAGGTCTTAGCGAGAAAACACACAGTGCCTACTTTGGCAGCTTCTACCAACTTCTTTGTACGAATCTGTTTTATGCTTTTCAAAAAAAAAAATACTACTTGAAATGGAGAGTGTTTAGAAAGTTTTGCTAAAAAGAACCAGTATCAGTTAGTTATTGCTGCATGATAAAACTCCCCAAACTTAGTGGATTAATACAACAAACATATTTATTTTTTTATCTCACAGTATCTGTGGGTCAGGGATTCAAGAACAGTGTCGGTGACTGATTCGGGCTCAGAGTTGTTCATGACGCAGTACTCCCAAGATGTCCATCAGAGTTACAGTCAGTGGAAAGCTAGAATGGTGCTGCTGGCTTCACTCCCCAGGTGACGCACTCACGTGACTGTTAGCGGGCCTCAGTTCCTCACGCCATAAGTCAGCTGAACATCTTTGTGACACGCCGACTCGCTTCCCCCAGAGAGGAGATAAGCAGGAGGCTACAATACCTTATATACCCTAATGTCATACATCATACACCTTCACTTTCTCCATGTTCTATTTGCTAGAATGAAGTCCCTAAATACAACCAGCACTTAAGAGGAGGGGAAGTGGGCTTCATCTTTTGAAGGGAAGAGTATCAAACTGTTTGTTGCCCTATTTTAAATTAAAACCACCACAGAGTCTTTTCCAGGACTTTTCCTTATATTGTCATACCAGGGCAGCTCTTTCAGATGATCCATTCCTTAAACTGAATCCAATCAATGCTAATCCCATGCATGCCATTATCTCTGGCCTACCGTGGAGGAGAGAGCCAGACAGTCAAGTAACAAGGGATAATGCAAGGCATTATAGTTATTGGTGAGGCTTTAAATAATGGTTTGAAATTGACACTGGCAATTTCAGGACAGTTTGTGAAAACAACTAATGGGCTTAAACAGCTCTACCTCTTATGGACAGTTTGGCCACCCACTAGACTTGCGTCTGGAGAGCTTCAAAGGATACAATAGCATTGGACTGTCATCCTTCTAATCCCCCACACTTTATTTGAACATGTTCAATTTTACAGCCTTCTCCTCTCCACTAAGCTGAAATCAATGTATTGACATCTTGGTGGGAGAAGAGGAACAAGAGACGGCTAAGTTATTCCCTGGAGGGAAAACTCCAGAGAAGAGGAGACTTTTTGTTTCCACACATCAGGACAGTTCAGGTCAAAATCTGCTAAAAATTTTCTCTGTGGAGCGATGGAGGAGACATGTGGACCCCCAGATACATATTACTGCTTGTGTTCTGTACTACATATGCTGTTTGAACCTTTTAGGATGCCCAGTGCAATGAAAAATCAACTAATTAATCTCTCTCTCTCTTTTTCTCGCTCATTCACTCACACACACACTCATATATAGATCTAACTAATAGATCAAGCTTTTTTCAGAATCTGTGTTGAAACTGTCAGAACACCAGTGTCTTGCATAGAAGCGTAAGGGATCCAAAGACATTCTCAGTTATGCTGAGTGATACCCCTGAGAAGCCTCGCAACCCCAGAAGAGTGGAAGTATTTTTTCCAAAGTACAGGAGTGATAATAAAGTGTACATTATGTTTCATAAGCTGTGTGAAGTTCTTTTTTTTTTTTAAATTTTTTTTAAGATTTTTTATTTATTTATTAGAGAGAGAGAGAGAGAGAAAGACACTGAGAATGAGAGGGGAGAAGGTCAGAGGGAGAAGCAGACTTCCCGCAGAGCCGGGAGTCTGATATGGGACTTGATCCTGGAACTCCGGGATCATGACCTGAGCCGAAGGCAGCCGCTCAACCAACTGAGCCACCTAGGCGCCCCAGCTGTGTGAAGTTCTTAAAATACATCTTCTCCTCACAATAATCCTGACATACATAATAAGATACATAATAATAAAGATGAATATTATTATTCTTATCCCCATTGGTAGACAAGAAACTGAGCCTCAGAGAAATTCAGTGAGTCACTTGAGGTTAGCCGGCTACTAAGTGGAGAAGCAAAGGTTCAAACTCAGGACATCCAAAACTAGATCCCATGCTGGTACCCAGCCCTGACTTAAGCACAGAATGAATACCTGAAATAATTACTTAGTAGAGGAGAGAATGGATGGCGAAGGAAGAGGAGGAGAAGCCCTATTGTTAACAGTTTTTATCTCTTGTAACATCATGACCACTAATTACAAGGCTTGATCACTCATTATTTGAACATGTATTTGTGTCTCTCAACTACACTGGCATTCTGGTAGTTAGAGTCCGTCTCATGGGTTCTCTGTTTCCTCCTGAGTACACATGAAATGCTGGATACATAACCTCCATACCACCACAACAAACGACATGACTCTCAGATTTCTCAGGCAATTATACCACCTCTTCATGTTGTTCAGTAATTTACTCTTTGTTCCTCAATTTCTTACATTTAAAATAATAGAATCCACCTCTTGAAGTTTTATTAGAGTAAAACTAAATGAGATAGGGGCGCCTGGGTGGCTCAGTGGGTTAAAGCCTCTGCCTTTGGCTCTGGTCATGATCTCAGGGTCCTGGGATCGAGCCCCACATTGGGCTCTCTGCTCAGTGGGGGGCCTGCTTCCCCCTCTCTCTGCCTGCCTCTCTGCCTGCTTATGATCTATATCTCTATCAAATAAATAAAATCTTAAAAAAAAACTGAGATATTGTTTATAAAGTGATTAGCACAAACCATCACAAACTAAGTACTCAATGTAATTTATTCTTACTATTATTATAATAGGCACATCTCCACTGGTTCAAAATGAACTATCATTATAATATAAATGTACATACATATGTATGTATATGTACTACTAACATTGCTAATAAAATAGTAAAAATTATCATTTCTTAAGTATTTAATATCTTTCATATGTACTAATATGTACTAATATTGTACTAATGTACTATGTATGTACTACTAATATCATAGTATTGTATACTACATGTATGTACTACTAATATACTACTAATGTATATTAGGACATGTACTACTACTAATGGATGTAGTACATTATGGACTACATATTATGTAGTACTAATGTACTCCTATGTACTACTACTATGTACATAGTTATATGTACTATTAATGTACATGTGTACTAATATTGTACTACTAATATTGCTAATAAAATAGTAAAAATTATCATTTCTTAAGTATTTAACATCTTTCAGGCACTTTAATGCTTTCCCACCTTTTTGTGTCTTCTTCAATTTCTTTCATGAGTGTTCTATAGTTCCTCGAGTACAGATCCTTTATCTCTTTAGTTAGGTTTATTCCCAGGTATTTTATGGTTCTTGGTGCTACAGTAAATGGCATCGATTCTCTAATTTCCCTTTCCATACTTTCAGGCACTTTAGAAGATGATTGTTATATATTACTAATTTTAACAATGAAGCTTAAATGGTCAACTTAATTTATCCATGATCCCATGGCTAAAATGTTCACGAGTTAGCATATAAATGTAGGTCCGTGTGACTTCAAAATCAACGTTATTTCTGCTAACACGAAGGGCAGAATCTATGCCAGGTTCCCACTTATATGGGTTATATAACTCCATACTCCCCCACCAAATGTGAAGATTGGATTTTGACCATGCACAGTTATTGTTGGTAGGAATTCTCCTTGCCTTGCAGGCCTATTTCCTGCCTTGGGATACAACATTTCCTGGGGAAATTCCGCCTTCTCAGGGATACTATCATTATCAGCTCTCTGACATCTGAAGGAAGACAGACTAGAAGGAGGCAGTAGCTATTTAGAATCCTGTTGGACACTGGAAGCCCTCATTGATGGGAAACCAAACCTAGAACACAGTCATCTCTTCCCGCTCTTCAGCAGCTCATCAGATAAAAGCATTCTTGTTTCCCAAAAGAGAAGCCACTGGTCCAGCATATCTCAACACACACTAGTCCATTTATGGCAACGAGGGAGTCCACTTGGACCCTGGTTACCTGTTCCCTCATGGGGCACCCAACGTCTCTGCTGTAGCAAAGGACGTCTAAGATCACCTACTACTGTGTGATCACAAAGAAAACGAATTTTTCTTAAGAAGGCCAGATGCCAGTTTCCTACAAGCTACCCTAACCCAAAGCATTATGTATAATTAACAGTCAACTTCTCCTTGCTTTTTTAAAATCCGATTATTGAAGCAAGAGTGCTTTTTAAAATACAACCAATCTTGGGATTTGAGTAGGATTGGGGATGGCTGATAACAACATTCACTAACTATACTGCTTTCTGTGTCTTTACATTTATGCTTAGGTTACTTCTCTGCAAAGTGAGTAGCAAATAGACCATCTTATTTGAGTGGTGATTACATTTATATTGATTATATTTAATGTGCTGATGGGAATGGCAGTTTTTAAGCAAAAGAATATGAGGTATTGACAATCTTTAATCTCATGGCTTTTTAAAATCTGCTCAGATACTGTGCATCATATCTGCTTCATTCACTTGTCTCTTCCTATTTTCATAATCAAAATCAGAAAAATATAAATGAATAGCAATATTGATTATAACACTTAACAATGACTGTTTTCCAAGGCCCAACCACTTAAAATCCCACTTAAACGTCTCACAACAGCCATATCAAAGAGGTGTTACTATTTCCCCCATTTTATAGCTGAGAAAACTGAGATCCACAGCTTTTAAGACAACTTTCCCAAGAAGTTCTTACTGCTCATCATAGTAGAGAGAGAACTTCTGACCAGTATGTGTGAGATTCTCTGTTCTTGACCATGTACTAGAAAGCCTCCGTAAGGAGGAAGGGCAAGCCCAGAGTGGTGAAAATATTGCCTCCTTGAACACATCTAATTGGGTCAGAGTACTTCCTAACAAGGAACTCCAACTCCTATTTTAATTTTCTTGGTAGATAATCTAAGCCTTTTCTTTGGCCTCCAAGATAGAAAGAAGCTGGGGTGGGGGGCGCCTGGGTGGCTCAGTAGGTTAAAGCCTCTGCCTTCGGCTCAGGTCATGATCCCGGGGTCCTGGGATCAAGCCCTGCATCGGGCTCTCTGCTCAGCCAGGGAGCCTACTTTCCCCCGTCTTCTCTGCCTGCCTTTCTGCCTACTTGTGATCTCTCTCTGTGTCAAATAAATAAATAAAATCTTAAAAAGAAGAAGGAAGGAAGGAAGGCAGGCAGGAAGGAAGGAAGGAAGGAGTGAGCAGGGGAAGTAAGCATTCAGTCTGTCTATTCCATAAATACTTGCTCAGACCCTAGTCTATACCCAAACCTGTGTCAAGCCCTGAAGAAATGTCAATAACTGAAGACTTTCTCGTCTCAAGAATTCAGAGTCTACTTTTTCAGTGTACAAGATGAACATAGATAATGAAGCTGGGCACCCAGCTCAGAATGACACACAAAGTGTTGATGAAGCTAAGACCTAAGGATGAAGAGGATTTAGGCCAAGGCAAAGTATATTTGTGTGACAAATGGCCTCAGTATCGGTTCTGTTCCTACCCCTCCAGCACACTGGGAATGTTCCTCTCTATGGGTCTGCAAAAATCAAAAGTAACAATCCCAACCCTCCAGCAGTTAAGAGGAAAGGCAGTATGTCATACGGACAAAAAACAAAAAAACAAAAACAAAAAACAAAAAAACTAATAGGACAAGAATGTTATGATGGAGTAGGTAGAGATAGAGTCACGGCTTCCAGTGACCATGGCACCCCAAGTCTCACTGAACAGTCCCCTTCCTTGACATTGCTACCTAAGTATGTATATAAACGGAGTGTCAAAGACTTAGCCTTCAGAATGTAGTCGAGAAACGGGGCTCACAGGCTGGTGCTCTTATGGTAGGGTGACAGCCCTTCCGTGCCATAACCCCAGCACGTTATTGTCTTTGGGTAAGTTGGGCAGTTTCTGTAGAACCACACAGCTGTTACTCATTGGTCAAGCATAGGCTATATTTGCTCCTCCAGGTGCATACAAGCCCAGAGCAGGTATTGGAATTGGAATTGGAACCAAGGAATATTGGTATTCCTTGGCCTGCAGGCATCAAGGAAAATCCACTTTCCTAGCAACATCAACTACATGCAAACTCACATGGTAAGAATGGATTAAGGAAAAATAGGATTAAGAAGAGCATGCTTCTTTGTTCTTTGGCAGAAACTCGAGTTTCTTTCTTTTTGGATTGACATCCATGGTCATTTTTTTTGCTTACAAAGATCTGATTTTATTATGGCAAAAAGTATTGGGGTAGATTTACCATCCTAGGGGTTGGTAAGAGATAGAAGCCGCATTTAAATGTATATATATATTATATGTTCATGCGATAAATCTCATGTAAGTCTTTCATTGGAGGAAGTGAATTCCAGCAAAGTGAAGGGTGTATTGTGAAGGAAGGAAGGAAGGAAGGAAGGAAGGAAGGAAGGAGAGAGAGAAAGAAAGAGAAAGAAAGAGAGAGAGAGAGAGAAAGAGAGAAAGAGAGAAAGAGAAAGAGAGAGAGAGAGAGAAAGAGAAAGAGAGAGAGAAAGAGAGAAAGAGAAAAAGAAAGAAAGAAAGAAAGAGAAATAAAGAAACAAACAAACAAACAAACAAACACAAACAAACTTAATATCTAATTTTCAGTTTCAGCTCCTTCCAGGAACAAAATCTTAAACCACTCAATCTGGAATTACCTGGTCTGTGCTAGTGAGGTAATCTCCTTGACAGACTCTTGCCATGCCTGTCCCCTAAGGAAGGTGACCTTGCCACAACCAATCTGCTTTTTGCTTGTGTAATAACTACCTTGTCCCTCTCCTTTCTGCCTATAAAAGTCTTTTCATTTTGTACAGCAACTCAGAGCACCTTTCTATCTGCTAGATGGAATGCTGCCTAAGTAATGAATCACTGAATAAAGCCAATTAGATCTTTAAAATATACTCAGTTGAATTTTTTTTAACAATATGCAAATAAAAATGGCATGTTCCTGACTTCTCATAGTGTTTTTTCGCCTGGATCATAAAGGTTCTGGTGAGGAGAGATGAAATAGGAGGCCAAGAGGGTGAACAAGGGCCAGGGCTTAAATCATATGAAGAATTTTGGATTGAGTGACTTGGTCTAACCAAATCATCCTGTTAGTCAGAAGTTCACCAAATAGAAGAGGCTGTCCACTCTCTAAGAAGTAGACTGAATTGCCAGAAGATGTTTGACTTCACCTTTCTGTAGCTTCTCCCTTTCTTCATTACAGCTGAGGAAGAACCCTGAAAGGAACTGAGTCACCATCTGTGGTCCAGAAGATGCTTTAAGCTGCCCTGGTAAGTCACAAGGAAAGAATTTTCTGTGAATACTGGGTTACTATGTCCCCTCTTCCCTATAAGAGGAAGATATATTCTCAACACTGCCCTGTCTGCTACCCTATCATGCCTCCTTGCTGACATTGAGCTTGGCCTTGTGATGATATGCTTTGACCAAAGGAACGTGAGTGATTTTGACATACACCACATTAGAGGAAAAGAATTAGGAAGCACTACTTATTTCTGCTAGCCCTGTTGCTAAACTGGGTCTGCTCCTTTACACTGGTTCCTACAATGCAGAGATGAAAAAATGAGGAGCAAGGGCCACAACAACATGTAATGTAAGTGAGAAATAAGTTGGCATTGTAAGTCACTAAGAGAGCGGGGCTGTGTATTACTGCAGAAAATCTTAATGATGTACCTTCTAAGAAAGCTCTTTAGATTTTTGTTGCTAGCCATACAGGGAAAAATCAAGGGAGGGAGAAAGGAAGGAAGGAAGGAAGGAAGGAAGAGAAAGAAAGAAAAAAAGAAAGAGAGAGAGAGAGAGAGAAAGAAAGAAAGAAAGAAAGAAAGAAAGAAAGAAAGAAAGAAAGAAAGAAAGAAAAAGAAAGAAGTAGGAAAGGGAGGAAGGAAGGAAAGAAAAAGAGAAAGAAAGGAAGAGAGAAAGGAGGGAGGATAGAAGGGAAAAAGGAGGAAGAAAGGAAGGAAGGGAGGGAGGGAGGGAGGGAGGGAAAGGAAGAAAGGAAGGGAGACCAGCTCTGAGTAGGGTGTATATGCCTAGGGCTAATGTATCTTCATCCCATATGTCAACTCCTATGGTTTTGTAAGGGCTGCCTGGAGGGTTACAACAAGAATGTTTCTGTAGCCGTCTGCAACATCAGCAGGGAACATCAGCATAATCCATTAGCAATGTCTACCTTTAGCACGGAAATGAGAGGCAGTGACCCAGATGACGTGTTTGCTGGTCTAGAGCCTCAGTGTCTCCCACCCTTCCACCCTTTCAAAGAAAGAAAGTTTGTGTTTTCCCCCACTGTCCTTTGCATTCCTCTGGATCTTTCCAAATATTTGTTACCTCTCACTGGAATCTTACAGCTCTGGTTGTGGCGGCTGGGAGAGTGGTGGTTTCTTCCACCACCAGTAAAATAAAAGGTCATTGTAAACACTCATCCTTTTCCCTTGGATGACTGGCCCATGTGCTCTTCCTCTCAGATCACTCCTTCCTATACTTCTGAAAGAAGCGATCCATTTTACTAACTCTAACTGGTCTGACATAAAACCATAAAACCTATCTCTCTTCACAGAATGAAAACAAGTATGGGTAGCTCCACAAAACCCTATTTCTGCCAATTCTACTAGCTCATTCAGAGCAAGGCTGGGATATAAACCGTGGACCACAGACATATTTCACGTAGTAATGGGGCAGCCCCCAGCATATGCCATATTCCTCACAAAAAGCCACCCTCCAACTAATCACTCTTACATTGTTAGAGCGCCATCTACAGGTCATTACAACAAATACAGTTTCCCAAGCCTCTCCATTGGCTTGCTATGAAGAGAGCAACTTTACAAATTAAATGAGGAGGAAAAAAAGGAGGTAAGTCATTTTTGCCCTGGATCTCTATGTTCCAGGGTGTTATTAGGGGAGATTTAATTCTCTATCTCTCTTAGCCATGTGAGTGGTTATTATTATTTCCATTTTACAGATGAGAAAACTAGGCTCCGGGCATGAGTTATTTACTAGGATTCAAAACCCAGTCTTGCCATGTCAGCGCTGATGCTCTTTCCACTAGTTAACACTCTCAACTCTTGATTTGATTCAATGCTCTCAGATTTCAGGAAATTTTGTTACTCCTGAAAAGAATATGTCAACCTCAATGAAGTAAATGTGTCTGTGTAGAACTAAGTGCATTTATTTAGACTGTTCCCGTCTCTATATGTCTTTCCCCTCCATGCCAGATATGTACAAAACACATTTTGTTGGATGAATACATGACGAAATGAATGAAATGGGTTTTTTTTTCTTGACTTCTTTTAAATTATTTGCAAAATTACACTCCCAGAATAGCTACACCCCTATCTGACCATTCTTTCCATGCTCACTACGTGAAAGGTCTCCCCTGCCATCCGCCCCCATGGTCCAAGGCAACGCCATGCTACACAGTCCATGCATTTTTAAGAGTAAAATAATTCAGAGGTAAAATTAATCAGGACAGTCACAACATAAAGGAAGCCCCCTATGCAAAATCATTTTTCTATAATGAAAAAGTCATTTAATTATCTAATAACCCCATCCATCCACTTTGTTGTTTGATTTCCTGATACTAGTTTATATTAACCAAGGTATGACTATACATCTATACCTTAATGCTCATTTTTCAGTAGCATGCAGTTAAGCATCTTAAGTATTTTTTCAAGGGCTCTGTGTATCATTTCACTGAAAGTGTGAGCTCTGTGAGGACAAGTACTAGTTTTTAAATTATTTAATAACCCTCTAATTTCCCACTACAATGTCCTCAGCTATCTTATTACATGTTTATAACTGACTAAGTAATCCTCCCCTTGTCTGGGCAAGAAATATTAATAAGCAATTAAATGTCAAACAGGAGCAAGAGAATGAAGAGTATATTTTCCCAGAATGTAATTATTGAGTGCCTACCATATTCCAGGAACCACACTGGGTAATGGAAGCCCATAGTCTCTTGCCTCAAGGATATAGTCTAATGGGATAAACAGATAATTACAATGCAGTATTCCAGGTCTGCAGAGGCTCAGAGGTATCCCACACTTTGAGGGAAGGTGAAAATGATGGACTGCAGAGGTCTCTAATTACAGAGTTTCCTCCTGAAGTGATGGTAAACGCTATAATGCAATTATGACAATATTATAATGCAATTACAATAAATGTGTGTTAAACTGAATTAAATCAAATTGTTGCCTCACTCTCCAGAAACTCGAATGTGAACCATGGCAACCGAAATTTTTATTTTTGATTCAGGACTTCCCAATAAGTTGCCCATGGAGATATTTCAGAAGATTTTAACCAACGAGTCCTTAAGAAATTTTATAAGATTTTGTCCTACTCAACTGGCCCTATGACTTGCTGAATATATCCATCTAGAAGCTTCTTTAGAATTTTTCCAGGTATGTAAGGTAAAGGAATCTAGGAACCCAGCAAAACTAGAATCTAATCTTTCTGCCAGTGAATGATTTAAAGTTGATAATGACAGATAATTGTGGTGGGTAATATACACAATTTGTTAGAATTATGTCACATAAAACTGTGACCCTCACCAAACCCTATCTGTAAGTTCTATTCTCTCAGATTAGGAGCATTTTCAGTCCCTTTCCTACCCTGCTGAGTTAGTTCTCATAGGCTGTATCCTTTTTATTACCATACACTGGGTCCTGCCAAAGTGGAAGACACAGAGTAGGCATCTTACGTGTAATGGGATGAGTGAGCATGTGCTAGCTGAGTGCATGAAAATGATTATAATTGACTACCCATTGGAAAGGCCTGAAATTTGGTGGAATTTATAAATTTGTACATCTCTCCATCCACCTCCATGTTAGGCAAGTATACCTTCTTTTTTAATTTAAACTTTCTGCTTTATTGCTTTCTCTTTTTTGTCATACAAGCAAAACATGTTTTTATAGAAATGTTAGGAAAAAATAGCAAAAATTTTAAAAATAAAAATTCTACCACCTAAAGTTAAACAATACTAATATTTTATGTGTTAAGATTTTCATATGCAAATACACACTTTTAAAAATACATTTCCTGATGTACAGGTTATTTTGTGACTTCTATATATACTACTTATAAATAGTAAATAAATGTATTTCATGTCATAAATATTCACATATATTTCTCATTTGTAGTGGCTACAGAATAACCCATTGCATATATCTAAACATTTATTTAAATTGTATTTATTATCAGTTAGATTTTTTCCTAATATTTGCTATTTTAGACAATAACATTGTGATAATGATCTTCATCCTCACAACTTCTTGCATTCATTTCAGAATGCAAGGAAACGAAGAGAATTTCTTGGCCAAAGGGAAAGGTCATTTTATTTCATTTTATTTTTTTTAGATTGTATTTGTTTCTTTGTAAGACATGGGTGGGGGGGCACCAGGGGGAGCAGAGGCAGAGGGAGAGGGAGAAGCAGACTGCCTGCTGAATAGGGAACCTGACTTGGGCTTGATCCTAGGACCCTGAGAGCAGGACCTGAGCTGAAGGTCGACGCTTGAAGGACTGAGCCACCCAGACTCCCCAAGAAAGACCATTTTAAAGGCTCCTGATGCTTAGGCCTAAATTTCTTTCTGGACTCACCTTGAACAGTCACTGTGCCAATCCTAGGTATTACTGTTATATAAGCCTGTATGATGAGGAAAACATCCTTTTAAATATTCATTTATTTTCTACATGTAATGAACAATAACATGAGTCTATAAACCCTGTCTAGGTGTATAAAAGCAAAACGTGTAATAGTTAAGAAGTGAGTTCTCAGAACGCCTGGGTGGCTCAGTCCATTAAGCCTTTGGCTGAGGTCATAATCCCAGGGTCCTGGAAGCGAGTCCCCTCATTGGGCTCCCTGCTCAGCCAGGAACCTGCTTTACCCTCTGCCTGCTGCTAGTGACCCTGCTTGTGCTCCCTCTCCCACCCCCAGTCTCTCTCTCTCTTTAATAAATAAATAAATAAATAAAATCTTAAAAAATAAAGTGAGTTCTTAAGTCAGATTACTTGATCCCACGTCCTGATTCAGCTCTTCACTAATTCTATTCCTCAGACAAGTAAAATAACTTCATTATGCTTCAGTTTACTCATCTGGAAAACAGGATAATCAAAATATCTATCTCTTAGGGTTGTTTCTGAGGATTACATAAATTGATCCATGCAATGAATTCAGAATACTACCTGGAACTTGCAAGCATTCATTCAACGCTACACATTCTTTCCTTTCTGACAACACCACTAAATTATTTTTTTAGCCTCCCATGCAATTAGGTATGCCCATGAGACTAGTATGAGAAATGAACGGATATGTGTCACTTACTGGCTTGACCCACATATACCTTTAAGACATGCTTTTCATGGGCGCCTGGGTGGCTCAGTTGGTTGAGAGACTGCCTTCGGCTCAGGTCATGATCCTGGAGTCCTGGGATCCAGTCCCGCATGGGGCTCCCAGCTCCACAGGGAGTCTGCTTCTCCCTCTGACTTTCTCCCCTCTTATGCTCTCTCTCTCTCTCTCAAATAAATAAATAAAATCTTCAGAAAAAAAGACATGCTTTTCATCCATTTCCCAATCAGCGAGCTCAAGAGAAAAAACTCCAAGGATCTAGAGCAGGTAGAACCACAGGATGAAAGGAGGCTGGATCTCTGAATGAATATAGGGAATTAGAGCCCCCCCTTTCACCAACCACAATGAACTGTCAGTACATCAGTGAGAAATATGTATATTGTGTTACATTTCAAATGGTTTCTTGCTCTTGTTATAGCAATTAGCTCTTTCGGTCTAACAGAGTTGCCTATTATTATTCTCTTATCAGGTAACATCTGTTTTAAAGAAGAGAGAATTTTGATCTCAAAATATGAAGAAAGGATAGATGAAAAGAGTTAAGAATAAAAAATTTGCTGCAGAGTCCACAATAATACGTGAATTCAAGGGGTCATTTATCCATCTAGAAGGTAATTTACCCCATTCTTTCTTAGATTCCCCATTTGACTCCAGGCTACAGAGGTTACTCTCAATACAGCCAAATGGATTTACTCAACTTAAAAACACAGATACCTCATATTCCCTTTTAGCTTCACTGCTGAACATTGTTTTCTTGTATTTACTATACCATTTGGACCATAAATACCACTGAAGTAGCTGAGAAAATCCAGGAGGAAATATTCTTTAGGAAAAAAGAGAAATATTAAAAAGAAAGGCTATTGCATTAAAAAAAATGCAACACCAATGACAGAAATTTCCCTACAATGGTTCTAAAATGTCTAAAGCAAAGTCATACCGAACGGGAAAGTATTTCAATGTTTTCCTCTTGAGAAAAACAAACATGAAAGAAAAATTCTCAATTTGGGGTACTGTTCATTTTGCAAAAATGTTATTTGTTACCACAGGAAGGGAAAGGAATAAGGATACCAAGGATAATGTAGACTATACATATAAACATATATATGTCACTTCATGAGTGCTGAGGCAAAAATTTATTGAAATATTAAACACATGATTTATTTTCTACATTAGAGCTTCTAGTTGAGACTGGCTGAAATATTTTCCAGAGTATTTGGCTCTGGAGGGACTATAAGATATTAAATAACACTGTCAAATGAATCTAAATACAGAATTAAATGGCTATCCCCTCAAATTTGCATCCTGCTGTGCAATTTGCTTTGCGTATAGGGAGCTATTATCAGCCCCCCCCCCCACAAAAAAACTTAAATCTAGAAAGGTTAAAGGGCTTGTCCAAAGTTACCTAGAGAATGTTTTTTTTTTTTTAGGATTTCATTTATTTATTTGACAGAGACAGAGAGATCATGAATAGGCAGAGAGAGGGGGAAGCAGGCTCCCCACTGAGCAGAAAGCCCGACAAGGGGCTCAATCACAGGACCCTGAGATCAGGACCTGAGCCAAAAGGCAGAGGCTTTAACCCACTGAGCCACCCAGCCACCCCAAGTTACTGGGATAATGTTATAAGGCAATGTAAGTAATCACTAGGTGTCGTGTAGCTTCAATTTTCTTGAATCAATATTCCGAAAATGGTTCAGGAGATAGATATGATCAAATTAGTCCATGTAACAGTTATAGATATGCCTAGGAGAGAAAAATGTGAAAATGGGATGCATTTGAATTAAGTCCAGTTTATATCACAGAAAAGAATAAGTGAATCACTTAATGAGCAATGGGTTAAACCCTAATCCAGTAATTTCAGTGAGAGTATCTGAAATACTAAAGGTTTACCCAGTCTCACTCTAATACCTTACTATTTATAGGAAAGAGTAAATAAAAGTAATTTTTAGACAACTAAAGTGATTTAGCAAGTGCCATTTACCTTTAAATGGCATGATTTAATCAACCTCTGCATGTCTTCCTGAGCAATAGCTATGTTACATAGGTTTATATATTTAAATCTTGTTTCCCATTTATTTTCATCATTCCATTTTAGATAAAATTCTCTAGGAAAAGAAGAGCAGCTAAGAGAGCTTTTTATGAAATCACAGAGATATAAGGAAAACTTATAAATGATCATGTATTTAAAAGAAAATCATACTTCCCTGAAAATGTAATAAGAATATTCCAAGCCAAACACAAAGTAGAAATTCAGAGTACGAAGTGAAAGGTCTTTCAACTTGTTTTGTTACTCTTGTATGATTTTTGTGCTACATTGGACAAATACGAAACAGAACAACTGAAGATAGAAATGCTTTCACTTCTCAATTGGCTTGGGAAATATGCATTGAAGACCCTCTTTATTAGTAAGAATGCCAGCAGGAAGAGACTTCACCCCAGAAAACTCAAATGAAGAGACTTCAATAAACCAACTACTTAAGGAGGTATGTATGAGCAAGACTAAGAGAATGAAAAATGAATGCAGATGCTAGCTCAAGCTTTCTTTCCCAAATCAGGACAAAGGAGAGCACAAGTACTCAAATGGTCAAGGCCACTGCAGTCTTCAGACTGACATGCAAATTTTATTTTGCTACCTTGGGAGATAAACTTAAAGAAAGATGTTAACAGTTGTATTAACTCCCTCAATGCTATCACCATCATCATCATCACTATCACCATCCTCATAAAAACACTTATTGTTTACTAAATGTCAATGTTACTAAGTGTGCAGAATGTGTTAGAATGGTCAGTCTGGAGTCAGTATGGGAGAAATGAGAGAGAAAAGAGAAATCATGAGCCCAAAGGCAGGTGAAGTCCTTAAGAAGCAAGAGAAATGCAGAATCTACGTTCTGCCTTGGCAGGGACAGCCATCTAGAAAAGGTGAAAAGATAACAGGGGGCCCAGGGCGCCTGGGTGGCTAGGTTGGTTGAGCGACTGCCTTCGGCTCAGGTCATGATCCCGGAGTCCCGGGATCGAGTCCCATATCGGACTCCCGGCTCTGCGGGAAGTCTGCTTCTCCCTCTGACCTTCTCCCCTCTCATTCTCAGTCTCTCGCTCTCTAATAAATAAATAAAAATCTTTAAAAAAAAAAAAAAAAAGATAACAGGGGGCCCAGAAACACAGGAGGAGGAGGATCCATGGATGTGATGCATGGCTGTAGCTGAAGGGTTGTGAGAGAGAGAAAAAGAAGACATGCATATCTGAGGTTCTAATTCCAAATGCCCACAGGAATAATGAGGCCATGGTAGCTAAGGGAAGAAAGAAGAGTAGAGAGGTTAGAAATTAGTGTAAAGGAACAATGAGACATTTTCTATCCCACTGGACATAAGAGGAGGAACCTAGTAAGATACGCTGGGATTCAAGTCCTAGTTCATCGTGGGAAAATGGGCAAGTCTGCATCTTTGTTTCCTCACTTAAAAAACTATGCTAATTTAGTGCCCTCTTCAAAGAGCTCTTTCTCAGTAGTAGTAGTAATAGTAGTAGTAGTAGTAGATGACTTTATTTTTTTTCCAACAGTTTCAAGTTTATAAAACACTGAGCAGAAAGTACAGCCCAATATACCACCTTGCTCCCCTGCCAACTTCCCTTACTCCCATCTTATATTGTGTGGTGTCTCTGTTACAACCGATGAAACACCATGGATATATCATTGTTAAGTGAAGACCATAGTTTATATTAGGGTTCACTCTGTGTTGTATGAGTTTGGACAAGTGTGTGACATCCATCCACCATTACAGTATTTCTCAATACAGTTTCCCTGCCCTAAAAATCTTCCCTGCTTCACCTCTTCATCCCTGTCCTCTGCCCCAAACTCGTGGCAGCCAATGATCTTTCTTTGGTCTTTATAGTTTTGCCTTTTCAGAGTGTCGTACAGTGGAAGTCATATGACATGTAGTCTCTTCCACTTAGAAATATGCACTTGTTATTTATATAGTTAGATTAATGCCTTGCAGACACTAAATGCTACACAAACGCCAGTTGTTACTATTATTATTAGCACTGTTATTATTTCATAAATGCTTTCATTTTTCTACAGCTTCAAAAAGGAGATCATGCATTTTCCTGGAGTCCTAAGGGTCCTGTTTGTTGGTCTCCCCGCTTTACCTCCTTCCTTTCACTCCCAACCTTTCTGTTATGCTTATTTTACTTCTCATTTGCTCATTCAATCCTCTTCTCCCCTCTAAACTGACAGCTTTGTGCGAACAGAGACCCCTTCTGTCTCGTCCACTACTCCATTCCCAACATTATCATGGTGCCCGGCAGGGGGCAGGAGCTCCATCAACCTCTGCAAAGCGAATGAAAGGTCAACGTGGTGACCTGAACCCAAGAGGCAAGAAGACAGAACAGCTATGGGGAATGAACAGGAGGAAAGGTTGCTATGAGAACATGTTCCCCCAGATGGGAGTAATGGTCAAGGACTTGATACAGTCCTACAGCTCTCTCACACAGGGACTTCGGTGCTTGCTAAGGGGAGTCTGTATTTAAATTATTCCCTATTGGGGGGGGTGCCTGGGTGGCTCAGTCAGTTGAGCATCCTACTCTTGATTTTGGCTCAGGTCATGATCTCAGGGGGCCTGTAACTGAGCCCCACATTGTGCCCTGTGCTCAGCAGGGAGTCTGCTTGAGACTCTCTCCCTATCCATTTCCCTGTTCCCCTCCCCCTCCTCACGCTCTCTATCGCTCACTCGCTCTCTAAAATAAATAAATGAATGATCTTTCAAAATATAAATCATTCCCTAGTTTCAACTTGAGCATATTTAGCTTTGTATAGCTGAGAAGTCTCAAATGGATTTAGATAGTATGCTGAATATGTTATTCAAATATATAAAATTCAATATCTAATCGGAAGTTCTTGAGATAACTGATACTTATTGAAGCCCGGCCCAGATCAGAATGAACTTAACCCTAATTTTCCTCTGGATGCAAAACAAATTTGCCTACCCACAGTTCTGCCTGAAAAAATATCAACACGGTATCTTATGAGTCGTCCTTAGGACTTACTCCAAATAAAAAAAAAAGAAAATCGTTAACAAAAAGCAACTGCCGTTTCTCCTCTGGCTCATCTCCAAAGTGTTCAAAGCCTGTCTTTTCATTTCTGGGGGTTTTTCTGTTTGTTCCGTTTTTATTTTTAAACTAATGATAATGATACTTCACTGATTTCGCTCTAGCAGAAAGGTTAAGTGGAAACTTTCCTCTAAAACCACAATGTTCCTTTAGTCCACCGGGAATTCTTAAAGCTAGATACTAATATGTCCTGTAATTAAGAAATAATGAGCTTTTCACCATGATTTATTTCCATAGATTTAGATTCGATGCCGAGAAGCTACAGTTTAAATTCTTGCAATGCCCAATGGTAAAAACTCCTATAAATCCTCAGAGGTCAATTTTAAATAAACTTGCATTTCAGCAAAAATAAAGTTAATGAAGATGTCCTTTTTCTCTTTTCCTTCCACCCAAAGTAAAGGAGCCAGTCAGGCAGGCAGATGGAGAGTGCAGGGAGGAGAGAGGGAGAGGGAGGGGAGAAGAAAAAGAGAAAGAAAGAATATTAATATGAAAAAGCACTACTTACTGTGAGGTCTTTGGATACTCTGTCTGGTAGGGTCCGCTCCTCGGAAGTCCAAGGCAGTTCCATTTCCATGCCTCAGGGTGCCTGCCGTGAACCAAACATAAGAAAAAGAATGAATGACAAGGTCAGAGGCCCTGATTAAGATACTTCTCAGCTGCCCTGAAGGATTAACGATGACTGCTCAGGGCAGGGAAAAAAAGCCACTGTTCACTCACAAGAAACGGAAATTTAGCAGATCCAAGCAGCTCTTAAATGTAACCGTGAACAGCACAGGCTCTGGAAGGAGCCGGCTTATTAGCTGTGTGAACTTGGGTAGTTCACTTTATCTCTCTGAGCCTCATTTTCTTCAACTGTAAAATGTGGCTAATGATCCCTCCTATAATGGACTGTGTGTGTCGATGTAAAAAGAACAGTGGTACTTAACACATTTCCACTTCTTTTTATCATGCATTTTATTAGTTGAGTCGGCCTAATCTTCAACTAATTTGCTCATTCAATCCTCTTCAAAGAAGCCTCTAGAAAGAGGACAGGATGGGAGGTCATAGGACCCTTGGCTTAATTTGGGTCACCTTGACCCAGGGTAGATCATGTATGGGTCTGGGGACCTTGAACTGGGGAGGGGATATTTTACTTGGAATACACAAAATTGGGATGGAAAAATTAAAATATCATAAATACAACAAATGAGAAGATTCACGAAATTCTGTGTTATCCTAATTAATGCCAAATACATTTCTCTATCATCCCGTTAACAAGAAAATCACAGGATATTGAGAAAAACAAAATTACATCTTTCTTACTAAACTTCACACCAAACAAAGGTAAAAAAGTCTTGCTTCTCACAGCCTGTGGAACTTCAGACTTTGAACGAAAGTGTTAAAATCATATTCATTGCTTTTTTTCTACTTTAATATTTCTTATCAGGTTCTCAGGATAGAATAATATATAAAGAAGACATGCTTTTTTTGCTTCATGGATCTTATGATCAAATGGGGGAAGAGAATCACGCTTATGTAGTCACACAAATAAGAAAAATAACTTTAAAAAACAGTAATTACTCTTAAGCGATAGTGTGATGTGTTTAAAGGCATTCTGATTTAGACTGAGAAGACCTCTCTGGAGAAGGGTGACTATATCCCCCCTTCCTTAGCACGGGCTCTGCCAGAGACCAGCCTACAATAACACGCCAGGCATAGGTAGTTTATTTAGCAGCAGGCATGAGAGACAGAGAGCAAGAGAACCAATACGAGGCCACATTATAACATGTGCTGCCATTCCATAGACAACTGGCCGCGCAGTCTCACAGACGCAGCTGAGAAATCTCATGAAATGCCTCTATGCACCATCTGGCTGAGGGAAGAAAAGAGTCTATGGGCTTCAGTCCACATTACTCCAAAGTTGCTCCGTGGAGGTCTCACTTCCCCAAATTCTGGGCTGTGCATGCATGAGTGCCTAGAATTGACTGCCAAGCAGTCCTGCCATGCCCTCCGCAGAGAAACCCCTGGGCAAAGCAAGAGTTATGGTATGTGCCACAGACAAGGCTGTGTCACTTACATATGCGTAGATCTGGTCCCTGAAGCAGGGGCCAGAATTGGAGGAAAGGCCCTAGAAGGTTCCATGTGGAGCATAAGACAATTCTGATACATCTCCCACCTCTCAACCACCCCACATTCTACTCCAGATTCTTCTTTCAAAAATTTTTTATCATGGCACTTCAAATCATGAAAACCTGTAGCTCTCTATTATCTTAAAAAAAAAAAAAAAAAGGCCGAACTCTTCAATAGAACACTCAGGCCTTTCCCATTATTTTTACACCACTCTTTCACATAAACCAAACTTGTCTTCAGTGGCAACTATACTTCCCAAGAATAACAGAATATGAATCTTCCACATCCTACATTCCAAAAGTACTTGTGAACTACATCTCTACGGTCATACTTACGCTGTGTAAGTTAGGATACATATAATATTTAAGTAACATATCCATCATAACCATAGTTTTTTTGGCTTGATCAAAAAAATATTTTCAAGGACTGTATTAGAAATGCCAATCAGAATCTTTAACATCCTCAACTGTTTTTGAGAAAAATTGCCCTGTACGTTGCTGGGAGAGCCTGCTGTATTGGGTACCATGTGACCAAGACTAGGCACCTGCCCCAAGGTGGACAGTTCCATTATAAATCCAAACTCAATGAGAAAGAGGAATTTGAGATTTCCAAGGTCCTGATTAGGATAACCAGGTAAAAGCGTTACACTGAGCATATTATAGGAGAATCAAGTCTGAGGACTTTTTTGAGTTTGTGTTACTCATGGAAGCCTAGGCAAAGATAGTGAAGAGACAGAAGAATATGGGATTTTAGACTCAGGAGAGCAAACTGAACATATGGAAGCATATAAAAGGGGCTTAGAAAAAATGGAAATAGATAAAACTGACGAAGGAGAAAGATAACAAAGGGAAGTGAAAGACTTCCCAGGAATATCAACATTTGAAAGGTAGCTGGAGAAACAGGAATTCATGAAAAAAAAAATCATGGCTTATGTGTTGCGTGAAATACTTAACTGTATCCAACAGCAGAGAAGTAAATTATAATTAAGTATGAGATAGCCATTAACAAGGATATTTCAACCAATTCTTCATGATATGGGAAGTATTCAGGATATAATAGTAAATGAAAGAGTAAAATGCCTGTATTTTCTTTTTTTTTTTTTTTTAAGATTTATTTATTTGAGAGAGAGTGAGCATGCACATGAGTGGGATAGGCAAAGGGAGAGGGAGAGAGAATCCCAAGCAGACTCCTTGCTGAGCGAAGACCCTGATGAGAGATTCCATCTCACAACCCTGAGATGAGGGCCCTGAGATCATACCCTGAGCCAAAATCAAGAGTCTGAAGCTTAACCGACTGTGCCGCTCAGGCACCCTTAAAATGCCTTTATTTTCATTCCCCTCCCAACTCTTATATGCGTGTGGGGGAAAAAGGAGGGATGGAGGCAGGCCCTGGTAAAATAAAGAGACAAAGATATTTATGTTCTCTTTGCTTATACATATTTTTCAAGTTCTGTCCGATAAGCATGTTTTCTCTTATAATTTAAAAAGTGAACATTGTAATTATAAAAATTATATTTATAATTTTAAAAAATTATAAAAATGTAAATATAAAAATTATATTACATTTGAATAGGATGAGAAGCCAACTATATTAATAGGAAAAAAGATTCTGAGAGTCAAGAATATCACTGATCTAAGTTTATCCTAGATAAACTGGCTGTTCTTTGTGAAATCAGAGAGGTTTTTCTGTTCCCTGGCATTCTCTCCTTACTTAAACTCTAGGGAGACAAAATCACGCCAATAACTAAATTTAAGAAGGAGATGATGTCTCAGGGACTACAATGAAAATTTCCAGTGCCAACCCATCATTTCAGGCCATCGTGTGTTTCAGTTATATAAGCTCAATAAATATTATGCTGATTTTTTTTTCAAATTCAGGAACCGTTTTTTCCCCTACTGCTGTCAGCATATTTCCTGCATATTAAGAAGCAGCCCCACATTTCATATGAAATATAAGCTTCATGTTTAAATAAGTTACAAAACCATAAATTAGCAATTTGCTCAAGAATACAGGAATTTAGAATTTCCCTGTTTTGGCTTTTGCACCAAGCCCAAAAGTGGTGAAGCTGATTAAACCTAACATGCCCCCTTTCCAACTCACAAGTTCCTGCTAATCAATAAGCACTTTGCTGTCATCTCTCTCATGTTTCTTCAAATTCTAAACCTTTTCAGCCTTCCGTTACTATTAGCTGATAACATGCTTTTAATTCAGTAGTATTTGGGGATGTCTGAGCCTTATATTTAAAATTGACTTCTTTGGATATATAAATGCTCTTCTATAATTACCTTCCAAAATTCTCAGAGGATTGGACAATAGAATATTACATTCCCAAAGTCTATGTCCTGTTTTAAAGTGAAGGTCAAAATCCTCATTTTATTTCCTTTCTAGAGCTTTGTCCACTTCAGATAGAGGAATTATATTTTTTCTTCTCCACATAAATCTAGGAACATTGCAACTGTTGCCAGGAAAAATAAATTACAGTTTTAAGCTGCAAATCTGTAGGTTTAAAGGTACACCTTCCTTCAACATTATTTGAAAGGAAAAATACTATACTTCAGCCAGCCGAGAAGACAGGTTCTTGGGTCTACTTTCCACTATTAAGTTCAGTTCTCTGTTTTGGAATGCCGAAAGCAATCTTCTGATTCTTTCCAGAAAAGAAGTACAATTTAAAATCCTTGGACACTGGCCTCAGTGAATAGTGAGGTGATTGACACATGATAGTGGTATTATTTCTCAACACCATTTCCATGTATTTTTATACTCTCTTTCTGTCTTCAATGCATGACCAATTATGTTGTGCATACAACCTCGCTGTAAATACTTAATTGGAAATTCAGAACCTGAATTTTCTGTATATATCTAGAAGTTTTCAATTGTGTTGCCTTTATAAAACGCAATTTGGAAAAGCAATACTTATATTTTGTGTTCTTTCCAGAGAAACCACCACTGTGTTGGATTATAGAAATAAAAACTGAAACAGACAAACCTCATCAACATGAGTTATGGGGGACAAGAATCAGGTTTACATTGGTTAAGTTTTTGCTCAGATATAGCTTCCTTGAAGAATATTTTTTAGCCTAAAATACCTTAAGCATATATGTAGGGAGCTTATTCTGCGTCGATGGTTGTGAGGATTAAGGATGTCTGACTTTGTTCAAAATGCAGATGTCTGAACCAAGTCATCAACTTCAGAGAAAATCAGAGTTAGTCTTAGAAAGAAGCTGCTCGACTGACCTACTTGCAATCAAATCACTGATAAGAGAACTAGAAGTTGAAAATGATGATGAAAAAGAACTTGAAGTTACAGACTTCATGGAGTTGTAGGGTTGGTCTGAGGGGTCAGAAAGACTTAGAAAGATGGTGTAGATAAGAAGTGTCCAAAGGCAGTACTTAATACATAGAATAGAGTGGTTTAGATGTCTGAAATGGAATACAAATACTATGTAGCCAAAGAGTAAATAGGTAATGACAGGGGCATATTTTTCCTCCAACATTGTTAAATTTGAGACTGGGTTATGAACAGTACGGGGAACATGATCCCAATAAAGCCAAATCAAAATAAAACAAAAAAGCTACACAGGATTACTTAAGGGAGGTAAGATTATGGGATACTGCAATATTTGTTGACCACTGTATCTGAAATAAGCACTTCCTAAATTATTTTCACCTTCCATCCAGCTTCTTCCAGTTTCTACAATCAATAAATGGTACCTTGTACTAAAAACATATTATTTAAAACCATACTTGTTTCTGAAATGGGATGATTATGTTAGAAGATAAGAGTTGATGGCTCAGTGATCTATAGCTGCTAGGTAATTCTTCTCCCAGGGAGATATACATCTAGATGAATAGGGGATTATAAGGAAGGAATCAAGGAGATTTTCTTAATCCAATCAACAGCTTCTGATCTTGACTGTACAGACAAGTCTCCATTAGCACAGCATCGGAGAGCAGTGGAAGGTATATTCCAGGCTGGGATCATATGGGTAACAGTGTTGCTAGGCATAGGGATTTATCTTCCTAATTGTCACCTTAAATCAGGAAGTCAATTATTTCTCGTGTTTGGAACATAGAGTTTACTCTACTGGCCAAGGAAACTTCTCAAGTGAGAGAAGTACCCAACCTGTAGTTAGAGTATTCCACTGGACTCTGCCTTTCTAAAGCTGTAGCCCATGGGCAAGGAACTCCCAAGGGTCTGGATCTCTGCCCATATGATGTAATGTCATCTGCTTTTCCTCCATATCCAGACCCTCATTTTGCTCATGGACATTACAACTTGTTTAATGGCCAGTTTGTCTTGAACACCCAGCCCCACCCCTCAGCTCCCTATTGTAAAGTCAGTGGATTAACAAACTTAATTCCCTCTGCAAACTCAGTTCCCTTTTGTCAGGTAATCTTACATACATATGAATTCCACAGATTAGGACACAGGTACCTTTGGGGGATCTTATTCTGCTTACCACACATCATTTCATACATTCATAACTCTCAGCAAGATCTAAGCAGAATAGGAAGCAAAGTATATCTAAGAACAAAAATCATATGTAGGCATCAAGCTACTGCAACACATAGAAGCTGCCAAGAGTGGTGGTGAGGGAGGGGAGATACATTATGTGTAGGGTAACAACCAAGAAAACATCAGCAGAATCTTAATCAGAAGAGTATTAGAGGTTAGAAGACAATGGAAAAGCAGTGAAAGAAAAACAGTCAAACTAGATTTCTATATCCAGTTAAAATGCTATCCAAAACTAGAGGTCAAAAAAAATAAATTTTTTTTCATAGATGACAACTAAGTCATCTTTAATGAATTTGCACCACAAAAAAAAATTTTTTTTAAGTTTTTTAGGCTGAAAAAAATAGTGGCAGAAATTTGATGGTGCAGGAAGGAATAGAAAACACCACAAGGAGTGAATAGGTCAGTAAATATAAAGAGTGCTTAAAAAATTATCAATGTATGATTTTTAAATGTGTCTAAAAATTACTGATTCTTTAAATTAAAAATAATGTAGTAGTGTAATGTGTAGTTTAATGAAAATGGAAAAGCAAAATATATGACAAAAAGATATGAAAGGCATCAAGATAGTAAATATGCCATACATTTTAATATTCTTAGACTAGCAAGAAGACTATTTTGTGAAAGTAGATGTTAATAAATTAAAGGTGCATATAATAATCTTTAGAATTACTGCTAAAAATAATTAATGGAAGGAAGTATAATTTTAAAAGTCAACAGAGGACATACAATGTATTCTAAAAATACTTCATCAACACAAAAAAATGGAGGATAAAGGAAGAAACAGGAATAAAAAGTCGATGGAACTTAGCTCACAGAATGTGATAACATACATAGGTATATAAATAAATCAGTAATGTTATAAATGGAGTAAAGAATCAAATTAAAAGGCAGAGACTGTCAAAAACAGGATCAAAATGTAAGTTACTAAACTATATCTGAAGAATGAATAAAAATGCAAAACATTTGAAAATAAAAAAGGTAACTGTTATACCATACAGACATTAACAAAAAGAAAAGTGGTATAACTATATTATTAGAAGTGTACTTCAGGGGCGCCTGGGTGGCTCAGTTGATTGAGCAACTGCCTTCGGCTCAGGTCATGGTCCTGGAGTCCTGGGATCGAGTCCCACATCAGGCTCTCTGCTCCACGGGGAGCCTGCTTCTCCCTCTGACCTCTCCCCTCTCATGCTCTGTCTCAAATAAATAAAAAATAAATCTTTAAAAAAAAAAGTGTACTTCAAAACGAGTAGTATCAGAGACAAAGACATTTCATAATGGTTAAGGCATCAATTAGAAGACAAAACAATTTTAAATGTATATACTTTTAATACAAAAGCTCCCAAGTAGAAATAGAGAATACCAAAAAGAGAGAGAGACACAAATCCACAATCAAACTTGGAGACTTTAACTCACCTCTTACAGGAATACAGAAGAAAGGGGAAAAAAGTAGATGTATCAGAAGACTTGAACAACACTGTCAACCAACTGATATAACTGACATTTAAAAATCACTACATTTAATGACAGCAGAATACAAATATACAAGGAACGTGACTGACGATAGATCTCTTTGTGGCATTAAAAAAATCTAGGTAAATTTCAAAGAACTAAAATTATGCAGACTAGAATTAGAACTTAGAAATCAGTAACAAAAAGGTATTTCAAAAATCTCCAAACATTTGGAAATGAAATAATCCATTATAAATTACCATGCACCAAAGAAGAAATCACAGGTAAACCAGAAAATATTTTCAGCTGCATGAAACAAAAACACAACATATCAAAATTTGTATGTTTGTAAAGTAGCTCCTACAGAAAAATGTAAAGCTTTAAATGAATGTATTAAAAAAGAAGAAATTTGTAAAATTGGTGATCTACTGTAAAATTGGTGTCCTCCTTAAGAATATCAAAGAAGAATGGGTGAAATAAGTAATGCGGGATTAAGGAATGCACTTGTTACCAACACCAGGTGATGTATGGAATTGTTGAATCATTATACTGTACACCTGAAAGTAATGTAACCCTGCATGTTAACTATATTGGAATTTAAATTTTTTTAAAGTTCCTAACTATTGCAAAAAAAAAAAAAATCTCAAAAAAGATTAGTAATTAAAACCAAAGTGGAGAAAAGTAGTAAAATAAAACCAGAAATCAATGAATGAGAAAATAAATTAGAGTATATAATAAAAGTCAAAGATTTGTTCTTTATAAAAGTAACAAAATTCATAAATTCTTATTAGAACAGAGCAAGAAAAAGAGAAATATTAATTATTGATATCAGAAGTTAAACAGGGGACAAAACTATAAAACAAAGTATTAAAAAGAACAATAGGATATTACAAAAATTTTGTGGTAAAATGTTTCATAACTTAGATGAAAAGAATAAATTCCTTAAAAAACAAAACTTACTAAAACTGCATTAGTCCGCTATAGTTGCCATAACAAAATACTACCGACTAGATGGCTTATCAACAGAAATTGACTTCCTCACAATATGGAGGCTGAAATCCAAGATCAAGGCATTAGAATACCTTGGTTTCTTCTGAGACCTGTCTCTTCAGCTTGTAGATGGTGACTTTCTTACTATATCCACACACCGTCTTTCCTCTGTGCATGTGCATCCTTAACATCTCTTTCTCTTATAGGACATTAGTCCTACTAGATTAAGGAGTCACCCTTATGATTTCATTTAACCTTAGTTACCTCTCTAAAGATCCTCTCTACAAATACAGTCACACTGGGGTTAAGAACCTCAACTTATAAATTCTGGGAAGACAAATTTCACTCAATAACATTGAATAAATAAGAAATAGAAAATGTGAATTGCCTCATAATGATAAAATAATTTGCATTTTTAATTTTAAGATGTTCTGTTTCTTAATAGGCATGTGTGTTACATAGAATTGTACAATTAATATCTTTGTATGTCACTACATGTAAATTAGATCTAAAGCCATGGCTGTGTGTGAGTTCCCACGTTCAATTGTCCCAAGGTCAAATCTACACCTACCCTTATTAAGATTTGGTTCCCAAAGCTAACCCAGTTTTTTTTTTTTTTATGTTTAAATTAGTCCCAGCTGGATTTCTGTCCTTCCCAAATGAAGAGGTGTGTATTAAATGCAGGAGAACCATTACTTTTTTCTTCTATTGTGTTGTCCTCCCTCCTGATTTGGAAAAATGCATATGATTTGATCTTCCTCCTGTGTGCCCCTTCTTGAATATTAGTACCTCCTTCCAACAAGCCAAAGCCAGAAATGTGGCCATTTCTCTCTTCCCCAACATCCAATCCAACCCCAAGACTTATGACACTGCTTCCTAAGTATCTCACTAGGCCATCAAATTTGACCAATTTTGAGAATATACCAAGTATTTTTATTAGTTAATTCGAGAGATTCTTAATATTTAAGGAGCAAGAGGTATTCCATATCCAGTAAATTACCTTTAGATTACATCCCTGATGACTTAAAGTTTCTCTGGGTGTTCTTTGCCTTGTGGATCCCCCACCACTTGATGTGAAAATGCTGAAATGTAGGAGTCTAGGATGGGGAAATTTCTATTTCCAGAAGCATCAGGTGACCTACCTTGCAACTAATTGTACTGTACTCATTTATTACTTGGACTTATTGAGAAGACACAATCTTTACCTCTGGGCATGGAAACATAAATGACAGTAATTAAATGTGATTATACTGAGAATATGAATATTTCATTCCTTAACTGGAAGGTAAGATGAAAGGTAAAATAATCAATCAGGCAAGGAAGCAAGGCTCCAAAATTTGTACATCCTGTATAGAAGATAAATTCAGCAAATACGGCTATATGATAAGGACTATACAAATCCTACAAAAATTAAGCGGGATTGTTTTTGGTCTTGGGACACTCAATCTTATAATGGACACACACAAAAATAAACTACTACATGTGGCATGACATATACAAATAATTAATAGTTGTTTGTTCAAGACAGAGCATAGGAAAGATAATGGGTAATGGTAAAGAGCATGAGCTCTGGAAACAGATTACTTCAGTTTAAATTCCCCTTCTACTCCTATGAAATGGTAGAACCTTGGATATGTTACTAAGTTTGGGACCTTACTTTTCCATCTGTCAACAGGGTTGTTGACCTGAGAGAATTATGCTTTTATTTATATAAATTATGTTTTATACATCTTATATGTTATAATATATTTTATATATACATAAAACATGTTTAAACTAGTAACTGAAACTCTAAGTGCAACATAAATTTTTAGGTAGGTAAGTAAATGTAATTTTTCTAAGGAAATGTTAGTTTTATAACAATATGTATATATCTTAATTTCCTACAACATTCTCCCTTACTCTTTGTGGAATAAGGATTTGTGAAGACCTCACAAAAGGAAAGCACCTCAAGAGGGTTCTGAAGTGTAAATAAGAGTCAGTGAGTTGGAGAAGAGGAGGGAGGACAGGTAAAGGCTGAGGGAGCCAGCACCTTCTGGAGAGTTCTGAGAATTCCGGTGTTGGTTACCTAGACACAAAGCACCTGGGACAAAAATAAAAGGGCAATAGCTAATGTAGAGAGGTAGATCAAAATCGGCTCATCAGATCACAGAGGAAATTATTTCCCATGCTGAAAACTGTGGGCATTCTCCTACATTATCCTAAAGGGCAAGAGGAATCCCTGAAGCATTTTAAAGTTTGGGCCCATAATTGTATTTAGAAAAATCATTCTGATGGGGAATGGACTGAAAAAAACATTAGCAAAGATACTACTGAACTATTTTTTCTTGAGTTACGCTGTAAGTGGCCAATATCACTAAGAAAGAACTTTCTTTGTCTTTCAGGTGCTCCTTCCTGGATCAAAAGGAAACAAATGCTTTTCTGTATCTCTCTTTTCTAGCCTGAAGCCCTCCCAATCCTCCAGTCCACGCACCTTCTACCACCTACCCCAAATACTGAATAAATTTGACCTAACCAACTGCTCAACAGTCTAAGCCCGAGGTTGAGAGGAAGAAAAGGAGCCTTGGGGATGGTGGTACTGGGTGTATGGAACCCAAGCACCTCAGGATGGAAACGAAGAGTGTAGGGCCCAGAGAGGAAGACCGAGTGTAAGCCCCTCAAAGGGGGAAAAAAGACAGAAGTGTTTTGCAGCATCTTCTGGATACATGTGTGTGACTGACAGTCAAAAGGAATGGTCCCCTATTTTTGGCCTTCCAAATATTAGGGACAGAGCTAATGGGTTATTGATTTTTAACATAAATACTTAATGTCATTGTGAGCACTGCTCTGAAGAAAACTACCATGCATATTTTGGGACCTATTATAGAACGGATTGTGTCCTGGGGTATTCAGGGAAGGCTTCCTCCAGAAAGTGGCAGTGAAACAAGTTCTCAAAATAGAAGTTATCGGGAAGAGAACACAGGAGAAAATGGTCACAGACAGAAGCAACAACATGTATAAAAGCATTGAGGTGGAATGCTCTGGATGTTCAAGGGGTTAGTGAAGGCTGAAGTGACTAGAACATGGTGAGCAAGAGGGACAGCGGCTCACAAGAGGATGGAGAGGTAAGTGTTGGCAGAGTGTGAAGTCACAGCCTTCTGATAAATGTGTAACATTTGAAATAGACCATGGGATGCAAGCATTTGGGTATTTTTTAAGATTATTAAATTCAAGCAAATCACTCCCTGTTTTTGACCATCTTCCATGGAAAATCTTAGCATAGTAGATGGAGTACAATTATTTTCTGGTTTCTGGGAATATCCAAGGCTATATGACAGTAGAAGAATTGTGTAAGACCCCAGCCTCTCTATAGCTCTGTTTCTAAGCTAAAATTTTACTTGCATTGCTACAGAATCTCTTTATACTAGGTAGGGAGATTAACAAGCAGTGCAGCAGAAATATGAGAGTCATTACTGCTGATTAAATGATAATTTTCTAGAGCGACATTATGCATCAGAAAAGAAAATAATGAGCTCACTTGAATTTACGGACCCCATGGCAGCTGGGAGAAGTTCTCTCATGTGCTCATGAACAGCTTCTATGCCAGGTATTTGAAGGGATTATATAGATGTTTGAGATAGGCACAGACTTAGAGGTTAAAAAGTGGGCACTTGGCAAGCAAGCTTACATCACTGCAATCAGCCTGCTGGAAGTAACAAATAACACTAGTAAAGACAATAAAAAGCCTTTGCATATATATTCTAGTCTATCCATTACTTTGAGTCAAGATGAGAAAAAGAAGAGGGAGCCAAGTGGATACAATGTAGTAAAAAAAGAAGTGTTAGCTTGACATACAGAAAGCCTGGGAAATCAGAGTTCAAGAAAAGCCCGTTTGACATAGAGTCAGTCACTACCCAATGTATTATTTTGCTAGACCTGCCATAACAAAATACAACCCAATGGGTGGCTCAAACAACAGAAATTTATGCTGCTTACTTTATGAGTATCAATTTACCCCCTTCTAGACTCAGCTTAAAGCCCCCTTTTTCTTCCCAGAAGCCCTTCCTCCAACCCCCCTCCTTCCACAGTTTTCTTTACAGTAGGTGGCACAAGTATGTTGTGCCAATTAATTACTACATTACTTATTTACCTAAAACCTTAGTGGAAACCTCTCTTTCCCACTTACAGGACTTAATTAATCTCTCTAAGGCATATGTTTCCTCAGCTGGGCATTGGGGCTCATCACCGTACATAGTTCATACACAGAGTTAAATGAGCAGATACACATCAAGCCCTTTTCGCAGTTCCCAGCACATAGTAACATTCAGTATATGTCAAGTTTTCTTGTTAGGAGGAACAAAAAGAGATGAAATCTACCTAACACATGAAGTCCCTTGAAAGCAGGATGAAGGTAAAAAGCAGAATGTGGGGTTGTTTTTTTGTTTCGTTTTTTTTGCAGAATGCTTTCTTAATGATTGATTCAACAAACATTTATTGATTGGCTCCTCTTTCAGTCTCAAATAACATTTTGGTTTATGATACACGTTTCCTTTAAAAAGCTTTTAAAGAAATTGGTGGAAGCACACTAATGACAAATGAACATTGGTAAAAAGTGCTAGTGTGGTCTTGGAGATTAAACATCTTTCACCCATACCATTCCATTAAAATGTTTTATCAAAGTTGCCTCTCTCTTTTTCAGCAATTTAAAATTTCCCTTCTTAGCTTAGTCTGCCATCTTTGTGCAGGTTCCACGTGGTCGAAGTGCACGTATTTGATATGAGAAAGACTATGATGGAAAGCAACTATCTTTGAATAAAGGAAGCCGTCCAGAGGAGAATCACTCAAACATCGATTCTCTAAAATCACCAGGGCCGACAAGTTTCACTGTATAAAATGCTATCCCTGATGTTAATAGCATAATTTTCCTACCCTGTTAGATAATGGTAAGTTTTCAAATTCCTAACTCCTAAAAAATGTCAGTTCAATTTCTTACTCTTGTTTACTAAGAATTACTTAACTCATCTAGTTGGTTCCTTAATGCATATAATTCTGTCCTGAGAATTTCTTTCCACAATAGTCAATGTCCCTATTTGCCAGTATGGGATATTTCCTATCTTAAAGGCGATGATATAACTTTCAGAAAAAAGGTGAATACAAAGTTGGCATGCTGTGGGCACTAAGTATTTGTTGAACTAATGAATCAGAAATAGCTCGTAGGGCAAGCAACTCTGCAGGTTAATGGTTATTTCGCCATTCTACGAATGCAGGAGCTGCGGTCGACTACCGCTAAGTAACTCATTTGAGGCTGCGTGGTGGTAAACAAGAAGGGACATGGTGCCCAGGTCTTCCTAATGCAGAAGTCAACCCCGCCTGGGCAGTTCATCTGCATGGAATGATGAGCAAGGTGGGGGCAGTCCGGGATGACCCCAGGCTCAGGACACATTCCCTGTGCTGCCCATGCCTCGTACTCGCCACACGGCAAGAGTGTGTGTATCTCTTTACTGCCTGTAACCCTCACTAGACTTTATGGATCACTTCTACCCAAGCACTAGTGTAGCGTCTGGCACTTACTGAGTTTGGTAAATTGTGTTGAACGGTGAGAAGCAATAAAATCTTGACTGTCATTAAAAGAAAATTTGTAGGGGCACCTGAGTAGCTCAGTGGGTTAAAGCCTCTGCTTTCGGCTCAGGTCATGATCTCAGAGTCCAGGGATTGAGCCCCGCATCGGGCTCTCTGCTCAGCAAGGAGCCTGCTTCCCCCTCTTTCTCTGCCTGCCTCTCTGCCTACTTGTGATCTCTCTCTGTCAAATAAATAAATATAATCTTTTAAAAAAAAAAGAAAATTTGTAAAATTACATATATTATATGGAGCCAAGGAGTAATCTTGACTTTACATTTCTTTTAAAATGTGAATATCTGACCTATAGATCTAAAGTACAGTCAATATGTTTTGTGTCAGAGTATGCACCTTTTATTTAATATCTTATCATTTGTCCTCCAAAACTTTAGAGTGCTGCTCACTGTATAAAAAACTAAATGCTCCCACTCCTTTAATTCTTCAGTACTATCATCGCATTCTTTACTTTGGGGTGTCCCTGGGGTTCGCCCAGAATTTCATCCCTGTTCTTGTCCCTCTTTACTCTTTAGTCGTCCAACTTCCTGAGAGGACTCACAGCCATGCCCACAGCTTCAGCTGCTGATACAATGGACATTTTCATGAATACCCAGATTGCCTGTGCTGCTGCAGGAATTACCTCACCAGTGTCAGGCAGTACTGGCGGCTAATAAGCCTGAGGACAATTTCCCTGCCCAGGCAATTTCTCTCAGCAAAAGAAAGCTACTTTACCCAAGGTCAGTCCTTCACACGGGCCGTCGACAACCAGCGACCAGTGATGAGGAAGTGTAAAGGCCCACTCCCGTCACTGTGTCATCCCAGCTACAAAGCTCCCCCTGAATTAAGTAAAAGCCTGTTTTGAGTCTACCTGGCTTACATATTCTACCACCACCCCAGCCTGTAGCCTTCTCTTCTCACACAAATGTTGATCTCAGGACGTTCCTAATAAAATTCCTGCACATGAATTTTCATCTGAGGGTCTGTTTCTAGAGAACCCAACCTATAAGAACTAGAGACTTTTAAAGGCTTGATTTCTAGCTGAGTCTCCTTTGACAAGCCCCAGAATCATGTATTTCTTTGCCTGTTGAACATCTTCCATCTACATTGCCTTAATCACCTCAAACTCTACCTTCCCAAACTGAACTCATCTCATTTTCTACAGCCTGAGATGTAGAATGTAGATGTAAGGGCAGATTCCAATCTCCCCTTAGATATTCCTTCTCAAGGAATTTTATCTCCAACCCCTAAGCCTCCCAAGCCACAGATGGGTGTATGAATGATCTATTGCCGTATAACAGTACAGCCAACAAGTTTGCAGCTTAAAAGAGCACACACCTATTATCTTACAGTTTCTGCATCTGAGGACAAGAAGCAGAGTTGGGTCCTCTGCTCAGCTACAGCCACAGTGTTGGCCAGGGATGGAGTCCCATCAAAGTAGAAGTATTCACTTCCAAGCTCATGTTGTCATTAGGAGAATTCAGTCCTTTGCAGGCTCCGAGAATGAGCACCTCAGTTTCTTAGTGGCCGTGGACAACAGGCTCAACTGACCTCAAGTGACCTCAGTTCCTCACCACATGACATAGGCAGCTCATAATATGGCACTTTGCTTCTGAGAGGCCAGCAGGAGCAAGAGAGTTCTGGCAAGATAGTATTAGAATCCTATGCAACATATTCACAGAAGTGACGTCCCATCACCCTTGCCATATTCAGGTGGCTGGAAGGAAGGCACATTGAGGTGCTGCCCTCAATGATGAGGAGGGGGCCACAGAAAGGTGTTACACCAGAAGGTGGAATCATAGGGCAACCTTAAGATATGCCCACGACATGAGCTATATTCTGTTTATTTTAGCCCCACCTACAGGCACTCTTTCTTTATCAACAGAAAAAAAAATTGCCTTCTATGATGTTTTTAGGCTCTTGTCTTTCTGGGATATTTGACCTAATGTTCAGAAGTCACGTAAGAAACCTAGATATCTTCTGGAGTTAAGACAATTCATCTAAGAGTAATTTTTCCGAGGAGGGGAGAAGATGGGCACAGAAATGTCCCTATTCTCACTTATCAGAGCAACCCTGCAGCAATGCAACACAGTAGAAAGTGCATGGCAACAACCATGCAGGACATTTACCCAGTAACATGTATTACCCACAATATAACAAAGGAGTTCTCAGTTTCTGCAACTCTTCCCATTTCTGTCAGGCCATGTCTTGTCCTAAAGCCTTCCAGAATAGAACGCCTATAAATCCACACTCCCATTCTCATTTCAGTATCTGAAAGCCATCTTTCTCAGGTTTCTCTTGCCAAGTTGGCTTGAAAAGATATCACCATGTTAGTCCCTGATCTAGAAGAGTCACATTCTGACTGACGGTATAATAAAGTTCTGAATAACAAGACTTTTGGGGCAGAAAAATATGGCTTCCTCTCCTTTAAGACTATGCATTGCCTGGCAAGTTCCTTCAGTTCCTTCAGTTCTACAAGGCTTCAATTTCCTCAGCAGTAAAATAGAGACAATAATAGCACCTAGGGATCATTTCCTTAATTTCTCTTTCTGTTACTTTCTTAGTAGTACATAGAAATGTAACAGATTTCTGTATATTGATCTTCTACCCTGCAACTTTACTGAATTCATTTATCAGTTCTAGCAGTTTTTTGGTGAAGTCATTAGAGTTTTCTATATATATTATCATGTCATCTGCAAATAGTGCAAGTTTTACTTCTTCCTTATATTTTGGATGTTTTTTATTTTTCTTGTCTGATTACTGTGGCTAGAATTTCCAGTACTCTGTTGAGTAAAACTGGTGAGGGTGGCCAGCCTTGTCTTGTTCCTGATCAAAAAGGAAAAGTTTAGTTTTTCACCATTAAGGATGAAGTGAGCTGTAGGTTTTTCATACAATGGCCTTTATTAAGTTGGGGTATGTTTTCTCTAAACCTACTTTGTTGAGAGATTTTTATCATGAATGGATGCTATACTCCATTGAATGCTTTTTCTGCATTTACTAAAACCCTACCATTTGCAACAACATGAATAGATCTAGAGGATATAATGCTAGGTGAATGTCAGAGAAAGAAAAATAGCATATGATTTCACTCATATGTGGAAACAAACAAAGAAAAGAGACAAACAGTAAACTCGACTCTTAACAATAGAGAACAAACTGGTAGGTCCCAGAGGAGAGGTGGTGCTGGGGGGTGGTGGAGGAGGATAGATGCAATAGGTAAAGGGGATTAAGAGCACACTTATTGTGACGAGCACAATGTATACGATTGTTGAGTCATTATATTATACACCTGAAATTAAAGTAAAATAAAATAAAATGAAATAAAATAAAAACTATAGAAAAAAATTCAAGAAACATCAAGCCCATGCCATTTTTTAAAATTTTCCAATTAAATTCTTCTTCAAAACTATCATTACTATAACCACTCTTTTTATCAAAGAAAAAAGATTTCAAACCAAAGAACTAAAAGGACATAATCTTGAATTATGAACAGTTCCCTTAAGTGGAATACATTTAGTTTTGGGTAAAACAACAACAACAAAACAAACATCCAAAGAACAATCAAGAAATGGGCAGAAGATATGAACAAACATTTCTCAAAGAAGACATCCAAATGGCCAACAGACACATGAAAGAGTGCTCCACTTCACTCAGCATCAGTGAAATACAAATCAAAACCACAGTGAGATACCACCTCACACTAGTCAAAATGGCTAAAATTAACCAGTCAGGAACTGACAGGTTCTCGTGACATGTGGAGAAAGGGGAACCCTCCTACACTGTTGGTGGGAATGCAAACTGGCGCAGCCACTCTGGAAAACAGTATGGACGTTCCTCAAAAAGTTGAAAATAGAGCTACCCTATGATCCAGCAATTGCACTACTGGGTATTTACCCCAAAGATACAAATGTAGTGATCCAAAGGGCACGTGCACTCCAATGTTTATGGCAGCAATGTCTACAATAGCCAAACTATGGAAAGGGCTCAGATGTCCAGCAATAGATGATTGGATAAAGATGTGGTATAAATATACAATGCAATACAATACAGCCATCAAAAAACCCCCACGAAATCTTGCCATTTGCAATGATGTGGATGGAACTAGAGGGTATTATGCTAAGCAAAATAAGTCAATCAGAGAAAGACAATTATCATATGATCTCACTGATACGAAAAATTTGAGAAACAAGATAGAAGATCATAGGGGAAGGGAGGGAAAAATGAAACAAGATGATACCAGAAAGACAGGCAAACCATAAGAGACTCTTAATCTCAGGAAACAAACTGAGGGTTACTGGAGGGGTGGGCGTGGGAGGGATGGGATGGCTGGGTGATGGACATTGGGGAGGGTATGTGCTATGGTGAACACTGTGAATTGTGTAAGACTGATGATTCACAGACCTGTACCCCTGAAACAAATAATACATTATCTGTGAATTAAACAAAGAAACAAACAAAAAAGAAATATCTCTCTCCAGCACTGTTTTTCCTACATTGCCATGGCATTTTCATCATGGATTTCCACTGATGATTTCACTAGCACTAGGGTTTAGCAACCGCTGGATTACAAGCCCAAGGTCCCATTAGACCACAGTAATAGAACTGGTGTTACTGCCTTTTTGTATCTCAATCACTAAATAAATGATTGCCTTAACCTCCATCAATGCATGTTTTTCTTTTCTTTTCTTTTCTTTTCTTTTCTTTCTTTCTTTTTCTTTCTTTCCTTTCTCTCTCTCTCTCTCTCTCTTTATTTATTTGACAGAGAGAGACACAGCGAGAGAGGGAACACAAGCATGGGCATTGGAAAGGGAGAAACAGGCTTCCCACCTAGCAGGGAGCCCAATGCAGGGCTTGATCCCAGGACCCTGGGATCATGACCAGAGCCGAAGGCAGATGCTTAACGACTGAGCCACCTAGGCACCCCCATGTTTTTCATTAAGATATGTCAAATCAAACTGGGCCTCAAACTTTCAAGCTATTTTGACTGATTGACTGTGAATGGAACCAGTGAAACTTCTCAGCAATTGGTCATCATATTTTCGTGTAAATGGGATTTGGGGGGCTATTACAACTTGATGAGTTTGTTTGAACCATGCTGGTTCCATTTTCACCAAGTAGGGAAACTTGAGGAAGAGAGGGGTGGGGTCTTTTACAAAAACCTTGCACATTTTAAATACAGAAACATTATGCAGTCTTTCTGGTAAATTACACTTGATTGGGATGGAAGATAAATGTCACAATTGAGAGCAATTTGTAAAAATGCGACTGGAAATAATTTCTTTGCTCGTGTTGTTAAGAAGAAATATACTCCCGATCATAGATTTAAACAGGGTGGTGATGTATGGCGTGTATTAACTGAACAATCCTGCAGCTCTGTGTGACAGTTTATTTACATATATATGCATGCATGTGTTTGTGTATTGGCAGTCACGAAATGTTTGTATTTTAATCTACTATTTCTGTCTGGATGGAAAAAGGAAGAACAGAAATGTGTTTTCTAGACTTGGCTTGCACATAGATTCTCTTAATAAAAAACATGCATTGATACAGGATAAGCCAATCATTTCTTTACCATGATTCATTAAAAAAATGGACTGGGATATTTTCTTATACATTTTTGCTGGTATGCTGGAATACGCTGTATAATTTTAGTTGAAAATGTCAGCGACTCAACTAAAACTGTATTTGGGGGTGGGAGATGAATTAACTAGCAAAAGGGAAAAATATATGGTATACTGTCCTTTAGAACCAGTGGGCTACGTGCTCAAATGGTGAAATCAAGATTCCCTATCTCGCCATTCTGCTGTCTTCTTTGAAGTTGGCTCTACTCTCAGATTCTCTCCAAGAAGTGGCAAAATTGGTGACCGAAAAGTGACATTTATATCTTAATAGCCTAACAACTTGAGCTGAAAAGTATGTCTTTTTCTTAGTAATTTAATGATTACTGGGCTCCCCGCTTGGTCCAAATATCCATATTTGGATTCAATCACTAGCCACAGATATGTGGTGGTCCCATTCATTAAAAGTCTGTCAACTATTCACTTCCCGGACCTGGAAGTGAAGTCAATCTCTATTACCAACACATATATGGTCTGTAAATTGGGGAGGTATGTCTCTTGGAGAAAGGGAAATGTTCTGTGAGGTACAGCAGGCAGTTAGAAATAGATGTCCCCAACCCTTCAGATATTATTATGTTTGTTTCTGTCCAGAGAGGATTTTTGCCCTTTTAATAGTTGACCCTGTAGCATGTCACCTGCCTGGGTAATACTGGCAGCTTACCTTACTCTATCTACCATGAAATAAGACAGTAATGATAACACCTTCAAATGAAATGATTGTGGGTAAGCATGAATGTTTCACAATGTTCTCACGTAGAATGAGCAGCCTGCCTTCATGATTACAGTCTTGTTTATGTGTTCCTTTACCAACAAGGTAGTAACCTAATAATTATAGCTTATTAAGTGCAAGGGAAAAAAAAAAGACAGCATCAACAGAGAGAATGAGCATCTGACTTAGAACTACACAAATGTGGGTTAAAATTCTATGTCAGGTCCTCAGTAAATTAGAGCTATAAATTTTTTAGTTAATTGAGTGTGTCATGCTAGACAAGTTGTTTAGCCTCTCCAAACCTAAGTTTTCTCATCTCTAGAAGAGGGATAAAAATATGTACCTTGCAGATGTGTAATGAGGATCAAACACAGAAAAAATTAGGGGCAAATGTCATACAGGGATGAAATAAATAATAGCTGTTATCTTTAGGAATAAAAACAGCATTTACTATTGATATAAAAAGCTACTGAAGAAATAATTGATAGTTTGGAAAACGAACTCTGGAAAAGAGAAGAACTTGCTAAAAAAGAAAAGAAAAGAAAAGAAAAAGAATAGGGATTGAAACCAACCAACACAAAAAACGACTCATTTTGACTCTATTGCAAATGTAACACAATGTTCAATTTTTAGGAAAGACACATTAATAAGGAAAGGCATTTATGTACACGAAGAGTTTAAAAGACACTGGTATGTATTCTACTCTCAGAAAATGAGGGTGAAAACCCCTATTTTTTGGCATCATGACAGAGATAGCATAGGTGGAGTACAGGGGTGAAATATATACTTACATGGCCCTAGAGAGTTTACAGTTCATATGCATGGTCTTTCCCAGGAAGGTGGGCAGCTCAAGATAGTTGTCACCGACCACCATCCTTTGGTCTTCCGGAACACATCATTTTTACAATGATCCTGATCCCTTAGTTACCCTGGATTAATAACCGGAGAACCTATATTTGACTCCCAAGTCTGCCCTTGGCAAGAGGTAGGACCTCTGCAATCAAGTCCGTTACCGTAGCTGCAAACAGTTAGAGGATCACCAACAGCTAGCACGCTGCTTACATTAACTGCTAGTTATGTAATGTAATTAGTCTGCCAGAATTAAGATCTTAGGTAGCCTTGAAATTTGGGCAAATTACCCCACCTTTCAGTATTCTCACCTGCACAGTGGGGATAATTAAAGTCCGTACTTGAGAATATCAAGTGATTTAACCATGTAATGTGTTCAATATATTGTCTGGCATGTGGTAGGAAGTCCACACAGTTAGCCATTGCTGTTGCTGATCATAATACTCATTGTTGTGGTTGCCATGAAGCTGTTACAATAGAATCTTATCACTCTACTAGCATGTAGTAAATGCTCAATAAGTAGCCCTGCAGCTTGCTTACTATGATTATTGTTATTGTACCTATTCTTTTGAATGGTAGAATGACTATGTAGAAACACCGAGAGTTTCTTCATAGATAAAACATACTCTTCTTAACTATGTACCTCCTATGCTTATAACCCGGCATCAAATATAATCATCTTTTAGTAAATTGAATAGAATCTTTTCTCTCAGTTTCACTATTTAACCAAAGCCTAATTCTATTGGGATGAATAGACTTTTCAGAGTGTTATTCGTAAGTGTCATTTGCATACACTGAGTTTATGTACTGGAAATTTTCCCTCTGACATTTTGCTTCAATTTTCCTCACTTTCCATTAGTTCTCCATTAACAGTTTGTCACTTGAGGGTGAGTAGTTAAGAATGGGTTTGCAAGTATCTGCATTATTTACCAAACCACAGACGGAAGACACTTTCAAAAGCCCTGGTTTTCATTTCCTCTGCCTCCTCACAGGGCCATAGCTATGCATCCCATTTACTACAAGTTCATTGCAGCCACCTCCAGAATCAGCCTTAAGGGGCTGCTAAACTTTAATTGGAATGAGGAAGTCAAGACCCTCCGCAGCTTTTTTAAAGGACAAAGCAATGTGCCTTAGTGGTTTGGGGGCTTCTCCAAACTCAAGCCACCATATTAAGAGTCTCATTCCAAAGCAAAATGTCTTGGAACAATTCTCCAGAAATACAAGCAATTTGAGTGACAAATGCAAAATTACACAACTGGGGGGAAAAGACTGTCAAGCCAAAACATAGAAAGTAATGATTCATTTTAGAAAATAAAATACTCAAAGAAACATCAGGGAACTTGTTTTCGGCTGCAGTTAGCTTAATGAAATGGTTCTCTAAGTGGATGTTTATTGGAAATCTGTGTTTAGAAGACTGGAAATAAATTCCATTTTTAAGTTATGCTTTTTCTCCCTCTCCCTCTGCATTTGCTGGCCCATTTTATTCAAAGCTGAACACCAGATATAAATAAGAATTCTTGAACTGCTTTTAAACTGCTGGCATCTGTTAGATTAGAGGAAGTCTGATTTAGCAAAACTTAGAACAGTACAGAACAATTGCCAAAACGAGAGAATCTTTTATTTATGTTGTACAACAATGTTATGTAACCAGGCAAGTTGTTCATCTTCATTCTTTATGATGAGTATATGGGACAATATATCTCTTAATGTTTGGCCAGCTGAGAGCCCATTAGCTGGTGCTGCATTATTTAGATGTTCAATTGATTTGAGAGGAAATTAATTATGTATGTTCAGCTAAAAAACCATCATTGCATTCAGTAAACTCTTATTATAAAGACCTCCCTCTGTTTTGTTTTGTTTTTTTTACTTTATTTTACTTTTTTTTCTATTTTCAGGGCAGAAGTGGTAGTTGTTTCATTGCCCTTTCTCACTTCCAGAGCCTGCAGAAACCAAATAGTTAAAAGTAAGAATGTCATAGCCGAAGAGATCTTGGCTTGATTTGTAGCTCACCCTTTTTGAGGTGTTTGAATGTGGGAAGTTATTAATCTAAGCATGTCGCTCAACTCTAAATTGGGGATAATATTATCTTCTTCACATACGCATTCTGTGGATTAAGGCACCTAAACTGCTCAGCGCATTGTCTGATACAAAGCATGTACTCAATAAATGTTAAAACCAAAAAAAATTATCACTACATCCTCATGAATACAAAGTTAAGTCCTGTACCATGAGTGCAACGTAGTTTTGCTTTGTTTTGTTTGTTCTTACAAATCTATCTGGTTTCAGTAGGGAGAGGGGTAGCTAAATGATTTTAGGTATTTAGGCGCATGGTCTGTGTACTGATAAATACATAACCAAACAACAACAGGAGACTGGGAAATAATGTTTAGCCTAACTGTTCGGACATTAAAGTGTATACCAGTCATGGCAAGACAACAAATGCAGAATAGGAAGGAATATAGGCAAGGAATCAAGAAAATGGAAAACTCAGGAATGATTTCTGTGTGTTTGCTCTTCCTATTTTACTAGAAGGAAGGGCCTCTGTCTGGTTAAGTCTAATAAAACTGTGGGGGTGGGAGGAAAACATTTTACCAGTTTAGGAAAACAATCCAGACTTGCCCAAATGAACACAAAGAATCACTGGGGGAATTACCTAAAACTCAACTCTTTATTTCTCAGTTTTCTGATCTTTCTTCTACCTGTTGGCCTGACCCAGGCCCTACAAAGTTAATACGAAAGCAGTCGCTTTGGATTCTGCCGATATGACTTTCCGTATCAGGGAGTTTTCTACACTACAAATAGAGAATTTTTATCTCAACTCCTCAAATTCCAAAAGAAATTTGTCAATCAGTCCTTGGAAGAAATTATTTCAGGATATTAAGGATACATTCAATCTACCTGTTATTAGTAATATGGCAAGCTAATGTCAATTGAAACCTGCCATGTGGGGCGCCTGGGTGGCTCAGTCAGTTAAGCATCAGTGTTGGGCTCAGGTACTGATCCCAGGGTCCTGGGATTGAGCCCCATGTCAGACTCCCTGCTCAGTGGGAGCCCGCTTGTCCCTCTCCTCCCAGTTCATGCTCTCTCTGGCTATCTCTGTCGCTATCTCTGTCTCTGTCTCTCTCTCTCTCAAATAAATAAATAAAATATTAAAAAAAAAGGAAAGAAACAAAGAAAGTAAGAAACCTACCATGTGCCAAGCACTGCATAAAGCATTTTACTTGTGTTGGTCTAATTTTATCCTTACAACAACTTTGAGAAGTAGATACTAAGAAAACTGGGGTTAAAAATGCTTTCTGAAAGTTAAGCAATTGATAAGGGCCAGAAATAGGACTCATACCTGGGTTTGTAGGAGTTACTGATCTTGCTCATCTGTATCTATCTCTAGTCTTAAGGAACCAGATGATGGAACATACATTATACCTCTCATCATCTGTACCACAGATCTGAGACAGAATTAGAAGATGCCATCCCCATGAAAATGGACTACAAATGGTGTTCAGTTGGAACTATAATTTGGTAGTTGAGACTTTAGGCTTAGAGTTGGGGTAGATGATCATTGACAAGGACACTATAAAGATAACACAAAGAACGTAACAACTGCCTTCCAGAGTTCTTCAGCCCAATATCCCTTGAATACTCCCCAAGCAGCAGAATTAGCCTTGACTTGTGCATTGGGTGAAATGGGCAAGCAACAAATTCAAAAAAAGCCTGAAAATCCAATTACTCCGACACAGTGAACATTTTAAAAATTGCTTTTTGCAAGTGAAGTGTGTCTAAACACGATGCAATCATTCAGTAAAAATAAATAATTTGAAGCCGTATTAGTATGTGCCTAGAATTGCCGAACTAAAATAAATAAATGAATGAATGAAAGACCAGCATTCACTCCTCCCTTAATGCTTGGACTATAGAGGGAGGCAGATACCACCTCCAGTGCTCATATTTTCCTCTGAACTCAAGATTTTACTAAGTTCCAAGGTTACAGCCAAGAAGGAGGTGGTGTCATGCCACTCCTCAAATGATAGAGATCCTAAACTTTGGTAAAAAGGTCTCAGATAGTCTGTGACTGTGTTCAGTGTATAGCAGCAAACATCTGAAAATGGATCCACTCCACAGATCTTCAGATGATTACCCAAGTCTGCGAGCATAAGGACCTCATCTTTCTCAGTGCTGAATCTCCAGCTCTGAGTACAGAAATTTCAAAATAAACTTCGACTTCACAACCATAGCAAAACCAATTAGACAGCTTGAGGTTCTTTGATACAAATACCTCTGTAATAATCATAATTAACATATTGATTAAGTAACATGCCAGACATTTGTCTGCCTGATTTACATCTGCTAACTTATTACTACCACAATCCAGCGAGGAAGGTGCTATTATTAGCACTACCTTTAGGTGGAAAGAGAAGCCTAGTAAGATTAGAAATGACACATTTCTACCCACATTGTGATATTAAGAGAAGGTGGAAGTAGGCTTCAAAGCTAGGGGGTGGAGCTCACATTCTTTATCATCATGCTTGCTGTGTTGCCCTTTGCCATAGAATTATCAAGTGGCCATTTGTTCAGGGCTCACTATGTGCCAGTGTGAATTGTGCTGACCACAATACATGTTATATCACCATGTCAATATGACAATTCAATAAGACAGATGCAATTTTTGGCCCCATTTTATAGATAAGAAGACTAAGGCTCAGAGATGGCATGCAATTCTCCTAGTCATAATAAATCAGAATAGAACTCAAACTCAGATCATTTTGCTCAGCCTACGTATCTAACCTCTCTCTTACCATGCCTTCCAAGAAGGCATTTTTCCCATCAGGAAACCTTTAAGAGCTATGAACCACTGAGCAATAATTTCTGACTGAAAATAAACAAGGAAAGTGAGATTAAATTCTATTTAATTAACATATTCTACATTATTAGTGTCAGTGGTATAATTTAGTGATTCATCAGTTGCATTTAACACCCAGCGCTCATTACTTTAAGTGCCCTCCTTATACCCACCAGGAAAATGGGATTAGATGTCCAACATAGAGCTTTCCATTCTTAGACATGATTCTCCTGTATGTTTGAGCAACATTTTTGAAGCTCTTTTATAAAACACACTTGATTTTAGAATATACAGTTGACCCTTGAACATAACCGGGGGTATAATCTAATACTCCTTTGGTTAAATCCAATACTGCTTTATTTATTTGTCGTTTAAATCATTCCAGCTTTGACCATC
>CM052809.1:32678344-32707024 GCA_028533885.1 Nasua narica
GCTCTAATAAAATCTAATAAATAAATAAATATTTTTTTAAAAAATCTAGAGTTTAGTATTATCTTGACAAAAGTTGGAGAATTTAGCAACACTGAGTCTTTATTTCCACTGACTTTATGCTAAACAGTTTTGCTCCACTTGGAAATGGCAGGTGCTCTATAGCTCTCTGTAGACCCCATGACTCCTAACTGTCAAACACATAGCCAGCTTCACACATTTACCTTATCTGCCTAATTCTCATAAACATTGAGTTTTCAACCCTTGTTTTGAGTTTCAACCCATTTGAATGTACCACTATTTACAGAGATTTCTGGGGGTGTTAAAAACAAATTCTCTCAAAATAATTTCCATAATGAGAAAATGCTATTTGTCGAGAATTAAAGCTAGGATATGTATTCTATGCTAGCTACTTGGCATGAAATATGTTTTATTCTCTATAATAATCCTAGGCCATAGCTCTTTTTACTTCTTTCTAAGTGGAAAGGCAACCATCTTGCTCAAAGGCATAGCAAGTATAAAAACAAGGAGAGAAGTTCACATCTGAACTCACAACCATTTCACTACAATTTAAACTTTGTCAACCTCTTGAGAGCAGGAAGAATTCATTCCTGGTAACCCCATGGTCATTCAAATTTATTCTTAGTATTTTAGTTTGAGTATAGTGGAAAGAGTAGAGAAACTCAAAGCAACTTTACAACTTACTAGTTCTGTGACCTTGGAACCATCATTTAACTCCTCGTTTACTCATATGTTCAATGTTGATAGTAATACTGACCTCAATAGTTGCTGTAAGAGTTCAAAAAATGTAGGATGAATTTCTATAAAACTCTTACTACATAGTTAATGCTCAATTTGTGGTCACGGTTGCTCTTAAATATAGGTCAGAAGTATATTTTAGATTTATAGAACCAAACAGGGAATCTAGATGGAAGAGATATAATGATGGACATTTTTCCAAGATGAAATAAGTTGGACACAGAAAAAAACAAGGATCGTGAGGAGTGAGGAAACACTGGGCTTCAATGATCTATAAGGGTTGCAAATGGTAAGTTGACTCCGAACTCCAAATTATAGGCCCAGAGATGACCACAGGAAGCTAATAAAAGTGGAATGTTGCCAAAGAACCTAAAGCCTGGTAGCTTTACACTTTTTTCTTTTTCCAAATATGCAAAATAATTCTCTAAAAAGCATCCTGGCTTGTGTCACCTAAGAGACAGATACCTTCCAGTTACACAATTTTCGTCAAATAATTACTGAACATATACTCTACATCAGGCACTGGGTTAGGTGCCAAAGATTCCATAATGAACAAGATAGAGTTCTGGACTTCCTTCCAATTGCTCATTGTCAGAGTTTAGGTGTAGGTGGGGAGGAGGGTCAAGTAAACAGTCAATTACAATATAATTAAATGACTTCACAGGTTAAGTAAAAGTGTCAACTAAGCAAAGGATAGAAACAAGACCAAAAAAGACTTCTCGGACAAAATGAAATTTACAGAGAGAACAGGGACCATGGGACATGAGGCAATACCAGGTTTTACTGACGTACTTGGAATAAGGACAAAGTACCATGATGAAGGGCTGGGAGAGTGCCTCAATCGGAGAAAACAAGATGTGCAAATACTCACAGATGAGAAAGATCATGATGTTTTTGTGGGGTTTTAAGCAATTCAGAACACCTTCAGTGTAAGAAGGAAATTATGAGGACAAGAAAAAGAGCCCAATGGCTTAAGGAAGAAATAGCTCAAGAAAGACTTTATGGACTATATTTGAGGGTTTAGAATTTATTCTCAGAGCTATGGGGAATCATTGAATTTTTTAATAAATGTACACCGAAAGAGGAATGCTCTGGCTTCCAAGTGGTAAAAGAATTGGAAGATCATGGGGAGAAAAGATCAAAGGCAAGAAAGCACCTTGGGGACACTTGCCTTAGCCCTGTTGATTGAATGTACTCAGCCCCCTTTACAGTTTCTGTAGCACTTGTACATACTGCCAAGATCCCCCTTTAAAAAAGAACTTTTTGTTCTAGCTGCTGGGAATACTGTCAGCAAACATGAACCGTTGGTTCCATCAGGAATGACCTGAGCTTCAGAGAGCTGCCAGGCCCAAGGTCATGCCTTCCCAGTCACCTAAAGACCCATATCCAATGACTTTTTGCTGTTTTAGTATGGAGGTCTGGCCATCTGTGCCCAACACCTGACAAAAGTGGAGTATCATTCTAGGTCCAGAGCTCTATGTTGGGTTAACTGAGGAAATCTTTGGGTCAGCGTCACAATTCGACTTTTCTCCCTGTTCAACTATGCATCCTTATCCACTTTTACAGGCTTGAGCTCAAGGGCACTCCTTAAAAGAAAACAAAAACAAAAAAACCAAAACCAAAACAAAACAAAAAAACAAAAACAAAAAAACCAAACCAAATGAGAGTTCCTGGGTGGATAAATTTTCTTTTGACAGATATGTTGAAAAGTCTGCTGTCCAAACGACAAATATGGTTTTCAGTCCATGAGAGCAGAAAATATACCTGAGATTTCCAAATGTTGTGCTGTGAATGAGTTACTGGGAAGTTTAGATATTGATCTCCTCAGCTTCTGGATTTGCTGCCTGTCCTGGGATGATTACTGTTGGCTATGAGCAGCCTGATGTGTCATACTGAAGTAGAAACATCTATGATACCACAGAATACAGTCCAGCAAACTGTAGACTATACAAATGGAAGGTGAGTATTTGGTTGAAATCTACACATACAGCCCTCTCCGCCCCCCCCCCCAAAAAAATGATTTCTAAATTTCTCTCATGACCAGCTTATTTTACTATTATTTTATTATGAAAACTCAATTCTCAAACTTAGCAATCAGGCAAAAAAAAAAAAAAAAAAAGAGCTTGTTAATCTAATTCACTCTCTCTAATGAGGTGAGTAGTTAAAAGTCAATGCTACCCACTGTGTAGTGTTTCCCCAACATATTTGATCATGGAATCCTTTTTCAGTGAGCTGTTAGGCAACGATGGCTGAAGTGAAGTCTGTTTTGCTGCAAATAAAAGAGAACTAAAAGAAGTTTTCTGTTGATGTGATGGTCTGAGTGTGACAGAGTTCAAAACAGGAAGTACCCCCAGGATGTGAATAAAAATAACGCATGTCAGAGAGAAATAAATGACTGAATCACTGTTCTAGGGAATTTTAAAGCTGGAAGATTTTTTTTTAGGTATCATAAGACGTAGCACATATTTTTCCAAAGTGAAAACTGAGATTTGGAATGAAAACAAACACTTGTTTGTGTTAACATGGCAAATTAGTGCAAGAACTAACCACATTTATCTGTTAATGAATGAATCAATCAATAAGAAAATAATGCCATTTGAGAACCATATTTCATTAAGAAAAGGAGAAAGAGACTGATTTATGAGACTTTGAAAAAATTAACTAGGAATCAGTAATTGCTTATAGTAGGAAAGACATCGGCTAAGAAAAAGTTTTAGTAAAAAGCTATTAAGGAGATTTCTAGAAACAGAGAGAACATCATTCATTAAGCAATGAATTTCATGGAGCCAGAATCCCAAATACAGCAGAGAAGATCATCCTTCAAAAAATATGTATAGTACGGCATGCATTTTAATGTTATATATTTCACTGTTATATATTTAAAAGGTTATGTATTTTGTTATTGCTTTAATATATTTACATTATAAAATATATAATACATTTTACATATTTCAAATTACAAATTTAAAAAAATGCTATGTGCAGTAATATAAAAACACAATAAAATTCATGTACTGTAATTAAATCTTATATTTTGCCATATTTGTAGCAACCCTCTGAGTATTCCTGAATCAGACACATATAATATAGATATTTTATACCAGTTTGGTTTTGCCCCTTCATTTTCTTTGTGGTGTCCTTTGAAGAGTTAAAATTTTTAATTGTGATTAAACTAAATTTATCAGTCTTTCTTTTATGGTTCACCCTGTCAAGTCCTCTCTAAAAGATCCTTGCCTATTGCAAGATCACAAAGATTCCCTTCTATGCTTAATTCTAGCAGTTTCATACTTTCAATTGTTATGTTTATATGTATGATCAATGTCAAGTTAATTTTGTCTAGAGTAAGGTAAGAGTCGAGATTATTTGTTTGCCATTTATAGAAAAGTGATATCTTTAACCCCATTAAATTTCACTGACATCTTTGTCAAAATTAATTGCCTATATATTTTAGAATCACTTTGTCGATTTTATTCTTGTACTATCAACATGAATATCCATACACCAAAACGATACTATTTGGGTTATTCTAGCTTTATAATACATCTTGAAAGCAGGTAACCTTAATTGTTGCTCAAGTTTGTTCTTTTTTTCTTAGGTCTTTTTTTCCAAGTTAATCTAGGTTGCTTGCATTTTCAAAAAAAATCAGGATCAGGCTGTCAATTTCCACCAAAAAATAAGATGGAAATTTTTATTGAGATTGCACTGATTTAATAGATCAACTTGATGACAATTTATGTCTTAAAAAGTTTGGATTTTCCAATCTTTACCTTCATAAAGGTCTTCTTTTAATAATTTTTCATTTAAATTTCATCTTTCTGGATATCCAGATTTTGACCTTTGCTCTCCTTTCATTGCATCCTTCTGTGATATAATTTAATATCCTTTTATTTTTGACCTTTCTGAATATCTTCATTTAAAGAATACCTTTCAATATACCTATAGGACTGGAGTTTGTATTGTTAACCAATATGATTTTTAAAATTCTTATCGATGAGTTATACCCATTTACCTTTATTAATATATGTTTGGTCTCAATCTATCTTTTAAAAATACTATATCGACATATCTAAGTATCACTTAGCTTTTGAATCTATGTTCCACTTCATTCAGTCTCTCAATTTCACTCTTGACAGCATGATTATCATGTTTTGTTTTTTTTTTTTAAGATTTTATTTATTTATTTGACAGAGAGAGATCACAAGTAGACAGAGAGGCAGGCAGAGAGAGAGGGGGAAGCAGGCTCCCCGCTGAGCAGAGAGCCCGATGCAGGGCTTGATCCCAGACCCTGAGATCATGGCCTGAGCCGAAGGCAGAGGCTTTAACCCACTGAGCCACCCAGGCGCCCCTGATTATCTTGTTCTAATAATACCCTTTATACTGCTATCTCTATATAATACCATTAGTCCCCCCCCCCCTCGGGGGGGGGGGGGCTTCTTCTCTGTTATATATTCTGATACTGAAATTATTTAACTCTCATACCTCTCCCAGAGGATCTGATTTGAATAGATAATAACAAAAAAAATAACAGATGAAAACTATAAAGCTACCAAATTCATCATACTTTTCATCTACCTTCCTATCCCCCTCCAACTTTTGATACTTATATTCTATCTACATTGTCAGAACATACTGCTCTAGAGAACATTTAGCCCTAGAGATAAAGATATATTTAGTGCTCACGACCAGACTGTAGTGAGTTATCAATGACTATTAACAGTATAACTTGATTTTTTTTGGTTAACATTATATCATGATTATTTTTCCTACTTATCAACCATTTCAAGATGTCATTTTTATGACTGAGCTGTGTAGAATTATTAGTATTTTCCATAATTTATTTCTGTGGTCCTACATTATTGAACCTTTGGATTAGAGGTCATGTCATACATCCACATCCCTGGCACATGGTAAATAGTATGAGATGATGGAAATGGCAGTAGAGCAACCCTAAATCTTGACTCTGCCACTTACTAGCTATATAATTGTGGGCAAATTAACACAGCTCTGTGAACCTTAGTTTCCTCATTTATAAGAGGGTTTAGTAATATCTACCTCACAAATGTTGCAAAGACTACCATGTGCATTACTTATTCATAAGCTATATAAAAATCAAGTAGCTAGTACTATTTTGAATCAGTAAGAAAATGTTAAAAGTAGATGAAGCACAAATGGATACAAGCTTCAATGACTAAGAATCTATAAAGTATATTTTCCTAAATACACTTGAGAACTATGTGAATATGTGAACAACTGTATCCACAGATCCCTCCTTTCACAGTAGAGGTCCCAAACCCCAAGATGTTGCTAATGACATCTAATCAATTAGTTACTTCTTCAAGCTGATGACAGGCTGCTCTTGTTTACTCACTTGAGCCTAGTATTAAGCCACTGTTGGAATCTTGGGCTTCAACACGAATAAGACCTTGGCATTTTGTGAACACAGTACAAATGCCTTTCCTGAGGGCACCTGAGTGGCTCGGTGGGTTAAAGCCTCTACCTTCGGCTCAGGTCATGATCTCAGGGTCCTGGGATTGAGCCCCGCATTGGGCTCTCTGCTAAGCGGGGAGCCTGCTTCCCTTTCTCTCTGTCTCTCTGCCTACTCGTGATCTCTCTGTCTAATAAATAAATAAAACCTTTAAAAAAATGCTTTTCCTCCATCTGACTTTTTAAACTCAAGCATCACAGGCAACATGGGAATATCTCGGTCTTGGAATAATAAAGTTATAGATTTACATGCAGTGCTATCACTAACTAGGAACTTTAACTAGGACAATTACTTTACCTTCCTGAGCTTCAGAACTGGACAACAGTAATATAAATCCTTATAATGTCAGAATTAACTAATGCTGGTAAAGCACTCCAAAGAGTAGGAGATAAATATAATATCAGCTACATTTTGGTTTAGAGGCAGTGCCTGGGAGTTGTTTCTCATACTAACCTAACAGAAATGGTGAAATCCACACTAGCACCTTTAGTTAACTACATAACCCTGTTGTAAGTGTGAGCACAAACAGAAATATGGACACTTCAATTGTGTGGTGGCACTTCATTTAATGTCTTCATCCAGAACATCCAGAATCTTACATTACTTTTATATTATCAAATAACTAGAAAGTAAGCACGTTTCAATTCTTACAGTGAATTCATGGTCCCCTGAGATCACATCTGTAGACCCTGGGCTGGGAATCACAGGTTTACTTTTTCTTTGTTTTCTAGCAACACGAGAACTGTGACAGGTACAATTGGGTAGCCATCTGTGAGCTTGATGGAAAGCACTGTGTGGTCTGGTATGTCTTTATACAGAGACATTAATTAATAGAATTCACTCTGGGTTCACCAACATTTAATTAACTAGACTAAACGAATTTCTACTGATCATAAAAAGTGTGACAGCCCCAAGTTGAAGGGATGACTTTAGTGTTACAATGACAAAAGCTCCATTTCATGATGATGGTTGTCAGCTAAAACCCCAAAGATGTTTTCAGGGACAAGTAAGGCCACTGGAAATGACCATCACTGTTCCATGTCTTTTAATTTCTTCTCTAGCCCTCAGGATGCTTCTGTGGGGGCTACATAATTATGCTCAGTTGACGATCATTAAGGTGTGATGGAATTGGAGCCACTGATATGCTGCTTCATTTTCATCTTCCTAATTTGGCTTCTATTTGGAAATATGCAAGTGAAGGGACATTTTCTTCTAAAAACAGGGAAGTTAATGTTTTTTTTTTTTTCTGATTAAGAAAATAAAGCACACTACTGGTAGAGAATTGGCAAAATAAAGCAAAAAGAACAAAAGCAATAAAAATAGCCCATGATGGCTAACATGTATGGATTACTTCTTACATGTCAAGTACTTTATACATGAGCTCTTAAGACATGTCAAGTATCCTAATGCTTTATTTTAAAAATTTTATATATCAAATTCTCATAATATTCCTATGAAAGTATTATTAATTTCCACCTTGTGTAGTTAAGAAATTAAAGCTGTGGAAGGTAAATAACTTTTCCAAAATCACAAAAAAATTACTCACAACCTCTCTTTCCAGAGACAAGCACTCTTAATATGTTAATAGTTTTTCCCCGTATGCATATAACTTGTTTGCATCATGACAATGCTAGACAAGTTAAATACTTTATTTCTGTCCATCTTTAGGGCAAAATTTTGACACAAGATTAATAATTCCTGTTATAGGGATAACAAAACTGACACTCAGTTTGATTATTTTGCTCAAAGTAATACAAGTATTAAGTACCAGAGCCCAGAATTTAAACCAAGTAACTCTAACTCCAAAACATATAGCCTTTCCAACATACAGCACTGCTCTAAAGTTACCTCAGCTTTGAGATTAAGCCTTATACTTCCAAACATCAAGACTATGCCCTGTTCACTAAGTCTCTCCCACTTAAAGACTCTGTTCTGTGGGGTCAGACTAGGTCTGCCATTATGGGACACGTTTCTCCCTCCATAGTATAGAAAAGGAGAAAATTATTAGGATGCAATACTAGAATTCTGTTAACAAGTTGGTTACTTAGTATTACTCATCCCATTCGCATTGAAAGAAATCACCTTTGGCACTCTCATTCACCACTGCATATTAGTTGGATAGCCCATTGTAGAAAAAATTTAAGAGTGTTTTTAGAGCCTTAAGAATATTTTAATTTTTAGTAAAGTTATACATTACATAGTTTTTCACAGCTTAAGTCATAAGGTGTATATATGCTTTATTCTGCTTCTTAAATTTATATTACAGTGACTTTATGAGTATTTCTGTCACTTGAAAAGTTTTATAAGCAAAACTTTCAATGCATTAAAGGTATATAATAGTACAGCACTTGACATAGTAGAGACATAATAGAGATTCAGAAAACATTTGTTGAGTGAATCAATCAACATGGAACTAGTAATCATTAATTCATCTTCTATTGAGGACACACAGGATTTTCCTAACTTTGTAACTATGATAAACTACACTGTCATCAATGATGGCAGATTGAATACATACAACTATTTCTACTATGTTTGGAAACTTCACTGAAAATGATAGTAAAGGGATTTTTACAACATAGATGTAGACCCAAAGGATAAAGAGAATAATATAAGAGGTGGTAGGAACAAAATTTTGAAAGTTGGAAAGCAAAAGTAGCAATTGGATTAATGGATATGCAAATGTGAAATAAGCGGGCAGCAGGAAAAACGAAAAAGCCTATCAATCCACAGTGTAGACTCCAAAAGATTCAGAAAATGGTGGCACCAGGTACCTCTGCAAGTAGAGGTGAAGATGCTGCTACAGATATAATGATCAGTTCAAAGATCCAACTCTGTGTTTCCAGATGACTGCCCTTTCCACCCTAACCAAAGATTGTGTAGTAGTTCTTTGGAGGGGGACAAACAAGGAGTCTTTAGATGAGGGGGTATCAGACACATCTTAGGGAGATATACAACAACGAACACATAATTAGCCATTTGCAGAGAATTCACATGTAACGACTATTCAGCAGAATAGGCCATTGCTGGGAAAGAGGAAAGGAATCTATCTGTGGACTCAGTCTCTTCCCTTGACTTTCATTGGTCAAGGTAAGAGAGCCCCAGGGCCTTGGGTGCTATTTTTGTTAAAGGGCTTCCAAGCATAAGGACTCACACACACAAAAACAATTTATTATAAAATGCATGGGCACCTCTGTCACTGATCCCTGGCATGGAGCAACCCTGGACCCTTAATAGTCGTTATAGTAGTTAACGCTACACAGGCCCCAGGGAAACACAGGCCCCAGTGGACACCCTTAGTACAGAGAAGGTAATGAACCATTCTTCTCAGACAGCAAGGGTGGAATGGACTCTTGCATGACAAAGTATTGTTTCCCGGACATGCTAAGCATCCATATTCATTTGGTAGCTACTCTACATTCTATAAGTACCCCACAGTTAATGCCGTACTTATAAGAGCAACACATGGTAGTTAAAAGATATTTTGCTGTAGTGAACAACATTAAGGTGTCCTATCTAAGAAATCATTACCAAACTCACATAAACAAGTTTCATGGTTTCAGGTCTTTTTTTTTTTTTTTAAAGATTATTTATTTATTTATTTATTAGAGAGAGAGACTGAGAATGAGAGGGGAGAAGGTCAGAGGGAGAAGCAGACTTCCCGCAGAGCTGGGAGTCTGACATGGGACTCGGGGATCATGACCTGAGCCGAAGGCAGTCGCCCAACCAACTGAGTCACCCAGGCGCCCCATGGTTTCAGGTCTTACACTTAAGTCTTTAATCTATTTTAAGTGAATTTTTTTGAGTGGTATAAAAGACGTGTGCTATAACTTATCTTCATTTTACAACTGGTTAATCTGCTATGTAACTTTTACAAATTTGGACATACGGTTTTAGTAGACTTCCTAAGCCCTGCAGTTGTTCACAGGGGACCTGGTCAAAAATTGACACACGGAGTATCGATTTTCCTTTAACTCTTTTATTTATCTCCTAGTGCTTAGTCCTTCCAGGCTGCTACAGGAATATCCAGATCTTGTGGCCTAAGGCATGATGCCTGACCTCAGACTGAAGCAATGTAAGAAGCTATAGCCTCCCAGGTCTGGTTGAGACAGCCCCGGGTGCTGGAGCCTCCAGACCTCCCTCTACAGCAGGTACAATGGAGCCGGGCCAAAACCCAGGCCTCACCCTGAAAGAAGCTCACATAGCTGGTGGCCTGTCGCTCTGTGGCACAAGCAGCTAAAACCCACAGCTGGATGGACCCAAGTGAATTTAAGAAGACACTTATATTAAGTTTGATATACTTAATAAAGATCCCCTGCTATTCAGGGCAAAATGGAGAATTCCACTGTGATCTCACCCTTAACATGTCAAACCTGATGCACTCCATTTAGCCTAGAAGCCCATCGAATGGGCTATCTAGTCCTTTTGATGGACTATTTTTGTTAAAGGTTGTGCGACTTGCCTCATCAATTGACTTCCACTCACACCCACCAAAAGGGCGCATTAGCTCCATTTGGAGGATGGCAAATGGAGGACAAGTCCACAGGTCATTTCAGGTCAGGGTGGAGCACTCTGGTTGAGATGAGAGACGAGCTGATAGGTGTACCCAACAGTGATTGCCCATGTGTCCTCAGCAAGGAACCTGAGCTGTAAGACCAAAACCATCAGAACCAGCAGGATCATCAGGGCAAGAAAGTGGGGGAGATGTGCTCAGATCCCACTTGCTTTTGGCATTTTTTTCCCCAAAACTGTGAGCAAGAACTTTGACCAGAGCATCCACGCACGTTCATTTATCAGGCCTCTTGGCAGGGGAGGTCTGAGGTCCATATCCTAAGGACTGTGTGTTTAACACTTAATTTCCCTTAATTGTTCCTTGCTCTAGCACTCTGTGTGTGCTCAGTCTAATTAAAGTAAGACAGGTCTTTTAAAGGGGGAAGGCAGTAATCAACTCATAAAAGCCACCAGTAACTAGTCTACCAAAGAGGCATGAGCCATTATCAGACTGAGAGAGGGCACCGGCTGCCTCAAGATGACTGATGGCCCCCTACTTATCTTAGCCATTATTCTTGGAGACAAGCGTAGAGCCCGAATGCCCAGCAGTTCTAAGATGTGTACATATATATCCTGTCTGTATGGATGGGCCCATGATTTAGTGCGAACAAACATATCTCTAGGAGGAAAATAGATGTACTAATCGACAAAGATTTAAGCTGTGGAAAGAATCATCAATCTTCCCTGCTGTAATGGTCACTTAGCCTTCCTTTTTGTAACATCATATTTTTAAAGATTTTTTTTTATTGCTTACTTCTTAGTTTTCACACATTATAATGCCAAGTTGAATTTCTTCTAACTATATGCAGGGTACTGCAATCACACTGATTCTAGAGTATTCTCACAAGTTCATCTTAATGATTCTGTCACTATGGAGATCTATGTATCTGCTTATCTATGTAGATAAATAAACAGATAGTCGGGAGGTAGGTAGATACAGATAGAAAGAATAGCTATGTAGATACAGATATTCTTAATTAAGGAGTTGAAAGGTACTCCTTTATCTAAGACCATGTATTTTTTCCATCCAACATTTATTGAGCATTTAAGAGTTTCAGGACTCCTAGTTGAGCCTTAACATGTAGTGCACTGTGAAATAAATCTTCCATAGGGTATTAGAAAATGGATGGCAACTAAGGAGTCAATCAGGATGCCAACACCTTCTGAAAGGCACATGTCCTTTTTATAAACCTGCTCTCACAAAGCCATGTTGACCACAGAGATTTTTTGATGTCATTGATTTTTTTTCTTTATCTAACTTAAGGGGCAGAAAAGACATTTCTTGGGCCCTACTCCATCCCTGACTCCACTTAGAGGATGGAACAGGGCTCAGAAATGTCTCAAGCTTCAGGGATGAATTAAAGAGTCTGAGATCCCTTTTTTTCTTTAATTTTTTTTAAAGATTTTATTTATCTTTGACAGAGAGAGAGAGATCACAAGTAGGCAGAGGCAGGCAGAGAGAGAGGGGGAAGCAGGCTTCCTGCTGAGCAGAGAGCCTGATGGGGGGCTCGATCCCAGGACCCTGAGATCATGACACTGAGCCACCCAGGCACCCCTGGGATCCCTTTTGTATATAAAACAGGATCATAAGAAATTGTTCTTCTATTTAGACATATTAAAATATCCCTACCTCAAAGTGCTCATGTCAATAATCAAGCTTAATCAGCTTCATTAAAATGTAGTATTTGATGCCTACAGGCTTTATCTTTCCTGTGCTTTTGTAAGCAAACATAGAGAAAATACTGTAAGAATTAATACATACGAGGAATATTAGCAGAGATTGGTATTCTTGCAGCTCAAAAGAGAAAAGGCATTACTACAGAACAGAGTGTTCCAGGCAGAGTTCATGGGAAGGTGACATCCAAACTAGATCTGAAGGATGAACAAGAGAAATGATATGGGCAAAGGCACAGGAGCTTGTGTGAGATACCGGACTGAAGCATCATGTTGGGGAAGACCCTGTTAAGGACAGGAAAAAAAATGGTGCAAGATTGCAGTAGAAAGTTTACTAAAGAATTAGAACTTTGCCCTGCTGACAGAAGGGTGTCCCTGCAACTTTGGGAGCCAGATGCAATGAGTGTTTAAAGGTGTGCTAACAATGATACGAGATGGGCCTAATAAAAGAAGCAAGAATTATCTTTGAACTGGTTCTATGCTCCCTAGTAACAGTAGCTAATATGATTGCATTAACAGGCCGAGTACTGTGCTCAGTCTTCCTTTCTCACTTAAGCTTTACAACTACACTATGATTTCCATATTCTACACCTTAGGGGGGAAAAACGTTGAGTAATTTGCCCAAATTACATAAGAGGTTGCAGTAAGGATGTGACCCCAAGAGGTGTGACTCCCATGACCATGCTCATAAGCACAAAGCCATCTTGCTGGCTTCAAACAGCCTTGTTGAAAAATGACTACTCTTGTAGCTTCCCTACAGGAAAACGCAGGGCTGGCCAGCCCACTGCAGGACTATCATTTTGACAATGGTATTGTACTACAGGGCTTCTCATAACCCCAATATCACAGGATAGAGAAGCAGTTCAGATCACAGCTAAGCCTCTTAGTACTTATGTGACCTTGAATAAGTTCCTCAGTCTCACACATAAAGCATTTAGAAGAGTTTCTGACACACAACATTGAATAGGTGTTTGTAAGTGTCATTATTTCTTTGGGGGCAATTTAACCAATTAGAAATCCAGTTTTAAATGGCTTCTTATGCAGTTTGGGTAGAGGGCAGGAATGTGATGACATTGTGTGTCCTAGTCTGCTTGACATCTGTATTTTTCCTTATAATATCAACCTCTCAGTTTGGAAGGATAATAATAATCCACATTGTGTCAACCTTACCAAAGACAATGCAAATTTTGGAGGCCTTTTGGAGTGGCCAGACACTGATACCCAAGTGACAATCACCATGTGTGATTCCACGGACCTGTTTAGTACTGTGAAAATGATCATGATTTACTAATGGAGCAATGAATGCTGAAATACAGATGTGATATATATTCTGTAAAATTTAACTCAAACTACCTTTTTGTTCTTGATACTTGGCCACCTCTTCCTTCTGTTCCCTCTAGCTCCATCAACTAGATTTCTTGACCCCACCCAAAGGCTACATTCATCTTGATTTTTTCTGACACATATTCCCTTTTTATCCCTGTCTCCCAGGGGGTTTCTAGTAGTAGTTACTTCACAATACATCTTTATAAATTTTTTGCCACTCTCCATGACTACCCAGCACCTTTTCCTCCATATTAACCAAGAAAAGAAGAAGGTGAAATCTCCTTTCCTCTCCCTGTCTCTTTTCCCCAAACTCTCTCCACATAAATGTTCTGATCCTCCTTTGAACACTTTTCTATTACAAGCCTAAATATTCCAGCTCTGATCTCCATGCCAACCCTCCCTACCTCACTGCCAGCAGTCTCTCAGTTAAGTTCTAACCTCTTCCTCTCAATTTCATTCATCTGTGATTGGGAACAACTCAGATGAATAAGTCAAAATGGGCTACATCTATGAGGCATTAACAAATTAACTCTGAAATCTCAGTGACTTTCATAAACAGAAGTTTATTTCTCCTTCACTATATGTCCAAAGAGGGTTGGCAGAGGCTCTGCCCGCCCCCACCCCACTGGTGTCTCAGGGACAGGCTAAAAGAGACTCTGGCATTTTATAGTGCCACAGTCTCACACATGGTTTCAGGAGTTGGCCAGGATCAGAGAAGAGAGGAGCTAGAATGTTGCCAGGGCTGCTTCACAGCATGCTAATGCAGTAGCGCAGCCTCCTACCCTTCCATCCATCCTGCACTTAGAGGAGCTTATGTTTGGTTTAATGTTCTACTATTGCTGTCTTGGAATTCATCATTTTTTAACAAAAGGCTTCATGTTTTCATTTTGCACTGGGCTCCCAAAACTATGTAGTCAGTCCTGAGGGTTGTATCAGAACTTTTATGGCCATGTCGTCCATCTTTTCATCTACCCCACTCACCAGTCCCCAAGCCATGCATGGCCTTGATTTCTGCAAAGGTGGTTGGCAAATGTGGTTTTATACACTGGTTGCTGTTAAACCCATGGCATTTTCCCTACCACATGAACTTCCCTAAGCAATAACCCAAATTCCAGAAAGCTACTATCTTCTAAATCACACAGTCTGATAAAGGAACAGTGTCATACTTCATTCACCCCAACATGTTGAATGATTCCTGTAAACCCAGGCGCCAGATGACATGGAATAATACGGAGATATATGAAGTGCTTGGTTTCTGGAACTTCATATTCTAGAGTACTGTTTTTCACACTTTATGTACATACAAATCTTCTGAATAAAATGGAAATTTTGAGAAAGGGCCAATGATTCTGCATTTCTGATGAGCTCTTAAGTAATTCCAATGTTACCAGCCTATAGAACCACACTTTAGAAAAATGAAACTGGACCATTCTCTTACACCATACACAAAGATAAACTCAAAATGGATGAAAGACCTCAATGTGAGACAGGAATCCATCAAAATCCTAGAGGAGAACATAGGCATTAACCTTTGCGACATCAGCCACAACAACTTCTTTCAAGACATGTCTCCAAAGGCAAGGGAAGAAAAACGAAAATGAACTTTTGGGACTCATCAAGATGAAAAGCTTCTGCACAACAAAGCAAACAGTCAACAAAACAAAGAGGCACTCTGGAAAACAGTATGGAGTTTCCTCAAAAAGTTGAAAATAGAGCTACCCTACAACCCAGCAATTGCACTACTGGGTATTTACCGTAAAGATACAAATGTAGTGATCCGAAGGGGCATGTGCACCCAAATGTTTATCGTAGCAATGTCCACAATAGCCAAACTATGGAAAGAACCTAGATGTCCATCAACAGATGAATGGATAAAGAAGATGTGGTATATATATACAATGGAATACTATGCAGCCATCAAGAGAAATGAAATCTTGCCATTTGCAATGACATGAATGGAACTAGGGGGTACTATGCTAAGCGAAGTTAGTCAATCAGAGAAAGACAATTATCATATGATCTCTCTGATATGAAGAATTTGAGAGGCAGGGTGGGGGGTCATGGGGGTGGGGGAGGGAAATGAAACAAGATGGGATCAGGAGGGAGACAAACCATAAGAGACTCCTAAACTCATGAAACAAACTTAGGGTGGCTGGGGGGGTAGAGGGCTAGAGATAGTGTGGCTGGGTTATGGACATTGGTAAGTGCTGTGAAATGTGTAAGTCTGATGATTCGTAGACATGTACCCTGGGCAAATAATACATTATAAGTTAATAAAAAAATAAAATTAAAAGAGAGAGAGAGAAAAAAAAAAGAGGCAATTCACAGAATGGGAGAAGATATTTGCAAATGACACTACAGATAATGGGCTGGTATCCAAGATCTATAAAGAACTTATCAAACTCAACACCCAAAAAACAAATAATCAAGTCAAAAAATGAGAAGACATGAACAGACACCTCTCCAAAGAAGACATAGAAATGGCCAACAGACGCATGAAAAAATGTTCAGAATCATTAGCCATCAGGGAAATTCAAATCAAAACCACATTGAGGGGCGACTGGGTGGCTCAGTGGGTTAAAGCCTCTGCCTTCGGCTCAGATCATGATCTCAGGGTCCTGGAATTGAGCCCCGCATTGGGCTCTATGCTCAGTGGGGAGCCTGCTTCTGCCTCTCTCTCTGCCTGCCTCTCTGCCTACTTGCGATCTGTGTCTAAATAAATAAATAAAATCTTTAAAAAAAACAAAAAACAAAACCACATTGAGATACCACCTTACATCAGTTAGAATGGCAAAAAGTGACAAGACAAGAAACAACAAATGTTGGAGAGGATGTGGAGAAAGGGGGAACCCTCTTACACTGTTGGTGGGAATACAAGTTGGAAGAGCCACTTTGGAAAACAGAATGGAAGTCTCTCAAAAAGTGTAAAATAGAGCTATCCTATGGCCTGGCAATTGCACTACTGGGTATTTACCCCAAAGATACAGATGTAGCAAAAAGAAGAGGCACATTCACCCCAGTGTTCATAGCAGCAATGTCCACAATAGCCAAACTGTGGAAGGAGATGAGATGTCCTTCAATAGATGAATGGATAAAGAAGATGTGGTCCATATATACAATGAAATATTACTCAGCCATCAGAAAGCTAATGCATCAACATGGATGGAACCGGAGGGGATTATGCTGAGTAAAGTCAGTCAAGCAGAGAAAGCCAATTATCACATGGCTTCACTTATATATGGAACATAAGGAAGAGCATGGAGGACATTGGGAGAAAGAAGGGAAAAATGAAGGTGGGGGGGAACCGGAGTGGGAGATGAACCATGAGAGACAATGGACACCAGGAAACAAATTGAGGGTTTTGGGGTGGGGGAGGAGGATTAGCCTGGTGATCAGATATTAAGGAGGGTATGTATTGCAATGAGTACTGGGTGTTATATGGAAACAATCAATCATGGAATGCTACATAAAAACTAATGAAGTAATATATGGTGACTAACATAATTAAAAAAAAAAACCACATTCAGGTCACAAGGTTCTAGGTAATACCATGAAACAAGAAATTAATGCAACATATAATTAAAAGCATTTCTGCTAAATACTCATCCAATAAAAAAAAGTTTGTTTTGATTATAGAAAATATCATATGAAGTTTTTTTTTTCTGTTAGAGATGTTTATCTTGCAGCGAATTTGTTTTCTTTGCATTTCCAGTATGCTTGTATTGTTAATTTGAGAGAGGAACAAAGGGTTCTTCTTATTTGCAGGTTTATTCTTGGTCTGCTTCCATAATTTTAGTGTCAGAGAAGCGTGATTAACACTCCATTTGTTAAAACCCATTCACCTTAGAATGCACAATTTGGCAACTCTTCTCCAGCATCTATTCTCAGACAATAGTCTCTTTGTTCTCCTCAACCATAATACAATGGTTAGTGTAGAATCCCATGAGGCAGAGTTGGCAGCCAAGAGGGTGGAAGGTGGGCTAATTTGGAATAGTGGCAAGAAGGATGTATTTTCACGTTAGTAGAAGGTAGCTAGCCAACAACCTGGCTATGCAGAGAAATATTCATCTTGTTTATCTCCCACCCCTTGGCCCCTAGAAAGTTGCAGCATTACATTACTCGGCTAATTTCATGGTTTTAAAACTGAGAAAGGTCAAATAGTTTACCTAAGTACCAAGGTGCAGTATAGTATCCAAAAAATAAAGTAAAATTGAGAGAGGATGTCGGTATCTTGGTGGTGTGCTTTTTATCTTTTTCCTCTTCCCTGTGATTTATAAGTAGTCCAACATCCATCACAACAGAAACAAAAAAGTGCCTCTGTGCAGCACATAGAACACTCTAGAGATCTAACCATTTGTGCATCTAGCAGTAGGGGGACCAGACCCTGGAGGTGGTGGCAGAAGGAGGGAAATAGTAGTGGAGCTGCTGGGGCACAGGCAGTGAAAGCAGATAAAGCAGTGAACAGCCAGGCACTGAGGCAGCATGACCATTCTAGCAAGGGAGATGGAGCATGAAGGAATGAGTAGTAGTCTGCCCAGTGCGCCATTTGTACTGCAGCTGTATTTACTCTCTTAGAAGAGACTGTGTGAATTAGGGAAGGCAAGGAAAGAGAAAAAGGCAGACAACAAGAAATAAAGGATATTGTCTCCTGATGTTGGCTCCAAGAGGCAAGAGGACCGCCCAAGGATCTTGAGGACTGCCCAACTTGTAGGGCCATGAGGACACTCTAAGTATCAAGTACTAAGTACACACTCACCACATTCTACCACTACCATTTCCTTTTTATTTATTTTTATTTTTTTAAAGATTTTATTTATTTATTTCACAGAGAGGAGAGGAGGGAGAGAGGGAGAGAGAGGGAGAGCGAGAGAGAGAGAGAGAGAGAGAGAGAGATCACAAGTAGGCAGAGAGTCAGGCAGAGAGAGAGGGAGAAGCAGGCTCCCTGCTGAGCAGAGTTCGATGCGGAACTCTATCCCAGGACCCTGAGACCATGACCTGAGCTGAAGGCAGAGGCTTAACCCACTGAGCCACCCAGGCGCCCCATTTATTTATTTTTAAATATGCAGGCTCCTAATCTTAAGGAGTCATCTCCTTTAAGAGAAACCAAAACCTTGTGTTACAGTGCCATGTTCTAGAAAACAAAAGGAAGGCTACTCTCAACCTGTTAAATTATTCTAATCACAGTAAGCAAATATTATAGCCTTATTTATGATAGCCAAAATATGGAAGCATCCTAACTGTCCATTAATAGACAAAAGGATAATGAAGATGTGGTATATGTGTGTACACACACACACACACACTGCAATATTAGGCAGCCATGGAAAAGAATAAGATTGTGCCATTTATGACAACATGGATGGACTTGGAGGGTATTACACTAAGTGAAATAACTCAGACTGAGAAAGACAAATACCATATAATTTCACTCATATGTAGAATCTAGAAGAACAAATGAGTAAACAAACAGAAAGCAGAATTAGACCTATAAATACAGAGAACAAATTGATCATTGCCAGAGGAAAGGAGAGTGAAGGAATAGACAAAAGAAGTGAAATGGAGTGGGAGATAGAAGCTTTGAATTATGGAATGAAATCACAGGAATTAAAGTCTCAGCATGGAGAATATAGTCAATGATATTAGAATAGTGTATGGTGACAGTTGGTAGTTACACTTGTGATGAGCACAGCGTAACATATAAAGAGGTAAAATCACTATGCTGTACACCTGAAACTAATGTAACAATATCTGTCGACTATACTCAAATAAAAAAAAAGTTAAAAGAATAAAAGTAAACAAATCCTTGGTTAAATAAGAAAGGTGTTCTCTTCTTCAAATGCAGTGCCAGACGCACTTCTCATCCAACATAATGAAAAATCATGGTAATATGGTATCAAAGAAAGAAAATGACAATAGTCCAGCAACCAAACCCAAAGACATGAAATACTGTGATCCAATGAATAAATAACTGAAAATTAGCTGTTATGAAGAAATTTAACAAGCTACAAGAAAACTCAGAAATGCAATACAATAATCTCAAGATAAAATAATAAGCAGAAAAAGTACCCTACCAAAAAGAATGAAATTCTATAAACAAACCCCCAAAATTCTGGAGCTGAAGAACTCAGTACATGAGATGAAGAATCATGAGAATGCACTGGAAGTAGAGCCAATCATATGGAAGAGAGAACTGATGAGCTTGAGGATATAAATATAGAAATGATTCAGGTAGAAGAGGACAACTAAAATTTTTAAAAGTGAAGAAACCCTATGAGAACCATCTGACTCCATTAGAAAAGCCAACAAAAGAAAAATGCATAACCCAGAAGAAGCGGAAAGGAACACTGGAGCAGAGAACATATTTAAAGAACTAACAGCTGAGAGCTTCCCGAACCTGGGGGAAGAATGGGATATACAAGTCTATGAAGCTAATAGAACACCATAATATCTCAATTTGAAAAGACCTCCTCTAAGACTTATAACATTAAAACTCGCTAAAGTCAATGATAAAGAAACAATTTTAAGGGCAGCCAATGGGGGGAAAATAGTAACCTATAAAGGCTTCCCCATTAACTAGCCAGTAGATTTATGAGTAGAAATTCCAAGGCCAGAAAAAACTGGATGATATATTCAAAATACTGCAAGATAAAAACTGCCAGTCATTTTCCTTCTGGCAAAATTATTATCCTTCAGACATAAAAGAGAATAAAGTAGTTCCCAGACAAACAAAAGCTGAGGGAGTTCACCACCCTAGATCTGCCTTACAAGAAATGTTGAACGGAGCTCCACAAGCTGAAATAAAAACACAGTAGTACACAAAACTCTGATTAAGATGAGACTCAGGTTTAGAATAAACTCTTTTTTAGAATAGTATATTAAACTCTTAATTATAGCATAAAGGCTACAGGAAAAGAGTATTAAAAATAACAAATGCTACTACAATTTGGTAACAAAATCATGCACAAAAACAGATTAATTTGTGACATCAAAAATATTAAAAGAGAAGAGAAAAAGATGAAACCTTATCGGTGAATGAAGATAAATTTCTGTCAGCATAAAAAGGACCATTTTACCTATGAAATGCTTTATGAAAATATGGGAACCACAAAGCAGAAGTCCACTGCAGAGACATAAAATATTTTTAAAAATGTAAGCAAATCACCATGGAAAATCACCAACTTACAAAAGGTAGAAACAGAAGGAAAATAAACAATGGAGAAACAAAATCACCAAACAGAAAAAGATAAAATGGCATTAGTAAATCTTTATAGATCAATAATCACCCTACACATAAATGGAATGAACTGACCCACCAAAAGGCATAGTGACAGCATGAATAAAAAACAAGACCCAACTGTATCCTACCTACAGGAGACTCATTTGAGCATTAAAGATATACATGGGCTCGGAGTGAAATGATGAAAGATGATATTCCAAGAAATGGATGTGAAATGAAGGTGGATCTAGCCATACTTACATCAGATGAAATAGACTTGAAGACAAAAAGAGTAGTAAGAAACAAAAAAGGTCATAATATAATGATAAAGGGCTCAATATCTGAAGAAGATATAACAAGTATAAATATATATGCTGCCAACAGCTAAACACCAAAATAAATTAAGCAATTAAAAAGAGATCCTAAGGGAGAAAAAGACAATACAGTCATCGTAAGGGACTTAATATTCCACTATCCATAATGCATAAATTGTCCAGACAGAAAATCCACAAGGATTTGTTCAAACTGAAGCATACTTTAGGACAAATTTACTTAATAGACATACACAGAACATTCCATCCAGCAGCAGAATACACATTCTTTTCAAATGCACACTGGACATCCTCTAGGACAGATCTTATGAGAGACCACAAAACAAATCTTAGGAACATTAAGATAGCTGAAAACCAACTAACTTCTTTGAACGCAAGGGTATAAAACTATTTATCAACAAAAAGAGTAAAGATGTACAGATATATGGAAACTAAACAACACACTTCTAAATGACCACTGGGTCAAAAATACCAAAAGGGAAATAAAAAAAAAATCTTAAAACAATGAAAATAAAAATACAACATATCAAATATTATGGGATGGATCAAAAACAGTTCCAAGAGGAAAGTTATAACAATAAACACATATGTTAAGAAATTAGAAATACCTCAAATCAACAACTTACCTTTACACCTCAAGGTACCAGGGAAAAAGAAAGAAAAGATGAAGCCCAGAGTTAGCACAAGGAAGAAAATAATAAGGATCTAAAGGAAATAAATGAAATAGAGACCACAAAAACAACAGAAATGATCAATGAAACTCAGAACTGTTGCTTTGAAAGATAAACAAAACTGAAAAATCTTTAATTAGACTAAGATAAAAAGACTTAAAATTAGAAATGAAAGAGGGGATATTAGAACTGATACTACAGAATAATCATAAGGGACAGCTCTGAATAATTATATGTCGTCATCTAATTTCAAGGCATTTGAGAAATGGACACATTTGTGGGAACACGCAGCCCACCAAGACTGATTCAGAAGGAAATAGAAAATCTGAACAGATCAATAACAAGTAAAAAGATTTTTGTTAATCTTTTTTTTTTTTTGTAATTAGACAGCATATAATAGTTCATAAAAACTCCACAACTAAATGGCTTCACTGGAGAATTCTACCCAACACTGAAAAAAGAATTAACATCATGAGCACTGGCTATTGTATGTAAGTGATGAATCACGGAATTCTACTCCAGAAACAAACACTGCACTTTATGTTCACTAACTAAAGTTAAAAAAAAATAACATCAATCATCCTCAAACTATTTCAAAATATTGAACATGAGTGAATACTTCCAAACTCATTCTATGATGCCAGCATTACTTTGATATCAAAAACACATAAGGATAGCACAAGAAAACTATAGACCAGTATCTCTGATGATTGTAGATGCAAAAATTCTCAACAAAATATTAGAAAACTGAATTCAAGAATATATTAAAAGGATTATACACCATGACCAGATGGAACTTATCTCTGGGATACAAAAATGTTCAATATCCACATATCAACAATACATCACATCAATAAAATGAAAGATAAGAATCACATGATCATCTCAATAGAAGTAGAAAAACATTTAACAAAATACAGTATCTTCTCATAATAAAAACTCGTAACAGACTGGGTATACAAGGAACATAACATAATAAAGTCTGTAGAAAACAAACCTATAGCTAATGTTATACTTAATGGAGAAAAAATGAAAATGTTTCCTCTAACACCAGGAATAAGGCAAAGAAGCCCTTCTCAACACTCCTACTCAATATGGTACTGGAAGCCCTGGTTACAGCAATTAGGCAGGACAAAGAAATAAAAGGCATCCAAGTTGGAAAGCAAGAAGTACAACTGACATTACTTGCTGATGATATGACATTATACATAGAAAATCCCAAGAATCCATTAAAAAATTGTTGGAATTAGTCAATGATTTCAGTAAAGTGGCAAGATACAAAATCAACATACAGAAATCAATTGTTTTCCTTTATAGTAATGATAAAACATCTGAAAAAGAAATAAGGAGAATTGTCTCATTTCCAATAGCATCAAAAACAATGAAATACTTAGGAGAAGGCTTCATTTTATTATTATTATTTTTTTTATTCTTTTTTAAAAATTTTTTATTAACATATAATGTATTATTTGCCCCAGGGTACAGGTCTGTGAATCATCAGGCTTACACATTTCACAGCATTTGCCATAGCACATACCCTCCCCCATGTCCATATCCCTACCCCCTCCACCTCCCAGCAACCCTCAGTTTGTTTCTTGAGTTTAGGAGTCTCTTATGGTTTGTCTCCCTCCCCGTCCCATCTTGTTTCATTTCTCTTCCCCACCCCCCCATAACCCCCTGCCCTGCCTCTCAAATTCTTCATATCAGAGCGATCATGTGGTAATTGTCTTTCTCTGACTGACTTATTTTGCTTAGCATAATACCCTCTAGTTCCATCCACGTCATTGCAAATGGCAAGATTTCGTTTCTCTTGATGGCTGCATAGTATTCCATTGTATATATATACCACATCTTCTTTATCCATTCATCTGTTGATGGACATCTAGGTTCTTTCCAGAGTTTGGCTATTGTGGACATTGCTACAATAAACATTCGGGTGCATGTGCCCCTTTGGATCCCTACATTTGTATCTTGAGGGTAAATACCCAGTAGTGCGATTACTGGGTCGTAGGGTACCTCTATTTTCAACATTTTGAGGAACCTCCAAACAGTTTTCCAGAGTGGTTGTCCTAGCTTGCATTCCCACCAACAGTGTAGGAGGGTTCCCTTTTTACTTAGGAGTAGGCTTAACCAAAGAAGTAAAAAGTCTGTATGATAAAAACTAAACTGGGCTGAAAAAAAATTGAATAAGACACAAACAAATGGTAAGATGTTCTGTGCTTGTGAATCAAAAGAATTAATACTGTTAAAATGACCAAAGTACCCGAGCCATTTTCAGATTCAACACAATCTCCACCAAAATATCAAAGGACTTCTTCACAGAAATAGGAGAAACAATTCTAAAGTTTGTAACTACACAAGACTCAAGTAGCCAAAGCAATCTTGGAGTATGGGGAAAAGTCAGAAGTATTGCACATTGGCTTTGAAACTTTACTACAAAGCTGTAGTAATACAAACAGTGTGGTACTAGCACAAAAGCAGACATGACAACCAATGGAGCAGAATAGAAAGTCCAGAATGAAACCCAGCATAAATGGTCAACTAATATTTGACAAGAGAGCCAAGAATACCCAACCGGAAAAGGATAGTCTCTTCAACAAATGGCGCTGGGAAAACTGAAGAAAGACATGAAGAACAATGAAATTGGACCCCTATCCCACACCACTCACAAAAACTAACGCAAAATAAAGATACTTTAACATAAGACCTGGTAACCTAAAACTCCTATAAGAAAACAGAAGGAAGAGATCATTAATATTGAGCTTTTATTGAGCTTTTATAAACCTTGCCAATATTAAGAGGTGGAGGCATGATGCAGAAGCACAAACAACAAAAAAAAAGAAATCAACAAATGGGACTACATCAAACTCAAAAGCTTCTATACAGAAAAAGAATCAACTAACAAAATGAAAAGACAACCTACAGAACAGGAGAAAATTTATTCAAACCACGTTTCTGATCAAGGGTTAATATCCAAAATATATGAGTAACTCTGTCAACTAAACAACAGTAAAATCTCATTTAAAAGTGGAAGAACTAAACACATGTTTCTTCAAGGACGACTTTGAAGAAGTCACATGAAAAGAGTGAAGAAGACACATGAAAAGATGTTTGACACCATAAAAGGACACATGAAAAGAAGACGCATGAAAAGATGCTTGACACCACAATCAGAGAAATACAAATTAAAATCAAAATGAGGTATCACTTTATACCTATTAAAATGGTTATCAATAAGAAAACAACAGATGCTGAGGAGGGTGTGATATCTAAGAGCACACTGTTGATGGAAATTTAAATTGGTCCAACCACTATGGAAAACAATATGGAAGTTCCTCAAAAAATTAAAAATAATTCTACCATACAATCTGGCAATTCCACTTTGGGATATTAATCCAAAGAAATGAAAAAGCACTGAGAAGTATCCAGCCCCATATTTATCGCAGCATTATTCACAATAGCCGAGATATGAAACAATCCAAATGCCCATCAGTCAATGAATGGATAAAAAAGATGTGGCTTATATACACAATGACATCTTACTCAAGTGTGAGGAATAAAGATATTCCCCCATTTGCAACAACAGGAATGGACCTTGAGCACACTATGCTAAGGAAGATATGACAGACAGAGAAAGACAAGGACTGTACTGTATCACATACTTGTGGAATTTTAAGAAGTTAAACCTGTAAAAAGTAGAGTAAAATGTTGGTTACCAGGAGATGGGGGTGGGAGAGGTAAGAGAGATGAAATTTAAGAGTATAAATTTTTAACAAGTAGTAAGTAAGCCATACAGAAATGCACAGTATAATGAGTATAGATAATAATATTGTACTATAATTATGCAATGTGCTAGATATCACTATACTGGCAATCTTAGAATATAAAATTATCAAAGTAACATGATGTATACCTTAAACTTACACAGTGTTACATATAAAATTTTTTTAAGTAATTCTCTGGGACAGCCCCCAGTTTTTAGTAGAAAGTTGGAATCAGTCAACATTACGAGCTAATAGTACACTAGGCTCTTCTTTTGATGGTCATTTCCAAATAACTGTTTTCCAGTTGAGAGCTTAATATCCTGGCCATAAGTAATTGTGGTACACTAGATAGCACAACACAGTTTACCAAGCAGTTTCAACTACATTATATCATTTTATAATTAGGAAACATTTCAAACAGGCAGGGACCATGAGACCTTTGTCGTGGATAAGGAATAGGAGAAGCCGAGATAGTGACTATTAGCTCATAATGTTCACGGATTCCACCTTTCTACTAAAAGACAGTGACTTAGCTGAGCACAGCTCTACTATGTAGTAGTGCTGGGACTGAGGCCAGATTACATCCCGAATTCCCTTGCCTTTTATTGGATAAAAACATATGGTATTTATCTTCGCCTAGCCTTTCATTCTTGGCCTCATTCTTATTTTATATATGTTTGTTGTAAGCAGAACTGTTAAATTTGTTTTGCTTAGTTATTCAATATATCTAAATGAACCACTGTTTTCTTTTGATAACAGTATTACTGAGATAAAATTCGTGTACAGTAAACCTACCCATTTAAAGTTCACCATGGCATTATGCGGAGCGAAGTTAAGTCAAGCGGAGAGAGTCAATTATCTTATGGTCTCACTTACGTGTGGAGCATAAGGAAAAACATGGAAGGCATTGTGAGAAGGAAAGGAAGGGTGAATGCGGGGAAATCGGAGGGGGAGATGAACCATGAGAGACTGTGGACTCTAAGCAACAGACTGAGGATTTTGGAGGGGAGGGGATGGGGGGTTGGGCGAGCCTGGTGGTGGGCATTGAGGAGGGCACGTATTGCATGGAGCACTGGGCGTGGTGCATGAGCAATTAATCTTGTAACACTGAAAAAATAAAAGTATTTGGGGAAATAAATAAAGTTTACCATTCAGTGGTCTTAGTGTATTTGCAACTGTATGACCATCACCAGGACCAACTTCAGACCACATCTACGCTTCAAAAAGGAAATCGATACCCATTAGCATTCACTCTCCATCTCTTCCTAATTCTTACCTCAAATGCTCCCACCTCTAGGAAACAAACCACTAATCTACTTCCTATCATTAATGTATTTGCCTATTCCCCACTAAGAGTTTCTGTTTTTTCACTTTGCAAAAAGTATTAAAAGGCAAGAGCAAAATCTGTTTTTCATCTACTAGGGACAACTTAGTTATTAATTCACTTTAGGAATACAGTTGTATTTATAAATTGCAAAATTAGAGTACAGAAAATTTTCAAGAAAATAACAGGTAAAACTTAAATGCAGTTTTAAAAAAAGCTATTTGATTTTTTTATTTTTCTAACTTTTTATGATTACAATTCTCAAAAATGAAGAAAAACAGAAAGAATACAACAAATATCCTTCTATCTACCACACAGATTCAACGATTAAGATTTTGCCATGTAGTTTTAAGTTCTCTATATCATTTCAAAGTCAATTGCTGTATTATTCCTAGTCACTGAAAATTAAGGACAAATTTCCCACACGATATAGTACGGCTCCTAAAAAATTAGCACTGTGATTTTGCTTTTTTTTGCACCTGAGATTCTAACATTTAAGAGGAGAAATTTATATGACTTATCTGTATTTCCTTTTAGTCGTCCTTTATCATCTATAGCCTTATTGTTTCAATCTGAATTTTATACTTCTCTTTTTCAATTTTAATTTTTAATATATGGCTTATAATCTTTTCTTTCATCTTTTTTGTTTGTTTTTGTTTTTTGTTTGTTTGTTTGTTTGTTTTCTTTCATCTTTAAAGATAAATTTAGAAGGTGCCTGGCTGGCTCAGTCAGTTAAGTAGGTTTCAGCTGAGCTCATGATCTCAGGGTCATAAGCTGGAGCACCATGGCAACTCCATGTTGCACAACGTCTGCTTCAGATTCTCTTCCTCCTCCTCTGCCCCTCTTTAAAGTAAGTAAGTAAATAAATAAATCTAACTGCACATGAAAATTTCCCATTAATAACTCTACAGTCATTCTTAAATCTGTATTTATGTATGTGGGTATATCTAACCAGGAAGAATAACTTCCAGTTCTTTTTCATATAAAGTGAAGAATTATGAACATTTTAATGTCACTGTCCTCAGATTTTTCCTATCCATGACTAGTATACATAAATGGACTGAAATTTACTTTTCTTTTTTGTTTTTGTTGGTGGTGGGGTTCTTTTGGGTTTTGGGGTTTTTTGTTTGTTTGTTTTGGGGGCATTTGTAGCAGTCCTCCCACCTATAGATTCTTTCTGGAAATGGCACATCTTCACACATATGCACCAAGTGGCAGTTTCAAATACATTTGACAAGAGGATAATTCTGGAAATAATGTCCATGCCCATGAAAAATGTTAAATAAAGGGTGGCACACTTTACATGTAATGCTAGCCTGAATCTACACAAGGAAGGAAGGGCACTGAAAATACAATCATGTAGAGGTAATAGATATGCTAAATGATTGTGGTAGTCACTTCACAATGTATACATATATCAAAACATCAAATCATATGTTATAGATATAAACTTTTATGTCAATTATACCTCAAGAAAACTGTTAAAAATAAAATACTCAAAATTCTTAATTTCCTACTTATTTTACTATATTTACTATTACCTGTGTTCTCAAGGCTATTTACCTTTCTTGTGTCTCTATC
>CM052809.1:32707524-32758004 GCA_028533885.1 Nasua narica
AGAGTCCAGGTGTCAGAATATAAAGCATCTCAACTTTTACCAGAGCACTACTTTATGTTCATTACCCTTGCAAATGTGTGTGAAATATATGCCACTGCCTTTTTGTCAATACCATTTTCATCACCACCAAAAGCCAATTTAATAAGCTCAGTTCATCAGCCCTATCCCTTTGAGTACTTATTTTCCCAAAGGGAAATATAATCCATTTTTAACCATTCAGATATTTAAGCGATTCTTTTATGTGCAGTCTCAGCTCATAATGAAAAAAATACATTTTATTCTTCTGTTCCATTTACTCTGGTTACATGCTGGATTGGATTTAAGATGCAATGTCTTATTGTATTTTTAGTCAGGAAATAGTTTTCCTGAGTGCTCCTTAAGCTACCTTCTCTTGGCATTTCTGGCCTGCAGTTGTCACATATCAAAACCTGTCAGGGCTCAACAGCTTTGTCTACACGGACAAGTAGAGCAAATTGTTGAACAATGACCTGGGAGACAGGTTAGCACAGAAAGGATAATCCATACATGTGTAATTCATGCAAAGGATACACCTTTCCCAGTAATTATCACCAAGATATCTCTCCACTTGATTTTCCTGTATTGCTGTGAGTAATGCTGAAAGAGCATCGTTGAGAAAATTTTATCTTGCTTTTTTCGGTCAATGTAAGAGGAAATTAGGACATATTATAGTTTAGAATAATTGTATTGTAATCCTGGAAAGACTGAAAATAAGGAAGGAAATGCTGAGGTTTTTTTTCTTTTTTTCCTCTCTAGTTTTGAGAGTGTATAATCCAGACGTGTGACTTGACTCAGAAGGTTAACTCTGTTACGATGGGCAGGGTCATCGTTATTAAAATTACTACCAGGACACATAGGTGGCTCAGATGGTTAAGCGTCTGCCTTTGGCTCAGCTCCTGATCCCAGGGTCCTGGGATAGAGCCCCACATCGGGCTCCCTGCTCAGCAGGGAGTCTGCTTTCCCCTTTGCCTCTGCCTCTCTCCCCTGCTCATGCCCTCCCTCTCTTTATCAAAATGAATAAATAAAATCTTTAAAAAAATTACTAACTACCATCTGTTGAGCACTGCCTACGGGCCAAGAACTATGATAAACACTTTTATTCAGGATCTCTGCCAATGCTCACTTCACCCCAAAGTTCAGTATTATTAGTCCCATTTTAGAGATAAAACAAAAATTAAGGGCTGGAGAGGTTAAATAAAGTAGTCACCAACTTAGTTTAACAATTGAAATCAAAAACGGAGCTTCCTGCTTTCAAGCCCCAGGTTCCACACCATTATCTCCTTTTAATAGGTCAATATAGCAGAGTGCTAGTACTTCACATTGACTGGGAAGAAAGCTGTTAGTGATCAGAAGTTTTAAGGAAACGGTTTCAGCTATTCCATATATTCACTTCCTTTCAAAATAACAAAGGGGGGAGAGAAATTATGTATTAATGAGAATCCAGACACAAGCGACAAGAATCCCATTTATAGAGAAGCTAATTTAGATTTTTTTTTTTTTTCAATTTCTTCCTGGGTAGCTGACTATGCTACAGAAACCAATTGAAACTGCCTGTCCTAACTCCTGAAAGACACTGGACATGTGTCCCCATTAATGTGAGTATACAGCTTGTACTATGTAAATACTGATCAAGTAATTTTTATGACCTGCGAACAGTATCAGTAGGAAAACAGCAACATGGCATTTTGCTACTCCACTGACAGATCCCCCTTAAAAATGCTTTAGTTTCTCCTTCTCTTACCCCAAGGACCCTATTTTATAACATTGGTCATAAGAGGGAATGGAAAGCACTGACGTTTGGATATTGATTTCAACTCGTCAAGCCATGGCAATTGCCCCCTCGGTAAAACTAAGCTTTTCAAAGCCGTAACTTGCCAAGTTTTTGTCTTCAGGGAGAAACACAAAACTATCTCTGTGCTGAGAGGAGCTCTCCATGGTACGAGGTAATTTGTGCTGCCCTTCCTTTCCCATGCAAATAAATTAACACACAGAAATGTAATCTGGAAAGCACTGGCTGTGTCTAAGACCCTAATACTCAAGCAGCAAAGTTCAGTGTGGAGCGTCCACCATTATGTGGCTTTGGATTTCACTGTCCTCAACAGGAGATATATGTACAAGAATTTGAGATTTTGATTGATGTTTGTGTTCAGAACATTTGATAGTTTGAAGTCTACTGAAGAAAGGTATTTATTCTAATTTATTTGCATGCCCCCTTCCACTCTAAATATATTGTAATAACTCCTAGTCCTTCTCTATGAATTGCAGAAATGATTTGAAAGTGGCTAAACATGTACACAGGATGGAGAAAACTATCTCAGAGTAATGCTGACCATAGTAAGTTTCTTTGTCCTTCGGTGGTTCATGTGAAAGCAGGCAGCACAAGGACATTTCATTATTCCAAAATATCCCTCCTGTAACTGGATACTAGGCTATCCTTTCCTTGTACAAGAGGACCTCTTCAGGACCTGAGGAAATAAAGCTTCTGCCTTTCACACTGAAAACCCAGTTCCCAAGCCTCTTGATAACTTTTTGATTTGATGCCTTAATTCCTCTCAGACATAGTGCTTTTATGGCTAAACAAAATGAGAAGTCCACCCAATAGAGTCTACAGACCTGAAAACACAATCATTCACAATGACCAACATAGTTTTATGTTAGTGTCTATCACCTCCAAATACTCAACTTCCTGCCTAGTGACGCAAGAAAAAGGATAGAAATTAAATTTGAAAACATTAGTAATTACATAATTATTTCATTAAATAGTTACTAGGAACCGGCAATGTGGTTCGCACTACCAATATAACAGAGAGATAAACATAAAACTTAATAAAATTTATGAAGTTTTACAACTTTATAAATTGATATATTTATATTTATTAGGAAAATATTTAGTCCAGTACCATATAAAACTTATATGTTGCGAGCACAAGACAAACCAAAAAGAGACCATTAGTAAATACGTAAATAACAAACAGTGGTTAATGCCAAGAAGCATGCAAACAGAGTGCAACATGCCAAAAAATAAAGAAGAGTAACGTCTTTCAGAGTGGTTCTCAGGGAACACCTGAAAAGAAGAAAAAGGAAGCATGTGAACACCAGTGGGGAAGTGAGTACCAGCAAAAGAAAAATATGGATTAAGGCTTTAAAGATGGAAAGGGTATGCTTGAGGGCCTCGAAGTTAGACTAAATGGAGATAGAGAATGAGGGGAGAATGGTTTTAAGTACAAATGGATGATCAGCAAGACCTAAAGTATAAGGACCCTAGAAACCACGGTAATGTGGATTTCACTCCCAGCCCAATGGGAAGCCACTGAAGAATTTTAAGCAGAGAAGGAGTTATGATCATGTTTTTAAAAGATTTGTCTAGCTGCTACATGCAGAATATATTTAGAAAGGGTCAGAAGCAGAAGTTCTCATCAAAGTCACTGTCATAGCTAAATATGCATTATTGAGATAATGGCATTGGTTTCTTCTCCTTAGGTCTGCATGAATTCACTTGGAGCCAACAGAGTAGAGCATGTACGAAACACTGAATGAGGGACAGGAGTAGGACAGACTACTACTTTTGCTAATGTCTTTATATCTCTCTTTTAAGCACCCACTTAAATGGCCAGACAACATAAAGACGAAAAAGACGTAAGTGCAAACCTAAGAATTGACTTCACACTAATTTAACATGTATTAAATACCCGCTACATGCCAGGGACCCTGCCAGGTGCTAAGGGCTCACACTCCTCTTTCCGCAAATAGTTCAAACTAACAAGAAAATGAGACCTACCAAAACAAACAAGTACAACTCAAAGAGAGAAATTTCATTCATTGCAATTATTTACCAGGAGCTGGGGAATCACTGTGGACACTGTGACAGCGCTAATGGGAAGCAAGGACCTAGCTCTTTCCTTTCCAAACACCCAGCCAAGGTTGTGATGAAAAAGACATGTCCAAAGATGCAGAGGTATTCTCACACCCCCACCTATGAAACAGTTGGAACTCTTAAAACTAAAAAAATACACTTTCAATTCTGAGATCTAGACTCCAAGTTATAAATTGCATAAATATCTAAATATTCTAGATATTTCCCAAACAACTGGTGTATTCAACTTTGTTGATGGTGAGTTCTAGGTGTTCCTTAGTTCTGGAACAAAACTGACTTGGGAATGTCATGATTCCTAACCACCCAATTCAGATTCTCCAAAAATGGAATAGTTCTTACCAATAAATTGGGTTCTACAATAAATTTGGTACCACATACACTAAAAGTATAGCACAAGACCAAGAGAGCATTTTTGATAATAATGCTTACTGAATGCTTATTGAATCCTATATGCTTACTACATATCCTTACATATCCTATATGCTTACTACAAGGTACTATGCTAAGTATTTTATATTATCCAAGTGCTTTATGATATTATTATGTCATTGTATCATTCAATCCTACATCAACTCTGTGTGTGGGTATTTGTGTTAACCCATTTTATAGATGCAGAAACTGAGGCCTAGAGGAGCCTGGACTAGAGAAGAGGTTGTGGCTTCAGGCTGTAGGATATATAGAACTAATCAAGAAAAATCAAGTATCTCTGGGTTCTGTTCTCTTGAGTAGAATGAAACAAACGTAGCTCTTTATCTCATAAAATAAGCATTTCTGAAAAATCATGGGCTTCAAATCTCCTGGAGATGACAGAATACTAAACCCAGAATAATTTCTGTTGTGGATATATTTAGTCATGATGCTTTTCTATAAACAATGATTTTTTATTTGATTCTCAATGTTTTAAAATATACAAAAATATTTTGAAGTAAGGACATCTTACAAAATGAAAATTATCTTTTTCTAAATGAAACTAAGATTTTCTTGCTGTAGCTGTCTTGATTGGGTTAAAGCCCAAAGTATATTATTTCTCAGGCATAGTCCCATTGAAAGGAGGAAAATTTTCCCTACAAGGTAAATGCTTTGGAGAGTGTTTCTTTCCAGCTGAGTTCTCAGAGGTGTCCTTGTCTTATTGCAATCTACAAAATAACAGAAAAGAAGGGGTATAAAAGAATCCTGAGACAAAGATCCGAGTAATTGGAGGGGTGGAGAGAAAACTGGTCATCTGAGAGATTTTATTTTACTAAATAATAGAAGTAATTCTTAGTTGTGTTTGGAATGTTTTCACATTAATTCCTTATTTTACAAGTGACTTAAAATATCCCAAAGAAAAAGCAGGATAGGATTAGACCTATTTTTCTAATAAGGAACTTAAAATTAGAAGAAATTAAGTAGCTTGCCTAAGACCATACGAGTTTAAAACTCAAGCTTTGGTTTTCCAACCTCTTTCTCTTGTTTACCTTTTCTGTCTCCTTACTGATAAACTTTGGCTAACTAGATTAAATAGAGTTTCCAGCTGTCTTTTTTTATCTCCTTTTTTCAAGGGGAGGGGGAAAATATCAAAACAAAAAATGGGCAAACTTTGTTTGCTTGGCAAAAAATCACTAGTGGTGGCCTATTTGGAATTCTGTTTATAATTAGAATTGTCAGTTTTCCCTTTCTGCCATGACAGAGCAACTGGAACCACACTAGTCTTTCCAAAATATGTGAAAAACCTCTTTATAGACCTTGTAAAACAGCACATGATCCAAAAACTCAGTATTATTAAGGTTTACCTCCAAACTGAGCAACACACTCCCAATTAAAATCCCAGCATTTTCTCTGTTTAAAGAGACAAGATGGCTCTAAAATTCATATGATAGCACAAAGAACCTAGAATATTCAAATTGTGAAGAAAAGCACAATATTGGAGATGTTATTACCTTATTTCAAGACTTACTATACAGCTATAGTAATAAAACAATGTGGCTTTAGAGTGAAGATAGACGTGCAGATCAATAGGATAAGAAGTCCAGAAATAGACCCATATGTATAGAGTAAATGATTCTTGACAATCATATCAAAATAAATCAATGAGAAAAAGAACTCCTTTTCTATAGGGAGCAACTGAACCACTGTATATCCATATGAGAAAAATATTAACTTCAAATTTTCTTACATAGTGGTAGGAAGTAACAAAAAGTGATTTCAAAACTAAACATAAAAATATTTAACTTCTAATAGAGGATAGGAGAAAATCTTCACAACCTCATGGTAGGCAAGGATTTCTTAGAAAAGACCAAAAAACTCACTAACAATAAAAGAAAAAAAAAATAGAAGCCAATGCATTGGAGTTTTTCAAAATTAAAACAGCTGTTTTTGAAAAGATATGAATAAGAAAATGAAAATGTGGCCAAGAACTGGGAGAAAACATTTGCAAAACACATACTGACAAATTTCATCTGGTCTCAGAAACTCAGCTAGATAGTTATCAAACCATTCTGAATACCTACAAACTCAACAGGAGATCAAAAATAGCAACAACTCTATGAACAGAAAAGTGACCACTTTCTGGAAGGTTGGATGTGCAGAGAAGTGAATCCGAGGTACTATTTGGGAAGATAGACCATTGGAGGGAGTGGGGCACAGAAGTGGGGGAGCCTCCATCAGCTGGCTGCCTGCAAGTGATAGAGCAGCAGAACACAAAATTAGAGCTTTTAGAAGTCTGCTCTGGTGAGGGACGTCACTCCAGAGGCTAAGCAGGGGGTGGAACACTTGCTGGGACAGTATGGTCTTAGGATCCTCAGGGTCACAGAAAGACTGAGGGTGCCTAAGTGTGGCAGAGGTCCCAGGTATGGGAAGGGGGAAACCAGCTGCAAAGACGGAGCTGAGGAGTGGGCTCTCAGCTCAGGGTTGCCATAAACCGTTTATCTACGGCTCAGTCAGGCCCGAACAGGACCCAACACGTGGCAGATCTGGGGAGACTCCCCTTCCAACTCCAGAAGTAGCAGCGGGGGATTGCACTGCAGGAATCTGCTGGGTTTAGAGACTCCAAATGGGGCCGTGCACCAGAGATAGAAATGCTGGGTCACATGCCAGGTGAGCTCGGTCCATGGCCGGAGACCAGGGAGATGGGAGGGATTGACTGCTCTTCTCTGAGGGCGCACTGAGGAGTGGGGCCCTGAGCTCTCGCTCCTGCAGGGGCCGGACACTGGGAGGCTGCCATTTTCACTCACATCCTCTAAAGCTGTGCAGAAAGCTTTCAGGGAGCAAAAGCTGCCTAGAGCAAGCCCAAGCAGATTACTTAGCCTTGGCTCCTGGTAAGAGTGCTGCAATTCTGCATAGGGCAAAGATCTTTCAGAATCACTGTAATGGGCCCCTCCCCCGGAAGATCAGCAAGAACATCCAGCCAAGATCAAGTTTACCAATCAATGAGAAGAGCAAAACTCCAGCACTAGGGGAATACAGCACATAGAATTCATGGCTTTTTTCCCCATAAGTCTTTAGTCCTTCAAAGTTAATTTTTTAAATCTTCTTTATTTTTCTTTTTCTGTTTCTTTATTTTAATTTTTCCTTTTTCAAAGTATCATTCAAAATCTTTTTTAATTTTCATTTTTACAGTCATTTCTATCCCTTTATTGTATACAACCATATATATTTTTTTCATATACTTAACATATATATACATATATGTTTTTCATTCTTTAAAATTTTGGGATGAAGTTTCTTCTAACAGATTGAAATATACCCTAAATCTAGTCAATGGCTTTGTTCTATTCACCTACCCAATCACATTCTTTCCCTTTTTTAAAATTTTTCTTCATTCTTTATTCAACCAACTTCTTATTGATTACTTATTTTTACTATTCCTTAAGTTTCATATTTACAGTCATATTCCATCCCTTCATTGTATTTACCCTTACTTTTGTATATATACAAGGTTTTATTTTTTCTCTTTAAAATTTTAGGAGGCAGTTTCTTCTAACACACTAAAATACAAAGTCTAGTGTCTGGCTCTGTTCTATTTTCCTGTCTGATCATATTCTTCATATTCTTTTTTCATTTCTTTTCATTTCTTTCCCCCCTGGTTTTGGGTCTCTTCTGATTTGTTTAGTGTATATTTTTCTGGGGTCATTGTTACCTTTTTAGCATTTTCTTCTCTCATTCATCTATTCTTCTATGGAAAAAAATGACAAGACAGAAAAATTCACCTCAAAAAAGAAGAACAAGAGGCAGTAGTGAATGTGCCAGGAACTTCATCAACGTGGACATTAGTAACATGTCAGAACTAGAATTCAGAGTAACAATTATAAAGATACTAGCTGGGCTTGAAAAAAGCATAGAAGATGCTAGAGAATCCGTTTCTGGAGAAATAAAAAATCTAACCAAGTCAAAATAAAAAAGGCTATTAATGAGGTGCAAAAAAAAAAAAAAAGGAGGCTCTTACTATTAGGATAAATAAGGCAGAAGAGAGAATTAGTTATATAGAAGACCAAATGATGGCAAATAAAGAGACTCAGAAAAAGAGAGACAAACAACTACTGGGTCACAAGGGGAGAATTCGAGAAGTAAGTTATACCATAAGACGAAACAATATTAGAATAATTGGGATCCTAGAAGAAGAAGAAGAAAGAGAGAGGGGAAGAAAGTATATTGAAGGGAATTAAAATGGTCAACTTCCCTAATTTGGGGAAGGAAAGAGACATCAAAATCCAAGAGGCACAGAAAACCACCCTCGAATTCAATAAACTTAGTGAACTTACAAATCTAATAGTAAAACTTACTCAGAGACAAAGAGAAAATCCTGAAAGCAGATCAGGACAAGGGGCACATAACCTACAAGAGTAGAAACATTGGATTAGTAGCACACCTATCCACTGAGACCTAGCAGGCCAGAAAGGACTGGCATAATATATTCAGGGTGCTAAATGAGAAAAACGTGCAGACAAGAATACTTTATCCAGCTAGGATGTCATTCAAAATAGAAGGACTGATAAAAAGCTTCCAGGACAAACAGAAACTAAACAGAAACTTTGGTTGTGATCACCAAACCAGCCCTACAAGAAATATTAAAAGGGATCCTTGAAGCAAAGAGAGAGCCCAAAAGGAACATAGACCAGAAAGGAACAGAAACAATATACAGTAACAGTCACCTTATAGGCAATACAATGACACTAAATTCATAGCTTTCAATAGTTACTCTGGATCTAAATGGGCTAAATGTGTCAATCAAAAGACAGAGGGTATCAGATTGGATAAAAAAGCAAGAATCATCGATACGCTTTCTACAAGGGATTCATTTTAGACCCAAAGACCCCTCCAGATTGAAAGGGAGGGTGTGGAAAACTATTTGTCATGCTAATAGGGAATGAAAGAAAGCTAGGGTGGACATCATTATATTAGCCAAAGTAGATTTTAAACTAAAGACTGTAATATGAGGAAGGAAACTATATCATATTTAAAGGGTCTATCTGACCAAAATAGCTAACAATTGTAAATATTTATGCCCCTAACCTAGAATACCCAATTGTATAAGCCAATTAATAATAAAATCAAAGAAACCCACCAACAATAATACAATAATAGTAGGGGACTTTAACACCCCACTCACTGTAATGGACAGATCATCTAAGCAGAAGATCAGCAAGGAAAAAGAGCTTTTGAATGACACACTGAACCAGATGGACTTCACAGATATATTCAAAACATGTCATCCTAAAGCAACAGAATACACATTCTTCTATAGTGCACATGGAACATTCTCCAGAATAGAGCACATCCTGGGTCATAAATAAGGTCTCAAGGGGTACCAAAAGATTGGGATAATTCCTTGCATATTTTTGGGCCACAATGCTTAGAAATGGGAACTCAATCACAAGAGGAAATTTGGAAAGAACTCAAATACATGGAGGCTAAAGAGCATCGTACTACAGAATGAATGGGTCAACCAGGAAATTAAATAATATTTTAAAAAATTCATGGAAACAAACAAAAATGAAAACATATCTGTTATGAATCTTTGGGAGGCAGCAAAGGCAGTACTAAGAGGGAAGTATGTAGCACTACAAGCCTTTCTCAAGAAACAAGAAAGGTCTCAAATGCGCAACCTAACCTTACGCCTAAACCAGCTGGAGAAATAACAGCAAATAAAGCCTGAACCTAGCAGAAGAGATACATAATAAAGATTAGAGCAGAAATCAATGAAATAGAAACCAAAAGAACAGTAGAACAGATTAATGAAACAAGGAGCTGGTTCTTTGAAGAATTAATAAGATTGATAAACCTCTAGCCAGACTTATCAAAAAGAAAAGAGAAAGGACCCAAATAAATAAAATCATGAATGAAAGTGGAGAGATCACAACCAACACCAAAGAAATACAAACAATAATAAGAACATATTATGAGCACCTACGTGCCAACAAATTAGACAATCTGGAAGAGTTGGAAGCATTCCTAGACAGTATGCTCTCCCAGAACTGAACCAAGAAGAAATAGAAAACCTGAAGAGATCCATAACTAGCAAGGCAATTGAAGTAGTAATCAAAAATCTCCCAACAAGAGCCCAGGCCAGATGACTTCCTATGGGAATTCTACCAAACATTTAAAGAAGACTTAATACCCATTCTTTTGAAGCTATTTCAAAAAATAGAAATGGAAGTAAAACTTCCAAACTCTTTGTAATGAGGCCAGCATTATCTTGATCCCAAAACCAGACAATGACCCCATCAAAAAGGAGAATTACAGACCAATATCCATGATGAACATGGATGCAAAAATTCTCACCAAAATACGAGCCAATAGGATCCAACAGTACATTAAAAGGATTATTCACCATGACCGCATGGGATTTAACCTGGGCTGCAAGGTTGATTCAACATCTGTAAATCAATCAATATGATACAATACATTAGTGAAAGAAAGAGCAAGAACCATATGATACCCTCAAAAGATGCTGAAAAAGCATTTGACAAAGTACAGCATACTTTCTTGATTTAAACTTTTCACAGTGTAAGGAAAAAGTGTGCATACCTCAATACCATAAAAGCCATCTATGGAAAAACCTACAGCAAATATCATTCTCACTGGGGAAAAGCTCAGAGATTTTCCCCTAAGGTCAGGAACACACAGAGATGTCCACTATCACTGCTGCTATGCAGCATAGTACTAGAAGTCCTAGACTCAGCAATCATACAACAAAAAGAAATAAAAGGCATCTGAATTGGCAAATAAATCATTAAACTCTCACTCTTTGCAGATGACAGGATACCCAAAAAAGTCCACCCCTAAACTGCTAGAACTCATACAGGAATTCAGCAATGTGGCAGGATATAAAATCAATGCACAGAAATCAGTTGCATTTCTGTACATCAACAAGACAGAAGAAAGAGAAATTAAGTTGATCCCATTTACAACTGCACCCGAAAACATAAGATACATAGGAATCAATCTAACCAAAGAGGCAGAGGAACTGTACTCAAAAAACTATAAAACACTTATGAAAGAAATTGAAGATACAAAGAAATGGAAAAGCGTTACACGCTCATGAATTTGAAGAAAAAACATTGTGAAAATATCTGTGCTACCTAAAACAATCTACATATTCAATGCAATTCCTATCAAAATACCATCAGCTTTTTTCACAGAGCTGGAACAAATAATCCTAAAATTTGTAGGGAACCAGAAAAGACCCTGAATAGCCAGAGGAATGTTGAAAAAGAAAACCAAAGTTGGCAGCATCACAATTCCAGACTTAAAACTGTATTACAAAGCTGTCATCATCTAAACATTATGGTACTGGCACAAAAACTGACACATAGATCAATGGAAGAGAATAGAAAGCCCAGAAATGGAACCCCAACTCTAGGTCAACTAGTCTTTGACAAAGCAGGAAAGAATGTCTAGTGGCAAAAAGACCGTTTCTTCAACAAATGGCATTGGGAAAATTGGACAGCCACATGCAGAATGAAACTGGACCATTTTCTTACACCACACAAAAATAGACTCAAAGTAGATGAAATACCTCAATGTGAGATAGGAATTCATCAAAATCCTTGGGGAGAACATAGGGAGCAATCTCTTCAAACTCAGCTGCACCAACTTCTTCCAAGACACATAGCCAAAGACAAGGGAAACAAGAGCAAAAAGGAACTATTAGGACTTCCTCAAGATAAGAAGCTTTTGCACAGCTAAGGACACAGTCAACAAAACCAAAAGACAACTGACAGAATGGGAGAAGATATTTGTGAGTGACATATCAGATAAAGGACTGGTATCCAAAATCTATGAAGAACTTATTAAACTTAATATCCAAAGAACAAATAATCCAACCAAGAAAGGGGGCAGAAGACACGAATGGACATTTCTCCTAAGAAGATACCAAACGTCCAACAGACACATGAAAAAGTGCTCAGTATCAGTTGGGATCAGGGAAATACAAGTCAAAACCTAAGTGAGATACCACCTTACACCAGTCAGAATGGCTAAAATTAACAAGGAAGGAAACAACGGATGTTGGTGAGGATGTGAAGAAACAGGAACCCTCTTACATTGTTGGTGGGAATGCAAAATGGTACAGCCATTCTGGAAAACAGTATGGAGGTTCCTCAAAAAGCTGAAAATAGAGCTACCCTATGACCCAGCAACTGCACTACTGGTGCAATTTACTCCAAAAATACAAATGTAGTGATCCAAAGGGGCACACGCACCCTAATGTTTATAGCAGCAATGTCCACAGCAGCCAAAATATGCAAAGAGCCTAGATGTCCATCGACAGATGAATAGATAAAGAAGATGTGGTATAGATATACAATGGAATACTATGCATCCATCAAAAAAATGAGATCTTGCCATTCACAATGACGTGGATGGAACTAGAAAGTACTATGCTAAGCGAAATAAATGTATCAGGGAAAGACAATCATCATATGATCTCACTGATATGTGGAGTTTGAGAAACAAGGCAGAGGATCATAGGGAAGAGAGGAAAAAAATGCAACAAGATGAAACCAGAAAGGGAGACAAACCACAAGAGACTCTTAATCTCAGGAAACAACTGATGGCTATTGGATTGGATGGGGGTGGGAGGGATGGGGTGGTTGGGTGATGGACATTGGGGAGGGTAGCTGCTATGGTGAGTGCTGTGAATTACTTAAGACTGATGAATCATAAACCTGTACACCTGAAACAAATAATACATTATGTGGTAATTAAAAAAAAATATCCCAATGAGTAATTTGTATTAAGAATATATACAGCACTCTTACAACTCTAGAATAAGAAAACAAACAGTTCAATGAAGATAGTAATGAAATTGAACACCTACTTTCCCAGAAAATAAACTTTTGCATGGCCAAAGGTTGTTGAGAAGATGCTCAGCATCTTTAATCATCAAGAAAATACAAAATAAAGGGGCACTAAAACATCTATTTATGCTTACTCAAAGTGCTAAAATTAAAAAGAGTGACAATACCAAATAGTGGTGAGATTCTGGAGCAATAGGACCTCTTCTATATTGTTTGTGGGAATGTAAAATGGTACAATAATTTCGGAAAATAACTTGGCAGTATCTTTGCATTTGATCCAGCAACTATGCTCCTAGATATTTATCCAAGATAAATGAAAACACAGTCCATTTTATATAAATGTTCATAGTAATTTTATTTATGATAATCAAGAACAGGAAACAGCCCAAGGGTCCATCAGTATAAGAAAGGATGTGTGCATCCTTGTATTATAATTATATATATGTGTGTGTGTAATATAAGAGAGTGTGTGGGTGGCTCAATTGGTTAAGTGTCTGCCTTCAGCTCAGGTCATGATCCCCATGTCCTGGGATCGAGTCCCACATCCTTACATAATGCAGTTCAAAAGACTTCACAAGACTCATGGTCTCTTTCTCACTCTCACTCATTATTCTAACATATAAAAAATTATGCAGAAAGAAAATGGTGCTTTCTAACAATACATTATAAAGTTATTTGCCAACAACTGCACTGGGCTGGACTACTGTAAACTTGAATTCTGAAGATTAAGGACCATGATCTTAATTAAGGATCCTGAGATTCAGATGACGATTTTCAAAACAGCACAATTTAATCTTCTAAAACAAAAGGAGTTCTTGGGGGAAGTCTGGGCCCAGTCATTCTATCTGAACATCTCTTGGAAGAATAATTAGCAGCATAAGCAAAGAAGTGGTGTGGGTTTTTTTTCTCCCCAAGAAAGTCTGTCACTTTACAGTTGACATCACCTGCTTTTTAATTCATGTGCATCTATGCCACATGAGTTTTGTGGGGGCCAAGGGCAGGCCACCACCATATGCACCACTGTAGCATATTGATTATGGTGAATTAAAGTTACTTAAGAAACAGCCAATGCAAAGGCACCATTTTGACCTTCCCCTGCTTTGTCTCCAGAAAGCAGGAAGTAAGTCCCCCATGTGAATGTTATTCTTTTCCATGCCAGGAGGTAAAGAGACACCTTCATCATTAAATATAGGTCATTTGGAAGTGAGAAAACCATATAAACAAACCTTGCTATTTTTACTAATTTACTATCTCAGCTGAAATTCTGTTTATAGGTCCTTACTAAATGAAATATCCATTCATAAGTGTTCTTTTTCTTATCAATTCCTCACAGATTTATTGTTTCTCTGTATAAAAAGTATAAAAACTGCCTCCCTGTGTCATTTCTTTGGATCTCAGTTTTATTTCATGGCTTCTGGTCACGTGTAATTGAATTTGTTTTTGTTCCATTAATTTGTCTCATGTCACTTCACTTCTTAGACCAGCTAGAAGAACCTGAAAGGGTACAGAAAAATTTCTGTTTACCAATTGTTTCTTCTGTAAAAATGCTGTTAGGCTGAGATTTCTTGAAATAATTATTCCCTTTTTCTCTTGCCAAAATATGGGGGTTTTAAGTGTTGCTCTTTGAAATACCCTCTGAGAGTTTTTATGCAACGAGGCCCGATGGCCTCTTCATTTCATTCACCCTGAGCAGCACCATATTCATTTTTTCAATGCAGGGGTCATCCTCATAAACTCTCATTAGAACTAAGGCTTACATGGCTTAGGTCCATTTAAAAACTACTGGGTTGGATCCTATTCTTAGCTGGGAGAGTAGTTGGCAAAAGGAATAAGAACACAAGCATCCTGCATCCTATCTGTAATGGAGAGAGCGCGTGTACTTGTCCGGCTTAGAAATGACCATGACAAAGAAGGGCCTGGTCATCATACAATGAAAAGAGTCCTGGATGCGAGTTAGTAGACCTGATGTTTGAGACTGACTCAGACATTAATTATATGATGCTGTGCAAATAAACATCTTCATTTTCATGACCCAAAGTGTCTTTGCCTACAGACTGACAAATTTCTAACTCCAATGTAGCAGAGGCTGTTGCTGCACCCAGGCAATTTTAGCTTTTACTATTTCTATGCATGTCAGTCCATTTCTAACTGCCAGGATTTGCATCTCTTTACCCAGCAGTAAAAAAGGCCAGAAATTCTGTAATTTAATGCACACCAGGAAGAGCTCTCCACCAGTGACTGATATTAGTTGGTGAATAACTATCCCAGCTCCCTTTCCAATTAGGTGGTATAATTCTGGTGAATGTAGTGCTCATAGTAGTTCCTGACAATAGTGACTTCCTTTATAATGGGAACATTAACCACTTTCTTTCCACCCCTCTCTGATTTCCCTACTGCCCTGGAATGCTTCCCAAATTAACAACTTGCACTTGACCCTTGTCTCAGTCTGTTTCTGGGGAATCCAAAGATAAAGCTTCCTATATTCTAACATCTGGGCTTTTTTTTTTTTTAAGAATTTATTTACTTGACGGAGAGAGCGAGATCATGAGTAGGCAGAGAGGCAGGCAGAGGGAGAAGGGGAAGCAGGCTCCCCGCCAAGCATAGAGCCTGATGTGGGACTCGATCCCAGGACCCTGAGATCATGACCTGAGCTGAAGGCAAAGGTTTTAGCCCACTGATCCACCCAGGTGCCCTGACATCTGGCCTTTTAAAAGCAAAGATAATTCCAAAAAAGACCCAATGTGGCATTAATAATATCCATGAAACAATTCTGTTATTCTTTGGGTTTTTAAATCCTAATTCTTTTTTAAATTCATTTTTATCTGTATTCAGTCTAGAAAAAAGAGTGTATACATTGAAAATGTATTTTTATCATTAAAGAACAACTAGTAACCCTCTTCCCTCATCCAGAGATAGCTAGCTTCAGTATTTTCGTGTATTTGGAGTATTACCTTTGACACTTTTTCAATTCATGTATGATCATGTGCCTATAAACATATAAGAAGGTTTCTGTCGTGCAGGAACAGATTATAAATATATTCCCATATCAGTAATTATACTTCTACATCATCATTCTTTTTTTTTGAAAGATGAAAAAATTTTTTTATTTGACACAGAGAGAGAGATCACAAGTAGACAGAGAAGCAGGCAGAGGGGGGGGGGGGGAAGCAGGCTCCGTGCTGAGCAGAGAGCCTGATGCAGGGCTCGATCCCAAGACCCTGAGATCATGACCTGAGCCGAAGGCAGAGGCTTTAACTCACTGAGCCACCCAGGTGCCCCTACATCATCATTCTTAACAGTAACAAAAGATTCATCATTCCAAAATGTCGTAATTCTAGGATTCTAATACTTTTCAATATATTATGATTTTTTTAAACAAATTCCCTGTTTTGGAAACTTGGACTATTTCTAATTTTTTATATTATAAACTGTGCTTTAATAGATACTCTTGCATGTTCATCTCTGTATAATCCCCCAAATACTTCTTAAAAGTGCCATCATTGGATCGAAAGGCAAGCATGATTTTAAGATACTGAATACATAATGTAAAACGGATTTCCCAAACACCCTTACTAGTAGTATATCCAAGTGACACCCCTGACAATGTTTGGCATTATTATGTTCTCAAAATCTACGTCATTTTAAAAGCTACAAACAGTAGCTCCTTATTCTGAGATATGTAATTGTATTCACTAATATGAGCTTATACGTTTTCCTGTTTATTAAGCACTTACATTTCTCCTTTAGTGAACTGCCTATTTTGCCCTTCTCTCATTTTTTCCTTTTGGGATATTCATCATCATTTACTGACGTTTAAGGGTTTGTTATGCAGAACATGATTAACCTATGCTGTCCAAGGTCCAAATCTCCTTCCCAATTGAGAAGTTCCCTTTAAACTTTGTATTGGGCTTTCCATACAGGCATAACATTTTGCCTGATGGAAACAATCAACCCTCATTTGTGGCTCCTGCCTGTGGTGTTACTTCAAATTTATGTAATTACACACCGGTATTTTCCTCTAGCATTTTTGTTTTGTTTTGTTTTCTACATTTAAGTCTTTATCTATCTGGAATTAATTTTATTTTTAGGTATGAAGTAAAGATATATCATTCTTTTTATTTCAGTAATTATTATTGCATTCCAACAAGGCCATGGGGATACGAAAGAATATGTTATAGCTTTTCTCCTCAAGTTCAGGCTGCTGAGAGAATGTATGTTCTTGTCTGTCTATTTCCTACTCGAGGGACTCTTATCACCATAGACTCATTTTTTGAGGCACCTGAGGCTTTGGAATAAGAAAGCTCAAACTGCCCCACAAGTGGCATGAAACTCTTGAAATTCAGACTTGTAGTGTTCTCATCAAGAATACTGAAGGAAGACTGGAGGGTCCAAGAACTAAGCCAGGAAAGCTTCCACACCAACCCTTTCTTAGCATCTTAGTTTAAATATCTAAGTAAAAGACAACTCTCTTTAGCAGGCATTGCCTACTTTCAGACTAACAATAACCTTCTCATTTCTGCGTGCTCCGTAAACAAAGTGCCATCTCCACAAGCAGAGTGCTTTGAGCAAAGAACACATTAAGGTAATCTCAAAGTAACTGCTAAATGCCAGGCTATAGCTCTTGATTTGTGAAACAGGAATGCTTTGAGATTAGTGCCAGCCCTCCACACACACGCTCATACACCCTTATTCAGCCATTTCACACAATTCCCACATGCATCAGAAGTACGCTGTGAGAAAAAAAAAAAAAAAGAAGTACACTGTGAGGAAGGGCAGGCATTTTTATCCCAACTTCCAGATATATAAACTGAGGCTCAACTACAAATGAGCAATGGAAAATCACAGCGTCTCTAGAAGTATGTAGGTCCCTAGGCTTCTGTAGATAGTGACGCAATACAGAACATTTCTCTAACAACCCACAGCACACTCTCTCCTCTTCTTTCTGCTTCTTCACAGCTCTGTGACCTAGGGCAAATTACTCAACCTCTCAGAACTTCTATTTACTTATCTTTGAAGCAACGGGACTGAATTAGGTATTAAAAGGCCTCCAGCACAAACATTTTATGAGGTATTTTTCCACTATTAACATTTGTAACTCCTCTACAGCTAACGGTAAAAATTCAGGGTTCCGAGGGGTGCCTGGGTGGCTCAGTGGGTTGGGGGTCTGCCTTCGGCTCAGGTCATGATCTCCGGGTCCTGGGATCAAGCCCCGCATAGGACTCTCTGCTCGGCAGGGGGCCTGCTTCTTCCCTCTCTCTCTCTGCCTGCTTGTGGTGTCTCCCTCTCTCTCTCTCTCTCTCTGTTAAATAAGTAAAACTTAAAAAAAAACCACATATAGCCTTCTCCGGCTATTCTAACTAAACTCCTCACCCCGACATACATGCTTTATCTCTTCTTCTTAAAAGAAAACAAAACAAAAAAAAAACCTCAGGGTTCCGAAAAACTCACAGGAAGCCAAGCTTACATTTGAATTGCAAACAGTCAGTAAGAGCTTGGTGATCTTAATCTTCCATTTATTGGGTTGCTCGGATGTGTAAGATTGATGGCATTCATAGCTTCTCAGGAGAGAGCTTGAGGAGCAGGATCGCAAACACTGTCCATTGCATTAGCAATATCATTTAAGGAAATTGGTACTCCTCCCCTTCTCCTATCTCCGCCTGAGATAATGCACTAAATTTTTTTCAGAATGGGAAGGGAATTATTGACTAAAGATAGTCTAACAGGCCTGTTTCATTTTAGGAGCTTTAAAACTAATAGCAGCTAAGAATAAGACTTAGAGGGGCTATAATAGCAAAATGAGCATCAGAAACCTGGATCTCTTTTCCTAGAGCCCAGCTATTTCTACACTGTCAGAGTAAATTATTGACAAAACCATCTGGCCCTTTGCAAGAGAACAGCCTACTCCCCAGTTCTGAGCAGGTGATATGTTTTAGTCTGTCAATGGAGATAGAAGCCGATTTTTTGTCTCAAAGCATTGATAATTTCTCTAGACTTGCATTTCCTATGTGTGAACTATTCTTATCTCTAAATGCCAGAAGGGAACAACATCAGTTTGAAGGCTGAGAAAGATGAAATAAAAAGCAAACAAATTGATTGCAAGCATACCTGGGCGATGGGTATTCAATGCTGCTTGACCTGGATCAAGCATCATATCCACATTCTCTAGAGCAAATGTGGTCAGTGTTCCACCCTCCACCTGTTTTTATAGTATTAAAGCTTCTGTGTGTGTACAGGGAGGGAAAGGTCTGGTCCCCTGGGGGAAAGAGAAGCTTTTCTTTTTTCTCATACCAGAGCAGATCTTCCTTGGTAATTATGGGGTCAGAATATGAACTGAGGATCTTTATACTCAGCACAACAGTACTTACTTAGTTCTGCTCATCTACTCTTGCCCAGGAGCAGTGAAGCTGGATCTGGCTCCACTGCAAGCCTGGCCTCCTGGCTGCCACTCCAATTTAGGAAGCTGAGTGGGAGAAAATAAAAAAGGCCTAGCCATGTGAGCTTTTCTGTTCTACCTCTTCTAAAGGAAATGAGCCTCAGAAGCAAGCACATGCTCGTCTGTTTGTCCCCTAGTTTACCTATGTCCACAGTCATCGCTAAGTGCAGCATTTATACTGCCTTCCAGGTCCCTTTCCTTAAAGAGCTCATTACTCAAAAATAAGGGAGATGTTTATCAATTTAGGTTCCCTCTTTGAATTTGAACTAACTTTTATTGTAGTTCAAAAATATTCTGGGTTTCTAATAGGGACTATTTCGTTGTCTATCCAGTTTTCTTTTTTATTTATTTGTCCTCATTTTTAGTTTCAGAGTACTTAAATGAGTGTCCATTCTCTCATGTCTTTTTTTGATAATTTATTTTTTTATTAAGATATAATGTGTTATTTGCCCCAGGGTCCATGTCTGTGAATCATCAGGCTTACACATTTCACAGCACTTACCATAGCACATACCCTCCCCAATATCCATAACCCAGCTACCCTATTCCCCCCCAACCCCCAGCCACCCTCAGTTTGTTTCTTGAGTTTAGGAGTCTCTTATGGTTTGTCTCCTTCCTGATCCCATCTTGTTTCATTTCCCTCTCCCATCTCCCCATGACCCCCCACCCTGCCTCTCAAATTCTTCGTATCAGAGAGATCATATGATAATTGTCTTCCTCTGACTTATTTCGCTTAGCATAATACCCTCTAGTTCCATCCACATCGTTGCAAATGGCAAGATTTTGTTTCTCTTGATGGCTGCATAGTATTCCATTGTGTGTGTGTGTGTGTATATATATATATATATATATATATATATATATATATATATATATACCACTTCTTTATCCATTCATCTGTTGATGGACATCTAGGTTCTTTCCATAGTTTGGCTATTGTGGACATTGCTACGATAAACATTGAGGTGCACATGTCCCCTTGGATCATTACATTTGTACCTTTAGGGTAAATACCCAGCGATTGCTGGGTCATAGGGTAGCTCTATTTTCAACTTTTTTATCTAAGCAAAAGATCAACAAGGAAATAAAGGCTCTACATGACACACTGGACTAGATGGACATCACAGATCTATTCAGAACATTCCATCAGAAAGCAACAGAATGCACATTCTTCTCTAGTGCACATGGAACATTCTCCAGAATAGATCACGTCCTGGGACACAAATCAGGTCTCAACCGGTACCAAAAGATTTGGATCATTCCCTGCATATTTTCAGATCACAATGCCATGAAACTAGAACTCAATCATAAGAGGAAAGTTGGAAAGAACTCAAATACATAGAGGCTAAAGAGCATCCTACTAAAGAATGAATGGAAAAAAAAAAAAAAGAATGAATGGGTTAACCAGGAAATTAAAGAAGATTTTTAAAAAATCATGGAAACAAATGAAAATGAAAACACAACTGTTCAAAATCTTTGAGACACAGCAAAGGCGGTCCTGAGAGGAAAGTATATAGCAATAGAAGACTTTCTCAAGAAACAAGAAAGATCTCAAATACACAACCTAACTCTACACCTAAAGGAAGTAGAGAAAGAACAGCAAAGAAAGCCTAAACCCAGCAGAAGAAGAGAAATAATAAAGATCAGAGCAGAGCAGAGCAGAAATCAATGAAATAGAAACTAAAAGAACAGTAGAACAAATCTCTCATGCCTCTTACTAAAAGCATTAACCCTATTAAACAAATGAAAACATCCTGTTTAGGGGGATTTTCAGGGCTTTGAAATTAGTTTTTATGATAGTCTAATGGTGCATATGTAACATTATGCATTTGTTAAAACCTATAGAAATTTATGATACAAACAGTGAATCTTAAGGTATGCAAATTAGAAAAAAAGTCATTTTGTAGGTCAGGATCTCAGGAAGGAATGCAGACTATGATGAGAGAATCTAACTCTGTTAAAAATGTATGAAACAATCTCTCTGATGAGTTTGGGAATAAGAGGTGCTGACCTAAGTAACTCTAGAAATGAGTAGATTTTATAAGGTGAGAGACAAAAAGAACTATACAGAAGCACTGTATTCTAGGTTAACATTTTTGCCCATAGGAGCGTGGGTAACAATTCTGACCTGCTATGGAATGGAATAATTAAATAAAAAGATGTTGGATTATGGGAGTAAGGATTCTCCCTGTAAAAGTGAGGATTTACAGATAAGCAAAGGGAAAAGCTAGAAAGATCCATGTAGTAATGTAGAAACTTCAAGAAGAAATCTTAACTTAAAATATAGATGATTACATAAATATTTAAAGACACATGTTATACATGGGTTTGTATATACACATAAGTTTCTCAGTTCTGTCAACTGAGAAGGTCTAAAAGAAATGACACCCAATAAGAATGAGTACACCTAGGATTCAGATTTCAATCTCTAATACCATGCTCCAATAAAATGAATGAGAGATCCTTGGAAAATGACTGCTTTTAGGACTGGAGGAGGAATTACACCAGGTGAGTCTGCACTATCTTGTGCCCGAAGGTAAGGATGTGGGAAACAACACACCCACAATGACCGAGGAACACAATCATTCAAAGGAACACAGAAGCTAATTTAAAGCGCTCTTAATATCTAAAACTAAAATAATTTAAACAACAAAGTAAATAAAGCAGCACTAGACTTCAAGTATAATATACATTTCCAAGAGTCCAATGACATAAATAAAAGATTAAATAAGTAGAGAAAGTTCCCATGCAAAAGAATTTCAAGTAACTCCCCACTCCTTAAGTGTAGGTGTATATCATGACTTTCTTCCAAAGAATACAGTAGAGAAAGAAGGAGAAATCATAACTTTATAGTAAAGACACCTTACGAACACTTAGTTAAGGGTTAACATCAAGAGTATAAAATCAGGGGTGCCTGGGTGGCTCAGTGGAGTCTGCATCCTCCTCTCTCTCTGCCTGCCTCTCTGCCTACTTGTGATCTGTCAAATAAATAACTAAAATCTTTAAAAAAAAAAAAAAAGAGTATAAAATCATATTGATACTGTGTACTCCTGATACAGTCTGATGAGAATAATGTTTTACTTTTGTGTTCTTCCTCCCCAAACCCACAATGCTATTCTAATCATGAGAAAAACATTATTTTTCAATATAGTGGCATCCAATGATATATCTGAAGAGTATTCTTTAAAACTGTCAAGGCGGGGCACCTGGGTGGCTCAGTGGGTTAAAGCCTCTGCCTTCGGCTCAGGTCATGATCTCAGGGTCCTGGGATTGAACCCCGCATCGGGCTCTCTGCTAGGCAGGGAGCCTGCTTCCCCCCCTCTCTCTGCCTACTTGTGATCTCTCTCTCTCTCTCTCTGTCAAATAAATAAAGTTTTTAATAAAACTATCAAGGCATCGAAAACAAGGGAAGTCGAGAAACTGTCACAACCAAGAGGAACCCAAGAAGACACAACATTTTTTTTATTTTATTTATTTGACAGAGAGATCACAAGCAGGATCTAGTTACCCTCATCAGCCTATCATCTCAGTGAGCTCTGGGGCCCTAGCCCACATCAGCCCCAAATGTCCCACCAAGGCAACTACAGGGCAGTGCACACCAGGACACCCTTGGGGAGCACTCACTACAGCTCCAGCCTTCACGCCAAGGTGACACATGGGCAAAGCACCCTGGAATTTTTCAGGCTTACAGTAGTTCAGTTTCAGACGGCTTGCTAGTGCCTCCCAGACAGATTACTCTGAGATCTTCTGGTTGAGACCTCCTTCAGACCCAGCCACCTCATCAGGGCACCTCCTGTGCAGAGTGCCCTCTAACACCCTGCCCACACTAGTCTTGGCTCCAGTCACCCAGAGAGGGCACTCTCTGCACACAGCACCCTAGGACACCCCAACTTATACCTACTTCAGCCTCAGCTGTCCCGCGATCGTACCCTCACTGTGGATAGTCCCAAGACACCTCAGTCTGCATGCATTTCAGCTTCAGCTATTTTGCCAGGGCACACTCTGTGCAGAGAGCCCAGGGACTATGCAGCCCATGCCCACTTCAGCTTCAGCTATCCTTCCAAGGCACCCTTTGAATGGAGAGCCCAGGGACCTCCTGACTCACATACTGCCTCAGCTCTAGCCACCTGCCAGGGCACACCCTGCATGGAGCATGAGAGTTACCCCAGCTTGCACATACCTCAGCTTCCTCTGTCCTGCAAGGGGGCCTAATTTACCTGGGCTTGGACCAGGTCCAGCTTCTGCTGTTCCTCCAGGATGCTTGCTACATGGAGAGCCCCAGAACCTCCTCGCTCACACCCCCGCTCAGCTTCAGCCAGCCTGTCAGAGAGCCCTCTATGTAGAGAGCCCCAGAACCTCCCATATTATATCTACTTTAACTTCAGCTACCCTGCCAAGATGGCCTCTGGGCATAGAGCCTTGGGGCACTCCTGTCTTCACCTGTTTCAGCTTCAGCTGTCCTGCCAGGGGTATCATCTGCATGAAGAACACTGGGACAGCCCAGCCTGGACCTACTTCAGCTTCAGCTGTCCTCTGTGGAGAGCCTAGGTATTGCACCGACCTGTGCACACTTCAGCTTTAGCTGTCCTTCCATGGCACCCGTGGTGTGGAGAGCCCCAGAACCTCTCATCTTGAACCACTTCAGCTTCAACTGTCCTGTCCAACCACTTTCTGCACAGAGAGCCTCAGGACCACCCCAGCCCACACCTATTTCAGCTCTAGTCAGCCTACCATGGCAACCCCAGCATGGAGTATTCCACGATCCCTAGTCCACACCACCCACAGCTCCAGGCAGCCAGCATGAGCACACACAGTCTGAAAAGGCTATGACCCCACACAAGACCATTCCTTCAAATTCAGAAGTAGTTGTACTACCTAATCCATAGAACCAAAGAAAGTCACTAAAATGGGAAAACAGGGATATGCTGCAAAATAAAGAACCTCAGAAAAACCTCAGAAAAAGAACTAAATGAAACAAAGATAGTCAATATGCCTGATGAAGAATTTAAAGTAATTATTGTAGATATGATTACTGGGCTGTTGAGAAGAGTAGAAAAACTCAGACCTTCAAAAAAAAAAAAAAAGGGAGAGAGAGAGAGAACATATAAAAAAGAAGCAATCAGAGTTGAAGACGGCAATAATTGAAATGAAAAGTACTGTAGAAGGAATCAACAGTAGATTAACAGCTACAGAAGAATGACTCAGTGATCTGGAAGACAAGATAATGGAAACCACCCAAGTTGAAGACCAAGGAGAGAAAACAATTTTAAACACCAGGATAGTTTAAGTATTCTCTTGGTCAATATCATCCAAAGAAAGAAAAAAATGAAAAAGAAAAAAAAAGAAGTTCATGTTATAGGGGTTCCAGATGAAGAAGAGAGAGAGAAAGAGGCAGAAAACTTATTTGAAGAAGTAAGAGCTGAAAAATACCCTAACCTACAGAAAGAAATAGACATCCAAGCTCATGATGCAGAAAGAGTTCCAAACAAGATAAAACCAAGGAGGTGCAAACCATGACACATAATCATTAAAATGTTGAAAGTTAAATATAAACTGACAATTTTAAAAGCATAAAACATTGGGGAGGGTGTGTGCTATGGCAAATGCTGTGAAATGTGTAAGCCTGATGATTCACAGACTTGTACCCTGGGGTAAATAATACATTATATGTTAATAAAAAAATTAAAAAAAAAATTAAAAAAATAAAAAAAAAAAATAAAAGCATAAAACAAGAAGCAAAAAGTTACATTCAAGGAAAAAGCCATAAGGCTATCAGCTGATTTTTCAGTAGAAGCTTTGAAGGTCAGCAGAGAGTGGCATGCTATATTCAAAATCCTAAAATGAAAAACCAACAATCAAGAATACTCTACCAGCAAAGTTATCAATGAGAATTGAAGGAGAGATAATTTCCCAAACAAACAAAAGTTAAAGGAGTTTATCACTATCAAACCAGCCTTACAAGAAAAGTTAAAGGGAATTCTTTAAGTGGAAAATGTTATAATTAAACATAAGAAAATTATCAACCAAAATATGTATTGTATGTCAACATATACAGAAAATATGGAGAGAGTAAAAAAAAAGTTGTTTTTAGAATGTGTTTGAACCTAAATGACCATCAAATTAATATAGACTTCTCTATACCAAGAATGTAACATATGAAACTCATTGTAACTACAAACCCAAAACCTGTAATGGAAATACAAAAGATAGAAAGAAAACCAAACATAACACTATAGAAACTCAGTCACAAAGAGAGCAAGAATGGAAGCAAGAAACAGAGATGAACTACAAAAACAACCAGAAAACAATAAAATGGACAATAAGTATATAACTATCAATTATTTTAAATGTAAAGGGCCTAAATACTCCAATCAAAACACATAGGGTGGTAGAATGAATTAAATAAAAAAAAAGATCCATCTATATACTGTCTAGAAGAGACTCACCTGAGACACAAAGACACATGCAGGCTGAAAGTAAAGGGATGGAAAAACATTCACCATGCAAATGGAAGCCAAAAAATAAGCCAGGGTAGCAATACTTATATCAGACAAAAGAGACTTTAAAACAAAGACTGTAACAACAGGCAAAGAAAGGCATTATATAATGATAAAGGGACCAATCCAAAAAGAGGCTATTCCAGTTGTAAGTATCTACACACCCAATACTAGCGCACCTAGATATATAAAGCAGATATTAATGGATATATAGAGATATTTATGGTAATACAGTAATAGTAAGGAACTTTAACACCTCACTCACATCAATGGATAGAAAAACAACACAATCACATCCAGACAGAAAATCAACAAGGAAACAGTGTCTTTGAATGACATAGTGGCCTAGATGGACATAACAGAAATATACAGAACATCCCATCCAAAGGAACAGAATCGATATTTGTTCTAAATGCACATGGAACATTCCTTAGAACAGACCACATGGTACGAAACAATAAAGTCAGTATATTTAAGAAGACTGAAATCATGCATACTTCTTTTTCCAAACATAAAAGTATAAAACCAGAAAACAAACAAAGAAAAATACTGGAAAAAATACCAACACATAGAGGTTAAACAACATAATACTAAACAACCAATATGTTAATGAAGAAATCAAAGAAGAAATTTAAAAATACATGGAGGCAAGTGAAAATGAAAACACAATGGTCAAAAATCTTTGGGACACAGCGAAAGCAGTTCTCTAAGAGGCAAGTTTATAGCGATACAGACTTATCTTAAGAAATAAGAAAAAGCTCACAAAAACAATCTAATATTATACCTAAAGGAACCAGAAAAAGAACAAAATTCTTTTAGTTGATGGAAGAAAATAATAAAGATAAAAGCAGAAATAATTGAGAGCAACTAAGAACAACAGAAAAGATCAGAGAAACCAAGAGCTGGTTCATTGGAAAGATAACCAAAACTATAATTCTTAGCCAGACTCATAAAGAATAAAAGAAAACATATCCAAATAAAATTATCAACAAAAGAGGAGAAATAAAACTGATACCACAGAATTATAAATAATTATAGGAGAATACTACAAAGAATTATATGCCAACTAGTTAGATATCCTGGAAGAAATGGATAAATTCCTGGAAACATACAATCTTTCAAGAATGAATCAGGAAAAATAAAAAAATGTGGAAAGACAAATGATTAGTAATGAATTTGAACTGGTAATCAAAAAAAAAACAAAAAACAACAAAAAAACAACATAAATGTCCAAGACCAATGGGTTCACTGGTGAATTCTACCATCACTTAAAGAAAAGTTAATACCTATACTCTTTATTTTAAAAAAATAGAAGAGCTATGTATTTCTTTCCAAATACATTCCACATGGCCAGCACTACACTGATAATAAAACCAGACAAAGGCATCAAAAAGATGGTAAGTATTGGACCAATATCTCTGAAAAACAGATGCAAAAATCCTCTACAAAATATTAGCAAACTGAATCCAAAAACACATTAAAGGTTCATTCACCACAATCGAGTGTAATTTATTCCATGGATGCAAGGATGGTTCAATATTCACAGATCAATCAATGTGATACAACGCAACAAAAAGGATAAAAATCATATGAACATATCAATAGACATTGAAAACACATTTGACAAAATTTAAATTAGTTCATGATTAAAACTCTCAATAAAGAAAGTTAGAGCTTTTCCTCTAAGATCCAGAATAAGAGAAGGATGTCCAATCTCACCACTTATATTCAACATAGTACTGAAAATCTTAGCCACAGTGACCACACAAGAAATAGAAGTAACAGACATTAATATTGGTTAGAAAAAAGTTAAACTACCATAATTTTTAAATGATATCATGCTATACTGCAAAAAGACTCCACCAAAAAATTACTATAAGTAACCAATAAATGCATAAAATTGGTAGGAAACAAAATTAATACATAGAAATCAAGAGCATTTGTATACACTAATAATGAAGTAACAGAAAGAAAATCTAAGAGAACAATTCTATTTACAATTGCACCAAAAAGAAAAAATGCCTAGGAATAAACTTACTGAAGAAGGTGAAAGACCTGTACTCTAAAAACAGTAACACAATGATGAAAGAAATTGGAGATGATACAGATGGAAAGATATTCCATGTTCATGGAATGGAAGAATTTATATTGTTAAAATGTCCATAGTACCCAAAGCAATCTACAGAGTGAATGCAATCCCTGTGAAAATACCAATAGCATTTTCTACAGAAATAGAACAAGTAATACTGAATTTTGTATGGAACCACAAAAAACGCCATACAGCCAAAGCAACATTGAAAAAGGAGAAAAAAGCTACAGGTATCACAATTCCCGATTTCAAGAAATACTACAAATCTATAATAACCTAAACAGTATGGTACTGGCACAAAATATATACAAATATCAATGGAAGAGAAAAGACATCCCAAAAAAATACCACACATATAAGGTCACTTAATCTATGACCAAGGAGTCAAGGATATACAATGGGGAAAAGACAGTCTCTTCCATTAATAAATGGTACTGGGAGAACTGAACACCAAAGATGAAAGTGGATCACTTTCTTACACCATACACAAAAATAAACTCAAAATGTGAAGACCTAAATGTGAGTGCTTGGGTGACTCAGTTGGTTAAGCACCAACTTTAATTTCAGTTCAGGTCATGATCTCAGAGTTGTAAAATTGAACCCTGAGTCAGGCTCTGTGCTAGCTGGGGAGCCAGCCTAAGATTCTCTCTCTCTCTCACTGACTCTTTCTAGCTTAAGATTCTCTTCCTCTCACTGACTCTCACCAGCTTAAGATTCTCTCTCTCTCACTGCCCTTTCAAAAAGAAAAAAAAAAAAAAAAGCCCTAGATGTGATACCTAAAAACAGAAAAATTCTGTAAGAGAATATAGGCAGTAATTTCTTTGACACTGACTCTACCAACACTTCTAGATGTGTCTCCTAAGGTAAGAGAAACAAAAACAAAAACAAACTCTTGGGACTACATCAAATAAAAACCTTTTGCAGAGCAAAGAAAACCATCAACAAAACAAAAAGGCAACCTACTGAATAGGAGAAGCTATTCACAGATGATACATCCTATAAAGGGCTCATATCCAAAACATATAAAGAATGTAACTCAACACTAAAAAAAAAAAAAAAAAATCCCATTAAAAAAAATGCACAGAGTAACAGGACCTGAGTAGACAGTTTTTCAAAGAAGATATACAAATGGCCAGAGACACAGGAAAATATGTTCAACATCACTAATCATCAGGAAAATGTAAATCAAAAACACAATGAGACATCACCTCACATCTGTCAAAATGTCTAAGATCAGGAAGACCAGAAATAACAAAAGTTAATGAGGGTGTAATGGAAAAGAAACTCTGTGCACTGTTTGTGGGAATGTAAACTGGTACAGCCACTGTGGAAAACAGTACTGAGGTTCCTACAAAAATTAAAAATTCAAATTCCATTTGCTATAATAATTCCATTACTAGATATTTATAAAAAGAAAATGGGCACACTAATTCAAAAAGATATATGCACCCTTATGTTTATTGCAGCATTATTTACAATAGCCAAGACAAGGAGGCAACCCAAGTAGCCAATGATAGATGAATGGATAAAGAAGATGTGGGGTGTGTGTGTGTGTGTGTGTGTGTGTGTGTGTGTATCCATATATACAAAGTAGTATTACACAGCTATAAAAAGAAGGTGAGATCTTGCTATTTGTTACAACAAGGATGGACCTAGGTGGTATTATGCTAAGTGAAATAAGTCAGGCAGAGAAAGACAAATACTTCATGATTTTACTCATATGTGGAATCTAAAAAACAACACAAATGAATAAACAATAGAAAAGCACAATCAGACCTAGAAATATAGAGCAAAAACTGATGGTTGCTAGAGAGGAGGGGGATAGGTGGGATGGGCAAAATGAGTAAAGGATAGTGGGAGATTTAGGGTTCCAGTTAGGGAATGGATAAGTCATGAGAATAAAGGTACAGCACAGGGCATACAGTCAATGATACTGTTACAGTGTTGTATGGTGACAGATAATAGCTACACTTGCAGTGAGTGTAGCATAACATAGAGAGATGCTGAATCACTGTGTTGTACACCTAAAACTAATATAATAATGTGTGCTATCTATACTCAAGTTAAAAAAAGATTTTTTTAAGAGAACATGTCCGGATAATGATAATAGCCAAGAAGTATTAAGCATGTGATACAGGCAAATCAATGAATCAAGGCTTGGAATAACCATATGACAACACGCACAACAGTGGAGGTACAATTAACCCGAATTTATATAAGAAGAAATTGAAGCTATAAGATGAAGTGACTTTCCCAAGTTTACAGAGGCAGTGGGTGGCAGAACCAGGATTCCAAGTCAGGTCTGTCTGACTTAAGAGTCCTGAGTCTCTGCAAGGTGTACAAGAGTCTCATTAATGGCCATAAAGAATCGTTCTGAAGTCCCTTCTACCAACTTCTAGATACGCTAATTTTACTAAGTTGTCTGTGCTATATCTAGCAGTCACTGTGAAATGAAGCATTTGTCCTTTCTTCTACCCAAGGGTTGGGAAGGCAAGACACTTAGAGAAGTTCAAGTCCTGGGAAAGCAGCCAAGGAATCCGGCTTCAGCACAACAACCCATCCCGTTTGGATGGCACTTGGTGATTTCAAAGTGCTTTCCAAGGACTCTCACTTGATCTTCCCAACAAGCTCATGAGGCTGGAACCATCATCCAACCCTTAGTGATGAGGAAACTGAAGTTTGGAGATACACAATGGCTTTCCTTGAGGTGGCACAAATGGCATAGGGCAGAAATACACTGCTGAATCAGAGTTCATATTCCTAGTCTACTTCATTTTCCACACTATGAGACTCTGGCACAATTTAGAGAGGTTGCCACAACCCATTTTCAGACTTTATTTTGACAGTTTCCTACTTTTTCTTCAATTTTCATTCTTGCTGAGGGAACTATGAGGTGACAGTACTCAGGATTCCTAAATGCTGAGGAAAAAAATATGATTCCTGGTTAAAAACAATATTCTTACCTTCATAGATTTGTGTTTTCCTTAATTCACTAGTTTTTTCATTAATGAACCTTTCTACTGACCATCTGTATGATTTATTAGGTAGATAAACACTACAAATTTCCGTCCTCAAGAGCAAATATCCATTTGCTTTTCATCTCAACTCCTGTGCAAAATTACTTCAGGAAGGCTTTTAAAATCCCAACAACAACAAATCCTTCACATATGTAGAATGATAGACCAATAAGAGTAAATTTCCTAAGCAACTTTGACTCACAGTATGCCAGAGAGAGGGATGAATAGATGGGTCTATATAATCATTAATAAAATCATGGATTACTGTTAAACTTTTTCATTATGTCACTTTAGGGAGAGAGAAGAGATTAGGGATACCCAATCAACTAGGCAAATTAAATTATCACACAACATCTCCATTGTTCATTTGAGCTGCTCAAATGATTGAATAAGCTCTCCTTTCATTTGATCCTAACAATGAAGTGTATCTCAATTGGTGCTATTAAAGACCAAACAAAATTGATGATGGAATGAAAATTGGTTCAGCGGCTAGAATCACTAACTAGTATGTAATGAGCATTTTTATTAAAAATCATGTTTAATAGTCATGATTTATAATTAGTGATTTATTTTAAGATGGGCTAGTTACTTGGGGTTTTATGTTGTATATTATGGTAGTAAAACTTAATGGTATTTTTTCCTAAAGAGAAAAAATAATCTACCAATTAAAAAAATACACTATAAAAGCAAGAAAAGCTTTTTTAAAACATGGAAAAAGGTACAATGGGATTAACTACAATATCGATAGGATGTGTTTTGAGTCAGTCTTCTGACATACACAGTAAAAATACATCTAATTAAGTTAATGGAAATATTAAAGGTTAAATCAAGAATTTTTAACAATTTTCTCTCTCCATATATGTGTTTATGTGTGTAGAGGTTGAGGAAAATGGCTTTTTTTTTTTCCTTCATAAGGTGATCCTGCTAATGACACTATCTCTTACTAGTGAAAGCTTTAACCATATCAGATAAATTTAGAACACGAAAAAACCTTGCCTATTTATGGAAGTCAGAGGCAACAGGCCATGTCTACATTCATATCCATGCTTAAAGGTCCCAACAAGAAGATGGTTGTCTAGACATTGAGAAAAAAGAATCCAACAGAAAGAACACACACTTTCAAGTCTGGCAGTCACTGATTTAAATCCAAGTTGTGCATTTACTAATGTTGTTACTAAAAATAAACTAATCTCTTGAACCTGATCTGTGAAATCTGGATGACGACATCTGTGTTATAAAATTGATCTGAAAGTTACCTGAGGTGGTAAGTACCATGTCTAGCACAGTGCTACATAGTAGGCATGTAAATGTAGCAATTATTAGTGGCACTATAAATACTGCTAATAACCCTAAAAATACATCGTGCACATACTCTATGCCAGAAGGTTCTAATGGAAACTTCAAACACAGCAACATTTTTTTTAAAGAATTTATTTATTTATTTGACAGAGAGAGAGAGAGAGATCACAAGTAGGCAGAGAGGCAGGCAGAGAGAGGGGGAAAGCAGGGTCCCCGCTAAGTCGAGAGCCCGATGCGGGGCTCGATCCCAGGACCCTGAGATCATGACCTGAGCCGAAGGCAGGGGCTTTAACCCACTGAGCCACCCAGGGGCCCCAAACACAGCAACATTTTATTGTGTGCAGAACTTATTTATAGCCCTAGACATACTGGCCTAAGTGTGAGGAAATGGTTTTTCTTAACTAACTTGGCTATGAGACCAAAAAACAGTTGTAGTTTGAGTATATGGGTGCTCTAATGCATATGCTCAAATTACCCACTTAGGAATTTAACATACAATCATTTACTCTCTGAAATTCTTTAAAAGATCAGGTATTGGGGTGCCTGGTGGCTCAGTGGGTTAAGCCTCTGCCTTCGGCTCGGGTCATGATCTCAGGGTCCTGGGATCGAGCCCCACATAGTGCTCTCTGCTCAGCAGAGAGCCTGCTTCCCTCCTCTCCTGCTGCCTGCCTCTCTGCCTACTTGTGATCTCTCTCTCTGACAAATAAATGAATAAATACAATCTTAAAAAAGATCAGGTATTGTGCCATTTTCAGTCTTTCCTTAGCACAAAGTGTAATTGAATATTAACTCAGAATGTATGTTCCATAAGTATGGCTGATGAAGTTTTAGAATATAAGTGAGGTTCGTTGGCATGAGGTCCAGAGCCAAGATCAAGAAAGAATTCTTAAGACATCTCTGATGCAAAAGATGATTTTATTAAAGCATGGGGACAGGACCCGTGGGCAGAAAAAGCTGCTCTGGGTTTGTGAGGTGTGGTTGATTATATACTTAGGAGTTGGCAAGGTGAGGACAAAGAGGGTCCTCAATCCAGAAGGACTGTCATACGCTAAGGAAGACTCAGCATAACAGAGACCTGGTTATTGTCAAGCCAAGGGTGTTTTTCCCTCTAATGAGGCACTAACATGAAGACAGTTGGGAGTTTCCTGGAGGAATGTTCCATTCTTCTTAGCACATGTCCTTGTCAATGGGCTTCAGGTTTAGAAGAAATTCAATTTTATTTGCAGTTCCTTCTGCCTCAGCCTCTCTCAATTTTATGGAGGAGAGGGTGATGTTAGGACTTCAGGAAACACACCCATGGGTCTCTGGAAGTTAGGCTATTGATAAGCAATCTTCTTCCTTGCAAATCACTAGGACATTTGTAAACTGAGGGAGACGCCTGTCCTGCAGGACTGTGATCTCCATTAGTTAACCATTTGTTTTTCCTTAGGAGTGTTTGAGGAATACCACATATCATGGGCGGGGCGTTGTGTAGGGTGCCAGCTTCTGCTTTGTCCTCAGCTAGCCTTCTGCTCCCTCATCATGGGGACCTTTCTTTGTGACCACCATATCACCCGTACTTTGCACAATGCTTGGCACATATGAGAAAAAGTTAACCACTTCTGGACTGAAAAAATGCATGACTGGATGGTCTTTCTGAATGATATTGCTCCTATCAGCCAATGAAGTACAATACATATGAGGACAAAGAATTCTGATGTTCCACACATCCATACAGTAACAAAATAAGAACCACAAATATCTATTCAAAAATGAAGACGGTAAGGTCCTGGAATTTATAAATGAAACAATCTCCTTTAGATTTATGAATTATATTTTTTTGCAGAGATCTTTTTTCAATGAGGAGAGTGAATTATATGAAGGGTAAAAGTAATAATCCCTCAGAAAACTCACAGCCAAGGAAGGAAAATGAAGTGGGCATTAAGAAATCAGGTAACATTTGACAGGTTCTTAGAATGCCACCAATACTCATAATGAAACCTTATGTATTTGTGAGATTCCAGAATGTTAAGGAAATAAAAATTGGAAAGATGACTAGGACACACAAAAAAGTAGGAATTCACAAAGGAAATACATGCACAAAGACAAGGCTAGGCAAACTAAAACTTTATCACAGGCTTGGGTTTTGGCCCCTTGTCCTTGTAAACTATACTAGATTACATGGAATCAGAAAGATGTCTTTACAACTTGAGAAGTCTAGGTTCCCCTTTTCCTAGGACTCAATCTAGCTTCTATTGGCCCTTCTAACAAGATGGGACAAAGCATGCAAAACAGACTTCCTACAGAGATAGCAAAGGCTCAACTGTTTTGTCTCCCATTAATGGGGTAAAACGAAATCAAAAATAAACAAGCAAAAACAACAAGGGAGACAGAGAAAGATACGACTGTTTATTTCTCATGTGCAAACAGCTGTTAGCTCATGTTACTTCTAGCTTCATGGATGAGCATGACCAAAAAGAGAGCAGATGAAAACCAAGGAAGAGACACGTCACCTCTGTAATGTAATGGAACTAAAACACAGATAGTATGCTAAAGAGAAATCCCATGAGAGAGAGAATGACCCCCTCAATGTTGTGTGTGGGGTTTTTTTTTTAAGATTTTATTTATTTACTTATTTATTTATGGATGGACGGATGGTTGAAAGAGAAAGAAAGCACATGCACACAAGTTGGGGGAGGAACAGAGTGGGATAGAGAGAAAGAGTCTAAGAGGACTCCACATTGAGCACGGAGCCCAATGCAGGGCTTGATCTCATCACCCTGAGGCCATAACCTGAACCAAAAACAAGAGTGGTCTCTTAGCCAACTGAGCCACCCAGGTACCCTACACTTTCAATGTTTCTGACAGTAGTCCTTGGATGGAGAAGTAGAGAGAGGTCTCAGTTTTACTTCCCAAATATGCATGCAAAATACCTGCACTGTTGTGATTGACAAATCCAAGTTTCTGGAATTAAGTTTAAACTGGCCCCCTGATTCTATTTGTAGGCTTTTAAATTACCTTTTGAATGGATTTCCCATAAGAGAAGATTAATGAATGATAGTACTGATCCATGCCAAAAAAGTCATCCACTCAATCCAAACATAATTCATAATGAGGACTGTGGGTACCTGCCCATCAAGAAGGGAAGTATTCCGGCAGCAACTCTCCTAATTCCCTGCTCGGCCATCAGCTTCCCTTCCAGATGGTGATGACGGATGGATACACTGACCTGGACCAATCTTTAACTGGTACTCCAATCTTGTTCTTTTACTGAGGACTCATTAATGCCAATTATAATCTTTGATTAAGCTTGCACTTGACAAATGGGCCTTACTGCAAGTCTTCACTCCAGACAGAAATTTACAACTAGAGGTTAGCATAATCAATACTCTGGACAGTATATTGTCAGAAACAGGATTGGCCAGAAAACCTAGTGCAATGCACCCAGGGGCATTCAATCCATCACAGCTGCCCACTAAGAATGAACCATGGTCATTCTCTATTAATCTCCCCTGTTCTCAGATGTACCACATTCAACCAAGAGCAAGGCTGCAGGAAATGAGATCGACTATTAAGAAAGACACTGTTTAGAATTTGTCTGCAAACGACCACTAGGAATCTCAACGAGAAAATGAAGTTGCCTTTGCTCTTCCCAGAATTAACACAACATCAGTTATGATCATGTGGTAGAAATAAGATGCAGAATCAATTTTTCCCGACCCACAAAAGCAATCATGGTTTCAGAACTATCCATTCACTCCTGTGACAATTGAAAAGTTGTTTTGGATCAAGTTAGAAAGCTAGAGGATTATACACTTGCTAGCTATACATTATCCTCATAGAATACTCCTCGCTGAACTGCTCTTTAAAGACTGTTATCAGAGATTGCAATAAAAAAAAAAAAGGAACTTTGAAATCCACTTGTGTTTCCTTTGGGAATGGGGTCCCAGCTCAGGTGGAGCTCTGGCTCAGGTATGCTGGTATGTTAAGGTTACATGACTTAACATGGTAGCAAGTTGGTAGCAAGCCATGCTCCCTAATCCCCTTGCTCCAAAAGAGCCTCATGGGCATATACTTAAAGCACATTCACAGTGAGGTTCAATCTCATGCAAATATATTGGACAGACTGAGGCAGAAGCTTGAAAAAAAGCAGAATTCCTGAGAGGATGGGTGCAAATGACAAAGAAATCAGTTATGCCAAGGTACCTGAAATCTGGCACTTCTGAAGGCGTTGGAAGCCCCAGTAAAGATGAAAGAACTACTACAGCTAGGGGTTCAACCATAGTCCAGCAGGATCTCCCTCCCCAATAGCAAGCCCCGCAACAGGAAAGTAATGAACAAATGGAAATAGAGAGGATGATGTGGAACTAATGAGGAAAACAGACGCTTGGGGATTCTTTGGATTCAAGGAGAGGTCAGCACTGCTATGTGGGCAGTCCATAATAGGTGGCAATAGGAGGCCAGGCCTGGTATTTCTAAGGTCAAGAGTATAATGAGAGTGGACAACAGAGCGGTGAGAAAGAACAACAGTCACTTTGAATAGTGGGGAGACAGAAATGTGGCCAACAGAGCAATTTTAAGAGAGATCTCACAAAGAGATGAAGAAAAAGGACGGACTAAGAGCCAACCAGATGACACAGGAACAAATCCTTAAAGGGTCCTAAGACGGAACCTAGAATGAAGAGGCCTACCATCCAGTTTCATTTTATTTGTAAAGTAACAGCTCCTGAGACAATTGCACATTTCATCATTTAGTTTTAATTCTATTCTATTTAGTTATAAATTCTATAAATTCAAATACTTTTGTGGGTGAGGAAGACCTTTTCAAAATTTTGTGCTAAGAAAATAAAACTATGTTGACACCCTTTACCAAAATCTATTCTTCCTGACTAGAAGACTAAAAGATCTATCACTTTTCCGTTTTTGATTTGGCTTCCAAAAGCTGATAGGTCAGCTTTATACTTAATCATCATCATAATCCTACACATCTCTTTCTAAATCATGATTTCTCTTTACCATACTATTACACTAATTTTGGTTCATGTCTCTTTTTGTTTTAAGAGCTGGCATAAAAGTAAACAAATATCATGTTCTTATTGCCTGGTCTCACAATTATCTGAATTCCATCAAGATGATTCTTATCCTTATTTTATTGTTATGCACAGTGGATGGACTCAGGTAGATATCCTTACCTCAGTCCTCTCATTACCCACCTACAAGACTGTTAAAAGGATTACATACCAATATAGAAATAGTTTGTAAACCCTTACAACAATACCCAAATATCCAATAGTGCTCTTACATGAAAGACATGGGGAAACGTCCTCCACTCTATGGCATCTCCCTTATGTTTATGCTATATTATTTGATAGTGCTATCCTACTCAAAACTCTACCTAAAACTCTAAAAGGTGATGTTAAAAAAAAGCAAATGTTTTCTGAGAAGGTGGCATTATAAATTATAATCAATTCTTCATACTTTAGCTCAAAATCACATATCATTTAATCTTGCTAAAGTTTAGAGATTGAGAGAATGCGATCCAGGACAAATACATTTTGGGGGAAAGAAAGAAGGAGGGTAGCAGTTCATGATTCCTGGGACCAATGATCCTTTTGGGATCCTTGGCAGGCAGCTTACAGGGACTTTTACACATGGGAGGAAATAAGAAATGAAAGGAAGGAATAAGGTACAGAAAGGGTTCATCGACTCATCTGACTACACAATTCTGTCTGTGGCTGGTCCAGCCTTATTTGTAGAAGGCATCAATACGTGGAAACTGGAATTGGGAATACCAATTAGTCTGTTCCAGTAATCAAGTTGAGACTGACTAATAGTGTGTTTAAGTAAAACTTTCTCCCATAATTACAACCTGTGTGATAAGTTTACATCCTCAAATATACCTTACTAAAGGTATATTTAAAGTTTATAGTGTTTGGCAATGAAAACAGCTAGAATGAAATCAACACTGGATGGCATAGATAAATTACTGCATTCGGTTCTATAACGCCCAGTTATGCATCCATTGTCTGGAGAAGGAAGGTCTTGAGTGTTGGAGGCTGGATGCCCAGTGGAAAGAGAACATTTACAAATACTTAAAAGGAAGAGCAGGAACACAGAAATAGTTTGCTTTATTCTGTTACCAAAGCAGCTCTAAGTGCTTTCTAAATGAGGTTGGAGATGAAGTCTCATACAATTTCCATGATGTTTCCCAAAGATGCCTGCCCCAATGGGTGTCTTCCGTTGACTACTGAATCTCTTAGAAGAGCTAGCAAGAGCCAGATGCCAGTAACAAACCTCTGGTCCCTGTTGAGACTTTATCCATTTAATCTTATATTCAGCATCCCTTAAGGAATGTAGACTGGTGGGTAAATGGTCCCAGAACAATTTTCATTTCATCAAATCTCTAAACAACAGCCAGAAGACTATTTTTTACACATAGATTAGAGATCTCATTCTGTCTTTCCCCATCCCCAATACAAACCTTAAAATCTTTGGCTTTTCCGCTTTTGTCCAGTTCTTTTAAAATGACCCACAAGATGGGGTGCAGGGTGGGCTCAGCTGTAAGAACATGTGATTCTTAATATTGGGGTCCTGAGTTCAAGTCCCAGGTTGAGCGGGAGATTATATAAAATGAAGTAAGATGAGGTGAGGTGAGGTGGAGTGAAATGAAGTGAGGTGAGGAGGGGAGGGGAGATGAGGTGAGGTGAAGTGAAATAATAAAATAACCCACAGGGCTCCTCGTCATGCTGTCCCTGTTATGGATCCTTCTTCCATCACTCTTTAACATCTTTTTTGAGGTCTGGCTTACACTGGCTGGCCTTCATTATGTTTCTGGAGACTTCACTCAAGCTGCCCTCTTGCCAAGAAAGCAACCTCCCCTTCACCTTCCTCCCTACTTTGTGTCTAAAAAATTCTAAATCATGCTTCAGATTTCAACTGAAAATTTAGCTCCCCAGGGGATTTCTTGGGCCACCCTCCCCCAGATTAGCCCAGGTTCCCTATTACATGGACTCAGAACACTTTGTAATCCTCATGCAACATGCTCAACACAATCAAGATTAAAGAGACACTTGGGTTATATTTATGGTCAGCTTCCTCACTGGAACATACATTCCACAAGAATGGGTCCTTGTCTGACTCATTCACTACTGCTCTCCGTGTCTAGTATAGAGCTGGGTATAGCTTAAATGCCTAATAAATATAAGTTAAATGAAGAAAGGATGGAAAGCCAAGCTGGAAATTACCGTCTAGGCATGGTAATGTGTTGAATGGTGAATATTCGAAGTTTTTCATATGGGAGGAAAAAAAAAGGATGGGAAGTGAGACACCAGGAGATTTGATCATCTTCAGGATTCCATCTATCCTTCAAGTTTCAGCTCACATAGAGAAGAGACACATAAGAAGGGACACCTTCTTTGGTATTTTCAGGCATAGGTTAGCACTATATATATTTCCAAAAAGTCCTGTTCATACCACCATCACAACCTCATCACATTACTGTCATGATTCACTTTCTTATGTCCTGATTCCCTTAAAGCAAGTTTCTGATTGCTCAAGTTTCTGTCCTCCAAGCATGACCCAGAGGCTCATATTAATATGAAATAAATAATATTTTTGAAGTGGTTGGATAAATGATAGAAAATATTCTGCCAAAGGAAATCCTAACTGCTGTAAGTCAAGGATCTATGACTAAGGGGAAAAAATGAGAGCCTGGTGGTGGGTATTGAGAAGGTCACGTATTGCATGGAGCACTGGGTGTGGTGCATGAACAATCAATCTTGTAACACTGAAAAATTAAAATAAACATATTTGGGGAGAAAAAAAAATGAGAGTCATATGGTGAACTTAACGCTTACTAAATACTTTTGTGACACCAAGTAAACCATGAAAATAGACATAATAATGCTTGTTCTCATGAAGTATTAGTGATAAATCCTGGGCATAAAACTTTAAAGATATTCTCATTTATGTGCTTTCCTTGACTATAGCAAAAGGAGTAGACTCTAAGACATGGACAGTGCTTGATGCCTAGAAGTCAGCATCTACCTAAATAGATCATGATAAATTTAACTTTATCTGCTTCAGTACCATGCCAAGTGTCACCCTTTTTCAAACTCTTCCCTTCTTAATTTAAATCTTTAGACCTTCATTTATAACATTCAAAGATGTGGATCCAGTTTTTTCCCTCCACCGTAGAAATCAGTTAGCTCATCAAATAAATAATTCCCGCATTATTTATTGTAGCAACACATAATGAACTGAAGAACCAGAGAAAAGGAGATGGCTAGTTCATCACAAACATATTACCACCATAAGAAAGAACATGCAATATATTACTTGGTTGACACTGATAACTGGTTACCATTGTTAATACTCATGATATGGATCAAAGCTCTAGAGACTGAATAACTCAAGATTCCCAAAATAAATGTACATCTGGCCCTTGAACAACATGGGTTTTAAATGCATGGGTCCACTTCACATGGATTTTTTTTTCCAATAAATGCATGTTATCAGTAAGGCTTACGGTTAACTGTAGGCTATTATTAATTAAGTTTGGGGGAAGTTGAAAGTTACATGTGGAATTCTGACTGTGGGGTATCAGTGCCCCTAACCCTTGTCTCTAACCCCCATGTGTTCAAGTGTCAACTGTATTAACACCCAAATTAGGGCAACTGTTGCTTCCCGTTTTTGACTTGTTACAAGCTTTTTTTTTTTAAGATTTATTTTTATTTTATTTATTTAAGACAGAGAGAGAGAGAGAGAGAGAGTGAGCGAGCATGAGAGGGGAGAGATCAGAGGGAGAAGCAGGCTCCCCGCAGAGCAGGTAGCCTGATGTGGGACTCGATCCTGGGACTCTAGGATCATGACCTGAGTCGAAGGCAGTTGCTCAACCAACTGAGCCACCTAGGCACCCTTGACTTGTTACAAGCTTATTGTGACAGCTTCTCTATATTCGGTAGCACGTAAAATCAATCTCATAACACCTTTTGAGGGACTAGTCATGCAAAATAAGCAAACTACCTAAGTGTTATGACACATTCATAGGTAACTTTTAAGTTTCATAGGAAACTTGTATGTTTCATTTATGCTAATTGTGTGAATGTTATGACAGAGTTTATAACCTTATAGGTCATTTAGAAATTTTCCTTCAACTTCTAATATTTCTTACAACTTTGAGAAACACTGCTAAAGCAGAGTCAAGAGAATTTTTAATAATTTGTAACAATTGAATAATTTTGAATTATACAAGAATGTACCTTTTTCTTTGTAGCTACATTTTCAAATTAATCAGTTCTGTAGTACAAAGTACTATAATCATAATCTGAATCATACTCTTCCATTTAAGCAGTGTTGCCTTCCAAATAATATTTGTCTTGAGTAGAACATTTGAATGTGTTGGTATTCTCAAAGGAGGTTTTATGTTTACAGGATTCTGTTACCGAAACAGTATTTCACTATCAGAGAACATTTTGAGTAGCTGCACATACCTATTCAAATTCTAATGAAACATAGACTAGAAACATTTAAACTTTCAGTAGAATATTATTTGGAGAAAAAAACTCAATCTGTTTGGCTGATTGTATGCTATTGCTACATTTGCAAATAAATTATTCTTGGCTGCAGAAAACTTCATACAACAAATTCTGCTTAGAAGATTAAATGACTTTGAAACAGATACTCAATAATGGAAAAGTCACTATTGCTTCATAAGAGCTACTTTTAAGTTAATGGGTTATCAGAAGAAAATAAGAGCCTGATACAAGTACCAAATGTAAACAAAACTGGAAGGAAAATTATTTGGCTTGAAATAAATGTAAAGAGAAGTATTCTGTCAATACCCCAATTGAAATGCTCTTTCTACAGCCCTTTAAGTTTCTGGATTCTGGTGATAATTTGATTAGATTTTTGGCATCTGGGGGATGCATTACAGCTATTGGATTCCAATTCCTAGAAAATGGGTAATTTCCCAAGCTCTAAACAATCCATGCCAAGATCCATACTAAAGGAAGTTATGTATTTATTTAACTATTTGGCCTTTGAATCCTTTATCATATTTTTCTTGTGTTACTTTCCTGATCCCTGACCAGAATGCAAGCTTCCTGAGGACAGGTAATTGGGGTTATCCTCTGCTGGGTCCTTGGCGTCTTAGCGTCAAATACTCAGCAGTACTCAATAAATATTCGCTAAATGTTGAATGAATGAAAGGGAAGGAATAAACAGTACTTTAGTTGACCAGTCTTTTTCTCCAGAAAGACCACAGATAGAAGAGAGGAATAGCTGCTGGAGAGGAGAGTTAAAACTTTTAGGTATTTGTTTAAAACTGAAACTTTATGGCATTTACAGACAATACTTGGATGTCACCAAATTGTATATGTCATAGGTATCAGTTGCCATGCGGTTAAAGTTCTGCCTGCTTTCTATTCCCTGTATACCCTAGTCACCTGACTATAATCCACCCAACTGAAAATCCTCTAAAAAGGGTTTTCCAAAAACTTCCAAAAGCAAATACTGATCTAGGACCTGTCGGTGGTAAATAAATATAAGAAGGAAAGATAAAATTGTTGGACTACACAGCATAATATGAAAAATTTTTTACTGATGGACTCTTGCTACCTTTCTGGAGAAAACTAAGCTGAACCATTTACACATAATAGTGACTTACACATGGAGCCAACTGTCCATAAATTCACATGTGGGTATATAGAGAGAAATCTGTGAACGGGGCCCTCAACCCAATTTGAGATTAAGAACTTGTGTGTTTGCTGCACTCAGACTCAGCATGCAGCAGCAAGTATGTATCTGAATAACCGAATCCAAATGAGACCATAAAAACATTTGGATGGAGTTATTCTAGGATGGGAGACAAAGCACTAGGCTGGAAATGCCTGGTCTTTCTCTACCACTGCTTTATGGAGCGGCCTTGATCAAAGGTTTCAGTATTTGGGCCTCAACAGGACTGTAGGATAGGATGATCTTTTAAAACCTTGCTATAGTGAATTTTCTAGGATCAAGGAAAATCCACTGGGCCTGGGAAATCTGAGTGGGTGTACCAAACCCCCAAAACAGTTAAGACATAAAAAAAAATTAGCCTGCCAAAGTAGAATAAGTAAGTGGTTCTCTGATAAATACAGGTGGTATAAAAAAAAGGCCCTCTAGATACCCAGGCCAAAATCAGTGTTTTGTCTTGTTTTTTTTTTTTCCCCCGAATAGCACTTTTCCTATTTCTAAAATTTGTGTATGATTTGCCTCACCTTTCTACCTCAATTTACTTGTGCAGACTTTACCTAAATTAACTTATGTGGGTATGTTGAGGACAGAGTAGGAGAAAAAGATTTTAACAAAACTGTGAGAGGACATATGTTTCACAATTATTAGAACAGTTTGTTGTGATGTTTTCCATCCACAAATTCCCTCAGAGTTTATTCTTGTTTCCAAGGAGTAACCTGCGCATAAATAACCAGAACAGGTCCCCCAAGACACTAATAGCTCTATATTTGTGTCTCCAATTCTGATTTGCGTGCACATTTATGCCTTCAGAGTAGGTCCAATTGTTTCCCACAGAAAATTCCGACATGGGAAAATATGAGTGGAGGGGAAAAAATAACAAGAATTGGGAGTATTGCTTAGTTGACAAACATGTGACTTATTATGTGACAGTCTGTAAGATAACAGAGAAGTTCAATTGTCACTAAGCATTTTTGAGTGACTTGGACAGCTCCTGACAGTAGGATTCCTTCTTTAAATCTTGTCCAGTAACATACCAGGACCAAAAAAGAAAAAAACTCCAATATAATTTGTTTTATCATCTTGTTCCACACAGTTCTTAGGCTGCTGACATAACCTGACTAGTCCTGTTGTGTCTACATTCTCATAAACCACAGCCTATCTCTGTGCCCCATAAAGCAGCACACCATGTTCAGTCAACCAACCTTATCTCCTCTTTCTTCCAACAAATGAGGACTCATGGATGACTCAGAATGAGATATATCCATCGATGTTTCATTTCATAGAATTTAATAGTCACAATAAAATGCTTCAAAAAAATTACATTCCTAATGCTCCTTACTCTATTGAAATCCTTTTTTGATTTAGCAAGCTGAAGTATGCACAAGAATCAAAAGGCTAACAAAAGCCATCACCTGGCCGGCTAGTCTTATTAGAACATTTTTTCCAGAAAGCTATCAATGGTCCCTCATCCACCCGAATCCAGCCACACAAGCTAATATTAGAGCTTTTCTACTTCAAGATCTTTCTCCAAATGTTTCCTCTATCTGGAAATTTCTTGCTCAAAAATCTTCATATGATTCTTTTCTCACCTTATCTAGATCAGTAATGAAATGTCAACTGCTCAGAAAAGTTTTCCTTGACCACTCTATACAAAATCAAACATCCTTCCCACCCAATATATATTGCCCTAGTTTCACTCTCCTCAAACTGAATAATTAATTGTATTATTCAGTAATTTGTCTACATATTTTTTGCTTCTCTCCCACAATGGAATCTGAATTCCTTTTTAAATTTATATTTTTTCCTTTTTTAAATTTAAATTCAACTAATTAACATATAATGTATTATTGGTTTTAGAGGGAGAGATCAGTGATTCATCAGTCTTATATAATACCCAATAATCATTACATCACATGCCCTCTTTACTATCACCCAGTTACCCCAATCCCACACTACCCCCTGCTCTCCAGCAGCCCTCAGTTTATTTCTTGTTATTAAGAGTCTCTTATGGTTTGTCTCCCTCTCTGGTTTTGTCTTGTTTTATTTCTTTCTCTCTTCCCCTATGATCCTCTACCTTGTTTCTCAAATTCCACATATCAGTGAGATCCTATAATAATTGTCTTTCCCTGATAGACTTATTTTATTTAGCATAATACCCTTTAGTTTCATCCATGTCACTGCAAATGGCAAGATTTCATTTTTGATGGCTGAGTAGTATTCCATTATATATGTACCCTCTACCCCTACACTGTAAAGAGTTTTAATCAATAAAGTACACTGTACTTTTTCTGCATCTATTGAAAGGATATGGTTCTCGTCCTTTCTTTTATTAAGGTAGTGTATCATATTGATTGATTTATGGGTGTTGAACCACCCTTGCAGCCCAGGAATAAATGCCACTAGCTTCTGGTGAATAATCCTCTTAATGTACTGTTGGGTCCTATTGGCTAGTATTTTGGTGAGATATTTTCATCCATGTTCATCAAGGATATTGGTCTATAATTCTCCTTTTTAATGGGGTCTTTGTCTGGTTTTGGAATCAAACAAATGCTGGCCTCATACTGGCCTCATATAAAGAGTATGGAAGTTTTACTTCCATTTATATTTGTTTAAACAGCTTCAGAAGAATAGGTATTGGGGTGCCTGGGTGGGTCAGTGGGTTGAAGTCTCTGCCTTCTGCTCAGGTCATGATCTCAGGGTCCTGGGATTGAGTCCCACATCAGGCGCTCTGCTCAGCAGGGGAGCCTGCTTCCCCCTCTCGCTCTGCCTGCCTCTCTGCCTGCTTGTGATCTCTGTCAAATAAATAAATAAAATCTTTAAAAAAAAATAAAAAGAAGTATAGGGTATTAATTCTTCTTTAAATGTTTGGTAGAATTTCCCTGGAAAGACATCCAGCCCTGTGCTCTTGTTTGTTGAGAGATTTTTGATTATTGCTTCAATTTCTTTGCTGGTTATGGGTCTGTTCAGATTTTCTATTTCTTCTTGGTTCAGTTTCGGGAGTTTGTACATCTCTAGGAATACATCCATCCTTCCAGACTGCCTAATTTGTTGGCATGTACTTTCTTATAATATGTTCTTCTAATTGTATTTCTTTGATTTTGGTTGTGATCTCTCCACCTTCATTCATGATTTTATTTATTTGGGTCCTTTCTCTTTTCTTTTTGATAAGTCTGGCTAGGGGTTTATCAATCTTACTAATTCTTTCAAAGAACCCGCTCCTTGTTTCATTAATCTGTTCTACTGTTCTTTTGGTTTCTATTTCATTGGTTTCTGCTCTAATCTTTATTATGTCTCTTCTTGTGCTAGGTTCAGGCTTTCTTTGCTGTTATTTCTCCAGCTGGTTTAGGCGTAAGGTTAGGTTGCGCATTTGAGACCTTTCTTGTTTCTTGAGAAAGGCTTGTATTGCCATATACTTCTCTCTTAGTAATGCCTTTGCTGCCTCCCAAAGATTCGTAACAGTTGTGTTTTCATTTTCATTTGTTCCCATGAATTTTTAAAATTATTATTTAATTTCCTGGTTGACCCATTCATTCTCTAATAGGATGCTCTTTAGCCTCCATGTATTTGAGTTTGTTCCAAATTTCCTCTTGTGATTGAGTTCCTGTTTTTAAGCATTGTGGCCCAAAAATATGCAGGGCATGATCCCAATCTTTTGGTACCCCTTGAGACCTTATTTATGACCCAGGATGTACTCTATTCTGGAGAATGTTCCATATGCACTAGAGAAGAATGTGTATTCTGCTGCTTTAGGGTGACGTGTTTTGAATATATCTGTGAAGTCCATCTGGTCCAGTGTGTCATTCAAAAGCCCGTTTCCTTGCTGATCTTCTGCTAAGATGATCTGTCCATTATAGTGAGTGGGATGTTAGATCCCCTACTATTATTGTATTATTGTTGGTGGGTTTCTTTGATTTTATTATTAATTGGCTTATACAATTGGGTGTTCCCATGTTAGGGGCATAAATATTTATAATTGTTAGATCTTTTGTTCAGATAGACCCTTTAAATATGATATAGTGTCCTTCCTCCTCTCTTATTACATTCTTTAGTTTAAAATCTACTTTGGCTAATATAATGATTTCCACCCCAGCTTTCTTTCATTGTCTATTAACATGATAAATGGTTTTCCATGCCCTCTCTTACAATCTGGAGGGGTATTTGAGTCTAAAATGAATCTCTTGCAGAAAGCGAATCAATGGTTCTTGCTTTTTTATCCAATCTGATACCCTCTGTCTTTTGATTGACTCATTTAGCCCATTTAGATTCAGATTAACTATTGAAAGCTATGAATTTAGTGTCATTTTATTGCCTATAAGGTGACTGTTACTGTATATTGTCTCTTCCTTTCTGGTCTATGTTCCTTTTGGGCTCTCTCTTTGCTTCAAGAATATCTTTTAATATTTCTTATAGGGCTGGTTTGGTGATCTCAACCAAAGTTTCTGTTTCTGTTCAAACCAAAGTTTAGTTTCTGTTTGTCCTGGAAGCTTTTTATCAGTCTTCTATTTTGAATGACATCCTAGCTAGATAAAGTATTCTTGTCCGCATGTTTTTCTCATTTAACACCCTGAATATATCATGCCAGTCCTTTCTGGCCTGCTAGGTCTCAGTGGACAGGTCTGCTACCAATCTCATGTTTCTACTCTGGTCCTGAGCTGCTTTCAGGATTTTCTCTTTTTCTCTGGGATTTGCAAGTTTCACTATTATATAATGGGGTGTTGACCTATTTTGATTGAATTTGAGGGGAGCTCTCTGTGCCTCCTGGATTTGAATGCATGTTTCTTTCCCCAGATTTGGGAAGCTGTCCACTATAATTTGCTCCAATATATCTTCTGTCCCTCTTTCTCTTACCTCTTTTCTGGGATTCCAATTATTCTAATACTGTTTCACTTATGGTATCGCTTATCTCTTGAATTCTCCCCTCATGATCCAGTAGTTTGTCTTTTTCACAGGTTCTTTATTCTCCATCCTTTTGTCTTCTGTAACACTAATTCTCTCTCCTGCTTCATTTATGCTAGCAGTTAGAGACTCTATTTTTATTGCATCTCATCTATAGCCTTTTTTATTCTGACTTGGTTAGATTTTTAGTTCTTTTATTTCTCCACAAAGGCATTTTCTATGCTTTTTTTATGCTTCTATGCTTTTTTCAAGCCTACCTAGTATCTTTATATTTGTTATTCTTAACCCTAGTTCTGACATCTTACCTATGTCCATACTGATTAGTTCCCTGGCCATCAGTACTGCCACTTGTTCTCTATTCTGAGGTGAGTTTTTCCATCTTGTCATTCTGTCCAGAGAAGAATAGATGAATGAGAGAATGAAATACTAAAATGGCAACAATGACCCCAGAGAAAATATACACTAAACAAATCAGAAAAGACCTGAGCAGAATTTTTTTTTTTTTTTACAAAAAGAAAAACAAAGAGAATATAATCTGACAGGTGAATACTCTGAATCCTATGTGTATTTTTGTCTGTTTGTTAGAAAAATATATTTCAAATTATAAATAAATTAAAACTTATAGGTGTACAGAAATAAAATCAAATACAATGAAAGGATAGAAAGTAACTGTAAAAAGGAAAATTAAAAAAATACTTCAACAAAACAGAAAAAAGGAAGGAAAGAAAAGAGTATGATCAGACAGGTGAATACAACAGAGTTATACACTAGATTTTGGGTGTATTTTCTATTCTTCTGTTAGAAGAAATTGCATCCTAAAATTGTAAAGAAAGATAAAACTTAAATATATACACAAATAAAATTAAATGCAACAAAGGGGTAAAATGTAACTGTTAAAATGAAAACTTAAAATGATTTAAAAAAGAGTTTAAGATAAACATTGTTTGAAAAAGGAAAGAGAAAAAAATTTTTAATTAAAATTTAAAGACAAAAGAATCATGGGAAAAAAGACAGGAATTCTATGTGATTTAGTTCCATAACCCTGGGGTTTTGTGGTTCTTATTGATAGGTATACTTTTAACCCAGTTTGTTTTAACCAGAAATGTAGATTAGTTTAATATCTGAAAAATAAACCAACATAAACTGTCTAAGAAAAGCATAAAGCAGAAAAACTATACAATTATATCAATAGACATAAAACAAGTATCTGGCCAAATTCCATGTCCATTTGTGATTTAAAAGAAAAAAAACTCAGAAAACTGAATAAAGGGAAAACTGCTCAATCTGATAAAGAACTTCAATAAAATGCCGATAGTAAGTATCAAATTTAACAGTGACTATTAATTTTGTAATATTAGGGAAAGTAAAGATTTCCTAGAGTGATTTCCTTGACAGCCTAAAAATTTCTCAGAGGACATAGACTAGCAAAATTTACATATTTGAATCCAGAATATATAATGAACTACTACAAATCATTAATAAAATGAAAAACAATCCAATTTAAAACTTAAAACACACTTCATAAAAGAAAATTTATAAATGGCCATATGCACTTGAGTAGATACTCAAGATCATTAACCTTCAAGTAAATGAAAATGAAAACCACAACAATACTTCATTTTATACTCAATGGAATGGATAAGCTTGAGGAGACTGCCAGTACAAAATGTCGGTGGGTGAGGTGTAAAACAAATGAACCTTGGAAATATTGTTAGAGAAAATGTAAAACTGGATACAACTGATCAACTTCCTTTGAAGACATTTATCTAATACCAGTGAAAACCTGAGTACACACACACACATAAACTAGTTCCACAATATTTAAAACTACTGGATGTAGAGAGTGTAAGACTAAATAAAGTCAGTCAGAGAAAGGCCAATACCATATGATTTCACTCAGATGGTGGATTTTAAGAAACAAAACAAACAAAAGGGAAAAAGAGAGACAAACCAAAAAGAACAAAACAGAAACCAGACTATTAACTATAGAGAACAGATGGTTAACAGATGGTTGGTAGGAGGATGGGTAAAATAGGTAAAGTGGATTAAAAGTACACTTATCCTAATAACAACTGAATAATATATAGAATTGATGAATCGCTATGCTGTAGACCTGAAACTAATAAAACACTGTATATTAACTACACTTGAATTAAAAAAATTTAACTACTTTATTCATAATATCTAAAACTGAAGACCATGTAAATGTTCAATAGGAAAATAAATAACCAACTGGTGGTATATTCACACAACTGACTACTTCTCTAGCAAATAAAATGATATGTAAATTCAATAATGTGAATGAATGAATCCCCAGAACATATGTTTGAGCAAAATAAGACAGAAACAAACATTTCATACTACCTAAT
>CM052809.1:32758104-32799116 GCA_028533885.1 Nasua narica
TGTGCATATTACCCTGCATGCAAACTTTACCTCAATAAATGTATTTCAAATTTTAAAAACTTGTCTTGGAATAAAATTGGATTGGAAAATGCCGGGTTTACTAAAGTTAAATAGATTTCATTCCTGCAGGACTTCTTGGAGCCTTTAAGAAGACAAATATGCATTCTAAGTGTCTGTGAAGAAATATAATCTTATTATTGCCCTGAGTTATTTGCCTATTTTTTTTCATTCTTTTCCTTCTTGTTCTTCAAGAGTATCTTGAAGCACTAGAGTTTGCAGAAAATGCTTTTGAAAGTGTTGCTCTAATGGCATCTTCCATCAGAGGAGATAGTTGCCTGGGAAACACTGTAGGGGAGGAAAAATGCAAAGTGACCACCCTGTCTGATAGGATCCTGGTTGGAAACCAATTCATTTTAGTGACGAGAAATCTTAGCCATCAAATTTTTGCAACTCATAAATTTTTTATTCCTGTAACACATGGTAGTAAATAATGTAGGACTTTTCTCCTCTTACCAAGAACTCTTGGCCTATAAGGACGGATAGTACCCCAGAACTATTGCATTTTACATTTCCATTCATGGAAATTCATCCAATTGAACTATTCTCTAGGAGTGGAATTATTTATATTTAGACCATAAATGCTATGTACCCTTCAGGGCCCAACTCAAATGCCACCTTCATGAATCCTTCATAAAATCTTTTCAGATCTTCTGCAAACATTAACTATCTTTCCTTTCTCTGAACATCTCTCTTTCTTGGTACTTATTATTTTCTGTCTTTTATTGGCACTATATGCATAGTTTACATATCTCACTAGAGATACAGGAGTTCTATCTATTACCCAAATATCTCAAGGTAAATCCTTAATTCTTCTTGAAATAACATGAGCACTTGATATGATCACTTTTAAAAAGGAGCTTCAATCTCTGAAAGCAGAACAATGCATTCAAGGGAAGAGCTTATTTTATGTTACTTTATAATACTATTCCTCCTGGGAGCAGCCTAAACATAAGTGAATGCCTGGTTTGTCTCACTCAAGTCACCAAGCTACTCCATTTTGAGTGATAAGTCCCTGCCAGGGACATAGATCAGGGACATAGCTTGATAATTCACTATCTTCCCCAAACTGTTTTATGTGAATTAGCAACAATATACAGTAAATTAATAGATATTCGCTTAGCACCTACCTTGTAAATCACACTCAATTAGGTAATGTGAATTATCAAATATATTAATAAAATGATATAAATTGTTATATCATCAAACCTGAACCAATATAACTTAAATGTTGCTCTTATATATGCCACTCCCCGCCCCAGGGGAAAAAATATTTAAATTCCTATGTGAACCCTTAGTTAAGCCCTTTGTCTCTTAAATGGGCATGTACCTACATGACTCCCTTGAGGTAACTAAATTGCACATACCAAGTAAGCAGAGTACCCTTGGAGCCAAACTTTGGTTTTCAGCTCAAGTCATACAACATTAAAGATGGAAAGGACCACCCTCTCACCATGTAAAGACGACACCAGAAGTTAGGGGATGTACACAATGTGATGACAATAGTTAAGGAGAGAGCCACATCTAGAATTCTTATTACCTGATGCCTGATCCAAGAGTGTCGACGCTAATTCACATTCTTTTCAAAGAATTTATACTCCTCGGCATTTAACCAGTGAATCCCTATGCACTTGAAAACTGAAGATGTTTGCTTATGACTGCACTCTTTTGCTACACATCCTTCTAACCATCTGGACAGTGGTCTATACACAATTTACTATTAAAAATTTAAGAGTGACAAAAGATCTTTAAAAACAACAAAAACAATAACATTTAGAGAGGCTTTCCATGAAACCACAGTTAAACAAAGTTCTAAACATTCAATAAGACTCAGAAGGAGAGGCTCAAGAAATGAAGCATAGGGTGGGAATAACATTACATAACAATGTACCACTAAACATTAATTATTTTCCCTAGGATGCGGAATCAGGGGCCTTTTGGATGAGGTGAAAGGAACAGGTTTCACTCTTTCTTTTTCACTTTGAATTCTACGCCCTAGTATTAACTATTCAAAATATAAAAATAGAAAGTACTGGCATTTTTAGTATGTTAAAAATTAAATGTATAACCCATCTCTGAAAAGCTCCAATAATGGAGTGCACCTTAGTCCAGCAAGTAGCAAATGAAAATATGGAAACATAGAAAATAAAGCTAACAGGTCCCCAGGCATTTGAAAATGATATTCCCTTGCTGCTAGTGCTTTTCTTTTTCCCCCTCCCATTAATTGGACCCATTTTACAAAGACTTGTGTAATCTCCATCACTTTCGTGAAGTCTTTGATGATTGCTCCAGCTCTCGTGAAGTCTTATTTCTTTAAACTCTGGCAGACTCTGATGTCTGTACCAACCACAGCAGGCCACAGCCTCCATTCAGTCACCCCATCATACGACTACTCCTCCTCCCTTATTTTGCCCTGGACGCAACTGGCCTTTTTTTCTGTTTTTCAAACATGCCAAGCTCATTCCTGAATTAAGGATTGATCCTTACTCTTCCCTCTGCCTGGAATCTGTTCCTCCAATCTCTGCATGGCTGGCTGCTTCTTGTGACTCAACACTTCTTTCATAATCTTCTTTGTCAAGTCTACCTGGACCGCCCAATCTCAAGGAACGCTTTCCCCATCTGCCATCACCCACCTCCCATTAATATCTATCATATCATTCTGTCTTATTTTCTTCTTAGCACTGAAAACTATCAGAAATTATCTTTTTAACTTGTATGTGTACTTATTTTCTCATTTTCTCCACTCTTTCATAAACTCCGTGAAGGTAGGAGATGTTCCTTCTTTACCACTGTAGCTCTAGCTCCTAGTATAGTGCCTGACAGATAATAGATATTGATAATACTTGCTGAAGGAATATCCTACAGCATATCCTGTTCTGTAGTACTTCCTAATTATTTAATTCTCTATCTCCCCAATTAAATTCTAACTTCCCTATGGCTAAGAATCATACTTCATATTTCATCTGTCTCCCCTGCGCCTTGTAGCAAAGATCCAGGCAGATCTGCCTTCTGTAACTACCTGTTGACTGATTGATCAGATCTTGTGGCTATTACACAAAGTGGTACACAAGGAAAATACAAACAAGTGATCTTAGAAGGGCTTGTGGATGATGTCATTTAACTGTTTCCCTATGTCCAGAATGGCGATGAGACGACTTATCACCTGACACAGAGGCAATAAACACTTCTGCTCGTCAGTACCTTATGAAAGCCCAAATGTCAATACCAGTTCATGTCTGAGGTTTGCTGATCCCCAGAGTGTTTTTACTAAAGGAATAAAGTAATGCATTAAAATGTAAATTCTGCTCTTCTGCCTGCTTTGCATTTAGGGAACATCTTCCTTCCAGAGAACTCAAACAAGTGGTAAAAACTCTATTTAACATAAAATACGGTACACATCTCACATAGTCCAAATGAATTGAAATTAAAACTCGTGGGAGTTGTTCTAAAAACCTTCCTTGGCAGCATCGTATCCACACTTGAAAAAAATGTGGATGCAATTACTGGAATAAAAGTTGGTTGTTCACTTAATCTCTGAAATTTAAATTCACAGCCGTCCAGGGGAGAAGTTGAGGTGGCAGCGTAACAGTGCCTGCACTGCCACCTAAGGGAGCGACACTCACGGAGTGGACAAAGCCAGAAACTTACAGTGCACCTCCTTAAAATGCCTCAAATCGATAATTCTAGTAATTGGATGTATGAAGAACTTGTATGATGTAAGTACTCAAGTGATATTTATTGAGTACCTACTACCTAAATGCCAAGATATTACCATGAAAAACCAAGAATGGTGTCTGCCTCCACAGTTTGGCTAGGCAGAGAGGTGAGTGAAGAAGCCTTTCCAGTACAGTAGAATGGAGCTCTGATGGGGAGAAAGATAGAGGACCAAAGAAGAATACATAATCCTGTTTTGGAAGATTAGACAAAGTTCCTTAAGGATGTGATATCTCACATGGAGCATAAAGCATTAGGAGGTAGCCAGATTAATAGCAGGGAGAAGTATTACACACACACACACACACACACACACACACACACACACACACTACCACCACTAGCACCACCGCAAAAACAAAACAAAAACCCAGAACATACCTACAGAGGAAGCATGGAGTATAAAGGTACATTTAAATAAATAATACATATGGATTTTAGAGAATACAAGACATTGAAAACAGAGCCAAAATGTAATTAGAATCAATTTTGTTAGGACATACCAAAAATAGATACCCTATCATTAGAAGAAGAAAAAAAAAAAAGCCTTCATTGGCCTCATCGCCAACCAAATAACACGGTTCCTGAAAGAGAAGTATACAAACGTTCTCCAAGTACACCAAATACTCCCCGGGCAAGAATATCCTTTCTACCACGTCACCCACACGTCACCCACATGATGTAGCTAATGACATGGATCCACACCATCTAGTGGCACAGTCTATGTCTCCAAACATTATGCCTCTGTCATTTGCCTAGCTGAGGGCGTTAATCTCCTGACCTCTTCTCCTCTCCCCATTGTACCTTGCTGCTTTGTTTGGAGAAGCACCAAAACTTCTCCCCAAGACAGCTTCAGTTATTGGATTATTCCCAAGATGCAAGATTAATGTGTGGAGCAATGTGAATCTGGGATAATCTATCACACCATAAGATGCTGGCCTCGCTTTAATGAGTGCATTATGGTGAGTGACATTATTAATTAAGTCACAATATGGTAGAGCAGGCATATCAAGGAGAAAAGGCCAACACTATGAGTAACCATCTGTAGATACTTTGATATCAGAACCACAGCCCAGAAGTCACTCTTCTCAGGGAACATATAATTTGGCAGGGTGCACTCTACCAAGACAAGTGCAAGTGGAGCACCTCCAGGTGGGAAGACAGCAGCCTGGCTTTGGAACAAACCTGCCATAGAGGGACTGTGGTGGGATAAAGTACAACTGTGTGCAGTACATTTGTTGGTGAAGCAGAGAAGAACTTTGCAGACATGCATCAAACATCCAACAGATTGAAAAGCAGTGTCTAAACTACTTAAGATAGCCAGGGGAAGCACCACAGTAGGGGTATAAAGAACCCTAGAGCAAAAATCATATAGCCTGGACCCCAGTTCCAGCTCAGCTATCTACGCATCTCAAAACTCGAGCTTCATTTTCTCCACATAGAGAGTTGCTAGGTTATATTCCAGGTTAGATTCCATGCCCATCAGCATCATAGGTGGATGTCATGTTGACTTCTTAAATCTAGTTCAAACAGCAATCTTTCACAAAGGTTTATATATGATTAAACATACTTTCTTCTAATTTCTCAATTTCTCCAACTATCGAGAAAACAACCACATCTTTAGCCAAGCTACTGAGACATTATCAGATAATTGATCATAAAAATGAAATTTCCCTTTTTAGCTGAGCTCTATGTCCTTCACAGTCTCATGGGAGCCTTGGCAAAATTTTGATGTTTTATTATTTATAATACTAATAACTAGAGTCCCAGGAGTCAGCAAACTGCAGCCTAGAGATAAAATGTGTCCCATGGTCTATACAGTAAAATATACAAAGATGTAAAAATAATATATTAATATATAATTTATGATAAAATTAATATAGTAATAAAATATATCTCTATATAAATAAATAAACCAATATAAACATAAATGAAATATTTATAAATATATAAAATATATGTATGTCATACAAATGTCATATATATATGTGTGTGTGTGTGTGTGTGTGTGTGTATACACAAATACATGATGGAGATAACATTGAGTCTACAAAGCCTAAAATATTCCCTGTCACTTTATAGTGAAAGATTGCCAACACTTGAACTAGAATAAATATGAAGCTTTCATTACTTAAAATTTGTAGAGTAGATAGAATGCTAGAGCCTTCTTTCACCTGAGACTCTAATTTTCAAGCAGATGGTTAAGACACTGCCCACCCACCACCCAAAGTAAAGCTATCTGAGAAAGAGAGAATGGAAGCAAGTCATAATGTGAGAAATGAGATCTGAGAATCAATAACATGGGTTGGAGAAAGAGGATAAATTTTCCATGTGAAGACAAGCAGAAGAAAAGGCTCAGAAGAAAGAGAATATGGGAGTTTGAGAAAATTCAGATTGCCCAGTTTAGGTCAGAGTGCAAGGTATTACTTAGATGTAAGGCTACATAAACAACTAAAGGTTAGAAATGACTAGACTTGGGGCGCCTGGGTGGCTCAGTGGGTTAAAGCCTCTGCCTTCAGCTCAGGTCATGATCTCAGGGTCCTGGGATCAAGCCCCGCATCCCGCATCGGGCTCTCTGCTCAGCGGGGAGCCTGCTTCCCCCTCTCTCTCTGCCTGCCTCTCTGCCTACTTGTGATCTCTCTCTGTCAAATAAATAAATAAAATCTTAAAAAAAAATGTCAAGACTTATACACCGAAAAATACCTGGACATTACCCCAAGGCCACTGGGGAGCTAATGCAGCTACAGTCCACTGCTATCCCTAACTTCACTAATCCTAAGGCATGCTCAGACAAATGAGTCAGACCCTATCCCAAATGTGAGGTTGTAATGGTAGTTGTTGAGTGGTGAACAAGGGCTGTTATTGGATCTCAGATCTACAAGTGCAACTGGGGCCTTCTAAATTCCATAAAGCATCTATTTTCCAGCACGCATGATCCTAGGGTCCCCAGGTGAGTTCAGACATTTCAGATAGAATTAAGGATATCAATAAAAATACTCTGAAAGTAAAAACCTGAGACTCAGGAGAATCTCCCAGGGAAACATTTTGACAAAACACACACCAAAAGAAATAGCATGTTGCTTGCTGTCAATGAATGGTTATCGTATTGTCTACCATGGGATCAGATGGAAGAAGTTACCTCATTTATCATGTATCTAAGTAGGGGGAAAAAAAGGAAAAAAAACACCAACTCTACTCAATAAACTTCAATGTCAAAATATATTGCAACTTGCATCCTTGCAATTTTCCTCCCCATGTAGAATCTATACCTCTTTTAACAACACTTCTGCAAACTCACCATCCACAAAGCTCCAAAGGGACCCCAGAAGAAAATATGAGTGTAACGGGACACAAAACATCCACCTGCACTTCTGCAAGAACATTTAGGGAATCATGAGCCTGCATTTCAGTGTCTGTCACAGATGCCCACAAATAATGAGTTCAGAGTCATGAACCATTCCCACCACTGCCAGTGTGATCAGAGAAGAGGGAACTGGATTTCCATGTTCTGAGAGAACCAACACAGCTATGGTTAGCTAAGAATCAGTACATGGAGATGGAGTAGGGAACACAAGTATTAGGACATGAACCTGAAAGATAGATCATATCTAATCTATCAGGTTGGCTAAGGATGAAACTATAACATGATGAATGGTGAAATAAAGAATTTAATGAACCAATTACTTTTCAAAGGGGCTAGAGTTTGAAATGACCTTTGGGCCCTTCCTATGCATTACATAAATCCTCTCTTCCTTACCTTTTCCACAGCTCCAGTTACAAGTCCTACTTCATCGGCTTCAACCAGCTTCAACTAGTGTAACCTGATAGTCCGTCACCTAAGCCAGTACTTCCCACCCCCCCACTCCCTTCCCTGGGCATTTGTTAGGGAACCACTGGGCACTTACTCATGTGCAATCCAAGAGTGCTAGAAAGTTAATGCCCAATTAGACACCTGTTGAGCCAAGAATGACTCATGGCTGCCAATGTATCATTATTCCCATTCCTCTTTTAGATGAGCAGTTCTGAGATGCATTTCATCAAGCTTCACAGAAACTCTCTCAGAATCAAATACCAATTGATTAGCAGTGGCCAAATCAATAACATACTTTTTTAGTGGCCTTTCCCCTTTTTAAGTTTTCATTCCCTTGTCTCTCATGCCTGCTCCCTATCATCACATCCCTAAATTAACTAAGAGAGGAGCCATTCAGTCCTCCAAAGCAGAGATTTTTAGGTTGTGCTCCGTGGTACTTAACATCGTAACTCATGGTTATGAATTAATGCAATATACATTTACTCTTTCCCCACTCCGCACCTGGTGCTTTTCTAGGTGTTGGAGAGATAGCAAAGAACGACGTTCCTGTTCACACAGAACTTGCATTCAAGTGGGGAGAAACAAATAATAAACAAGGTCATTTGAGAAAATTATGAAAACTAAGAAGAAAATAAAGGAAATTAATGGTGAGTAAAGGGAGTGTGGCTTTTACTTAATATAATAAAGGATGTCCTTTCTCAGGAGGTGACATATGAGCTCAGCCATGAATCTCAAGAAAGAACTAGTCAGGAGAAGGTCTCAGAGAAAGATGTTCCAGGAAAAAGAGGTAGTGAATGCAAAGGCTTTGAAGGAGGAAACAAAATAAATCTAAAGATGGTATACCTTCATTCCCCTGAATAAGTAGAGATTGGCCCATCCAAATATTGGGGAGGTAGAAGGTTAATCCAAGTGGCCAACCTCAGACTGCACCCAGAATCATCCCATTGTCTCAAATCATTTGTCCTAGGTCAAGTTCACCATTCCTGTCCTCTTCCCCTGAAGGGGACTCCCCCTCTTGGTCTTTATGTGAGAAGGTTTTGTAAGTCTCCTTGATGTTAATATGTCAGCTACCATAACTTCCCATGCTCGTGGTGTTAGAAAATGAGATTAGACTGGTTAGCTGCCAAATAATCATCATCATCATCATCATCATCATCACAAAGGAACTCCTGGTTAAGAAGATAGTAGGCCAAACAGAGCTGTGGGAAGTCTACCAATACATAAAAATCACAAACCAAAAGGACTTTGAGAAGTCAAAACATCCATTCTTTCATCCTGCTAGAATGGTAGCAGATTTTACAAAATGCTATGGCCTTCCTCAGAAGACCAAGGCAATTCCATTCCTCCATTCACAATCGTAACAACTCTCTTCCTCAAAAATTTCTCTAATATGAACACCTCATTTCATTGGCCAAGTGGTAGAAGAGACTGCTTGTCAGCTCTATACATCTATATGGAATCCTGTCCCTGGGTGTCTCACGCTAACTCCACAGAACAATCCTTTCCTCTCCCACCCCCTCTTCTCTCAGGGAGCCACAGGCTTACACTCACTTCCTATTCCCTATTTCATTTCAATGCTGGTTTGCCGCCTTTCACAGGATTAGAGTGTCAGGGTCTGCTAATAGCCAGAAGTGTAAGTCCTGACCAAATTCAGGCACCAGCCTTTAGGTAAGTGAGGATTATTTCTGAAATATGTTTACAGTTGTAGAGTCAACAAATGTGCATAGGTAGGCCTGATCTCAAGGAGACAAAACAAAATATCATAAAATATAACTTTTCCCCATTATAACCCAAAACTTTCTCTTCCACCAGTACCTAGGGGACTCTGAATTTGTAATCACAGGCTTCAGGCTGAAGAAAGAGCAGCATCCCCAATCAAACTTCCTTCTTCCTATGTTTTGAGAAGAACTTTTCCCATCACCATTTGAATTGTTAATCCTCTCCTGTTGCTGTTGGCAGAAACATATATCTTATGTCATTTTGATAAAGTTGTGCATTTAATGTTCCTACAGTTAAGTGAGAGGGAAAAAAAAAAACTTAACATTTTTAAAATGAGGCACTTCAAGCAGCAGAGAGAACACGATGTGGAATGACTAATTCCCAAGTAGTAGGTTACCCCAAGGAACATACATCATTCTCCAGCCTGCAGAAAATAACAGGCATTTTTCATTCTTCTTTGCATACATGCTTGGTTTTAGTCCCTATGTTGTGAGAAGGAGAGTGTTTGGCTTTGTTTCCTTGGACTACCTGAAACAGAGATAAGAGATATGTTTTCCAAGTCTTTCCCTCTTAAAGGAAGGAAAGACCCTGAGACAACACCTGATAAGGAGAATCAAGGAGCATCTCAGAGAGGTAAAGTGGCTTTCCCAAGGTTGCACAGGATTTCTCTCAAGTGCTCCTACCAAAACAAGACTCCCCTTGAGTGGGAAAAAGACAAGAGAATCTGTGTGGTCCCTGGTCTCCAGAGTAAATTCATCAAACTACACTTTGCCCTGAGCAGAGATACCTAAGAATTCATACTGTGAAGGTGACCAGGTACTTCTGTAAATATTTAGAATCAGTTTATGTCTGAAATATATACACTTAGATTTAGGACAAAAACTGAATTAATGCCAGTAGACATTTTAGATTTGATTTAAATGGGACCCAGGACCACGGAAAATCATAGGAAAAAAAAATAACCCTAAAATGTCCAGTATAGCCAAGTAGGTACTTAAAGGAGACTTCTTGTTTTAAAACTATTCCAATCCTCAATGGCTATGGGACCTTGGGCTTAACCTCTCAAGCCTCATTTTCTCGTTTGCATAATCATTATAATAACAGTGCCTGCTATTATTTATTAATAATAGCGCCTACTATCATGATAAGGTCTGTGTTAGGATTACATGAGATAAAGCATGTAGATGGCTTAGCGTGGTTTGTGACATGAGTGAGTTCACACTGAAGGTCAGATGCCCAAGGTGAAGATCAGGATGTGAGGAGTAGGTACAACAGCTTGGGTACGTACTAGATGTTTGATCCAGGCTTCCTGAGGATAAGTCCTTTCTAGGACATGTGAGTGAACAGCCAAAGACTCAAAACGGTCATGCTGGGCCAGGCCGACCTATCAACTATGAGGCAGGGTTGTTATCAACATTGTGCAGAAGGGGAAATTGGGAGTCCAGAGATACACCAGCTCCTCAAGGCTCACATCATGATTAACATGATTTGGATCCCATGCCCATGCATGCTCTTACTACTTTAAAACTCTTCCCCTGAGAGACAAACCATAAGAGACTCCTAAAATCACGAAACAAACTAAGGGTGGCTGGGAGGTGGTGGGGGGGTAGGGTTATGGACATTGGGGAGGGTATGTGCTATGGTGAATGCTGTGAAATGTGTAAGCCTGATGATTCACAGACACGTACCCTGGGGCAAATAATACATTATATGTTAATAAAAAATTAAAAAAAAAAAAACCTCTTCCCCTGAAAGCAGAGCTTTCCCAAGGAGAAGGAGAGGAAACCCCCAAAGTCCAAACACTGTGAAGAGTTACTAGAGACCAAATCCGTCTAAGGTGGACCCAAAATGGCTTTTCTCTTCTATGTGATGTAATGAAAAGCCTGCAGCCTTGCCAGTGGTTTTTCAAAGGGCAAATGCCAGAGTGCTCTTTGTCCATGCACAGTGGCCAGTGTGAAGAAGGGAGTCCTGTATGGGGCTCTCTCTTTGCTGGTCCCATTTTTCCCTGGTTTGGTCCTCCTCCCATGAAGAACAAATCATAGTAGGAATGCCCTTGGTCATGGCAGGAATGTCACCCAATTCCTCTGCCCAGGCACAGACCATCTTCACGCATGGCTAGTGGGCAAAAGTCAACAAGCTTCATGTCAAAGTTGTTATGTGCCAGATAATGTGCTGAATCCTTCACAGGCCCCTTCATATTTAATGCTCTCAACTATCCTATGACATGGGTGATATCATCCCTGTTTTACGGAAGGGAAAACTAACCTAACCTACGAGGTTGGGTACGTTACCAGTGTCATTCCAATGATGAATGGGGGAAATCCATGATTCTACCACAGGCCTCTCAGACCCCAAACCTGCACTCAGTATCCTGTCTCACCCCAAAGAGAAATTCCTCAAGACACTACATCTTTGAAACAGTCAATGTTAGCTCCCAGGAAAGCCAAATGGATCTAGATCCTTTTTATTATGACAGTGTCTCTTTTCCCAGAACAAAGCTGGTCCTTTAAATTGCCACAGCACTAACACTGAGGGAAAAGTGTGTCCCCAGCTGTCTCATTTGCAGGTGGCAGCCACCCTGATTTGCAGGGGATTAAACATTCGCGATGACACCTAGGACTTCTGTGATTTCCGGAGGCTGGCAGGATAAAGTACATGTTAATTTTCCCTGCGCCATTCTTTACCACTACTGAGGGGCGGACTCATTCACTCTGAATAAAAGAGTAAACACAGGACAGTAAAAACGCATGATACATCAGCTTTAGCTTAAGCAAGAAAGATAACTTATTTTCCTCTTCCCGCACCCTCTGTGCCTCCACCAGCTCAGGCACCAGCTGCAGAGCTCTCTCTTAAAAGCACAGAACAGGGGCACCCGGGTGGCACAATCAGTTAAGCAGCCAACTCTTGATTTTTGGCTCAGGTCATCATCTCAGGGTCCTGAGATCGAGCCCTGCATCAGGCTTCATGCTGGGTGTGGAGCCTGTTTAAGATCATCTCTCCCTCTGACCCTTCCCCACGTGCACACACACTTGCGCTCTCTCTCAAAAAAAAATTCAAAATAAAAGGATAGAACAAGGAACTGACACTTTAGGACCAAACAGATAGGGATTTGCATCTCAGCGTTGCCTTCTCTCCTGCTGCCTGACAGCTGGCAGGCTTATTTTTTCATCCTATAAATACTTAAGGCCTGTCCGGCACTGTGCGGGACAAACCAGGCAGGAAATGAGTCCCTGCCCTCAAGGAGCACAATGTAGTAGGACAGATAGACTTACGGACATATGATTATGATACAGTGTAGGAAAGCTTCTGTTTCCTCATCTGTAAAGTGGGAATGAAAACAAAAATCTATTTCACAAAAATGTATTTCACATTTTAATCAAAATCTACTACACATAAGGTGTGAGGTCTAACTGTGATGCCGAACAGAAGGCGTTTGAAACCTGGCAAGGAGCACACAGGTTGTAGTTTGGGTCAAACATGTTCCAGTTTAAGAGAGAAACCTAATCAAAGTGGAGTAACATGGTGAGCTGAAGGCACGGGGCACAGAGAGATAGGCGGTGGTATTATGTACCCACCATACTCTGCAGAATGTCTCCAGTCTCCCCCCATCGGCTCCCAGTGATGCAGAGCAAGGGGGACAGAGTGGAGGCAGGACTCCGGGCTGAGAATCTCCGGTCCCTGTTCAGGTCACCAACTCTTTTCAGGTTAATACATCGGGTTCCACATAAGGTTTCATTTGAAGAAAGAGCTCAACAACTTAAAAACAAAACAAAACAAAACAAAAAACAACTCATGAACCACACTATGTGAAACTTCCACAAATTCCCAAAAGCTCTCTGGTTAAAATGTGCGGTTACAATCCAATTGGAAACTCCCAGGAATGGGTTATGTTTGCTATTGCTGGTGAGTATAATTCAAAACAAAATATTCTCCCAGCTCAAAACCTCTCCACAAAGAGGGAAGAGCAAGAAAACAGTTTTATGATTGAGTAAGCATTAAGTCAGAATGGGTTGTGTACCACAGGCAAGCCACTAAGAGATTGCTGAAACAGAAAATCTGACGTTTTCATACAGGCAAGCAGATACAACCCATCACGCCCAAGTCAGAGGACTCGACAGCACCATGTGTCACAAGGTTCATCTTAAATTCATCTGCTAATTGGGGTGACTGCCTGTGTCAGCTAATTGCCTTTATACAAAGGAATAGTAAACCGCTCACATCCGTATGATAGGAAGTAGTTTTGCCTTTGGAAATGGTGCCCGTTGAAGTTAGGCCCGCACAGAAAGTGGGTGATGGGATGTGATCTCCCTTGATGTCAACATTTCAAAGGAGTGTCTCCTAGGTCCCTGAAAAAGACCGTCATGGGTTGTAAAACTGCCAGAAGGCTTTTTAAAAGATTTACCTGTCAAAGGTCAGAGAAAGAATTCGAGTTACAACTTTTCTCAACATTACAAGTTTTCTAAAATAAAATCTTGAAGAAAAGAAAGGGGAAACTTAACTTCCTGATCTTTAAGCTGGAGAATTCAGCCTCTTTAAGTTGTCCTTACACTCTCTGACCTTTTACTTTAGAACACGGGGCTTAGGCATCAACAATGCATTCATATTCCCTCCTCCCCAGCTGGACAAGAAAGAAATTTCCATGATTCAAAATCTCTGGCCACATAAAACTCAAGTACTTACGAGAACGTGTTTTCTAACATGAATCCCACTGAATCTTGGCTTAAATTTGATTCGCTGCTCCCTACGTGGCCAAAGGGGACACACTTCCATGACCTACGCACTGAAAGAAGCCCTTCACGCCTCTTGAAAACCTGTCCCACCATCCAGCATACCTCCGGAAGAGAACACCTCAGAATCTACAGTGCCCACGTCCTCCGATTTTCTGATCTGTGAAAGCAGGAAACCTGTCTGTCTTACTATTTATGCTAGTTTCAAGGGTCTAGAAAAGCGGTAGGTGTGCAGTTAGTCTTCAATACATATTTGTTGAATTAATGAATGAAAGGGTAAATACATGATGAATCCCAATCTCTGATACCAAGTCACAGGCTAATTCCCCTATTAGGCCTGAGATATTTGCAACAGTAATTCAGCAAAAGTCAAAAAAACCAACTCTGCCTTCCAGCTTCTGCCCAGCCTTCCCTTGGAGACCAGAAACACGCAAGCACTTGGGAGCTCGCACATCACCATCATTACTGATTCACCTGGAGCTCAAAGCAAGTCTCACCTATTTCTCCTTTCTTCCTTCTCTGAGGTGCTGTTTCCCCCCAACATCCCACTGGGAAAAGAAGAAGCCTCTGTCCCAACCAGGAGAGCTGGCAGATGAGAGGAGAGAAATAAAATCCATTTTTAAAGTCATCCTGTGGTTTGCCTGCAGGGTTGGTGTCGCTTTCTTCACGTTTCTCAGTGATGTCCAGCCCAAACATCTATGCTCTCTAAAACAGAAATAAGTTGTCCCTCCAGATCAATATAGAAATAACTGACATTTCCTTCAGACATTAAATTTTCATTTCGGTGAGGAAAAGACAGGGAACAGGGAGGAGTGGAGAGTTCTCAGAGCAAAAATGACTTTCAGCCATGTATTAAATGGCAAGAGCTCTAGCATGAATCGAACACTTAAAGAGCCACAGGATGGGGATCTGACTTCTGGGGGAAATCCCCCTGGAAGGGCTGACTATGGGGAAAGATCAGGGTTATTCATTTCTTTCTCAGGTGTCATATAGAGGAAACATTCCAAACAAGGGTAACAATCAGCATTTATGGTGCATTTTCTTCGTGTCAGGTACAAGCCGAGCCATCTCCATCCGTCATTCAATTCTCCTGAAATCCTACATGGCCTTCAATCTTACTGTGATTGCTGTTTTACAGGTGAGGAGACAATAGCTCAGAAAGGAGAACTCACTTGCCCAAGGTCACAGAGCTAGTAAGTGGCAAAGTCAGCAGCTGGGATCTGTTGACTTCAGGGTTCCTCCTCCCCCCGCACTGTGTGGGACAGAAAGAATATGCAAAACGCGAAGAATGGGAGGGAGGAAAGTAAATTTGGCACTTTCTTCCCACCTAAGTTTCCAGGATTCTAAGATGCTGGGTAGGATCTCCTACGTGGAGGTTTCCAAAGACAAACAGCTTACCTACTGCTAAGGCTTCCCCCCACCCAAGCCACATCACTTGGTAAGTGAATTTACTTGCCTACACATCATAATCGGGCTAGGTACAGAACTGTTCTGACCTACTTTAAAATCAATTTTAAAGTACCCCATGGACTCTTTCAAGCTACTTTACTACCACCACTCTGTTTTTGTTGAATAAATCTAATTGCTCCTGGGGTGTTAACAGATGACACTGCCTCCCAGCAAGAATTTGTCAAGATCAGAGCTTCTGTGCAGCACTGTCTTACTAGAAAATCCCTAAGTCCTGGTCTTTGACAGCCTCACAAACAGTCTATAGGGATGGATACCAAGTGCACCCCGAATGACTGACTGACTGAGTTTTAAACCTCTAATATAATGTGTTATTGAAAAGTCCCTGTGACACAGTCCTTTTATTAATTAGATTTAAGATTTTTCTCCCCATTCAACCCTTTATCCCAACCTCAAAAAATTTTTTTATGAGACCAAGAGCTAAAAATGGTTTCAAAGATAGCACCCATTTTTAAATATCACCCTGAGGTTTAACTGGGGGTAGGAGATGCAGAATCACTGACCAGAGAACACTACAATCTGGGTAAGAGAGATTCACTCATTCAATCTCATATTCAGTCCCCAGAAGGCATTCAGCGCCTGTTGTGCATCAGGCCTTGTGCTAGACTCTGTGGATGCACTGATGAATTGATAAAAGGAAACAACCAGACTCACAGAGCTTCCTGCCTAAATAGGGGGAGAAAAAAATCTATAAAAACCATCACACCAATAAATGTATATAATATTTTGTCATTATCATAATTATCACAATGCTATAATGAAAAAGTCAACAGTACTATCAAGTAATGTGAGGACAATGTGGTCAGAAAATTCAAGGAGGTGACCAACTAGTGAGCTTAGATGTGAAGGAGGAAAGTGTTCATTAAGAGAAGAGGGGAGACAGAAAATCATCGGATGTAGGCACTAATGAAAAGAAGAGTTTGGAGGGGACAACAGCAATGCTAGATGCCAGTGGATCTTAAAAAGAACTTCTAAAACAGTTCAATTTCTACTCCCATTGGCATCAGAGACTATTTGTTGCACTAACCTTAAAGATTATCTCATCCAATCTGTCACCCATTCTAAGAATCTCAAACCCTATTCACACAACGATTTAAAAAATATGTCTAAGATTTCTGGAGACAGAGCAAGTAACAATGAATGTTCCAGTCTGCCTAGAATTTACGTTCTAGTCAAAATAATCAAATGATAACCAAACAAAGAGGCAACTATGGAACATATCAAAGTTTAGAAGGACTATGGATAAAAGTACAGGTAGGAGGTAGAGTTCTGGGAGATGCTATTTAAGTACACAGTCTAAAAAGTTCTCGTTATGAAGAAGATGACATTCAAGTAGACACTTGAAGAAAACAAGAGAGTGAGGCATGCCAGTCTCAAGATAAATGGTAGTCCTGGGAGAAGGAAGGGCAAAACCCAAGACCTTGAGGCAGGTGTGTGTTGATACACTCTAGGAGCAAAGAGGAGGCCGGTGTGGTTGGAGCCCAGTGAACATGAGCAGGAGAGCGGCGGAAATGAGGGCAAGTGCTAAGAGGAGACCAGTTCCTGCAGAGCTTTGTAAACCCTTTTAAACACTGGGCTTTTACTTTCAGGGACATGAAAAACCCTTGCAAAGTCTTAACTGGGGGACTGACATAGAATGATTCACAATCTTAAAAAAACACTCTGGCAACCGTGTCAAATGACTGACTGTAGAGGTCCCAGCAGAAGCAGAACACAAGAGGAAAAGCTGTTCCAATAATCAAAGCAAATGCCTTATGATGACATGGACCCAGGGATAGTGGGAGAGAAACTGAGAGGTAATCATGTGCTGTCCATGTACAGCAAATAGGAGGGATGAGACATGCTGATGGGCTGAACACGGAGTAGGAGAGAGAGAAGAGAGACCAAGGTGACTCCAAGGTTTATGGCCTGAGCAACTACAACAGCAGGGCTACCAATGACTGCAATGGGAAAAACTAGGGGACAAGAACACCTAGCAGAAAGGAACATAAAGAGACCAGCCTTGTACGTATTAAGTATAAGCTGCCCGTATAAGAACTAACTGAGATATCAAGTAGGCCATTCGTTTTACAGGAGAAACTTCAGGGAAGAGACCTGGGCTGGAGATTTACAATTGGAGGTATAGGATGAGATTACCTTCAGACAGAGTATAAAAGAGTCCGAGGACACTTTTAGGGCTCCCAACAACTGTTGTCCAAGCAATTTGGTCCACTATCTATATATTCACTTCACAGATCCTGAGCCCCTTCCAAAGGCCAGAAAACGGAAATCAGAAAGTATAGATTATTTTCCCAGGTTTGCAACCTAAGCTGACTTTGTGACTTCCACTGACCAAGAGAATGGGGTGCAAGTGATATTGTGCCATTCTTCAGCCTAAGGCCAAAGAGGCCTTATGTGCTTCCACTCTCCCTTTTGGGATCCTGCTGCCACGTCTGTATCATATATGTAAGCCTGGACAGCCCCCCTGGAGCATGGAAGATCATGTTGAAGGAGAGCCAAGGAGTAACACTCAAGAGTCAGCCAACGTGCAGACATATGAATAAGGCCATCCTAAACCAGTCAGCCCCCAACCATCCCAGCAGCTGCTCACCGATGCGTCAGAGAGCCCGGTGTGCATTAACTGAGTCCAGCCCACAAGAACAGACCACAAAGCTGGCCCATTGTCTTACAAGAAATGACAGATGGCAGCCACTAAGTTCGGGGGTGATTTTCCATGTAATAGGAACTAACTAAGACAGCTTTTGTCTTGCCGGCTCTACATTTACAAATCCTATCCATCCCATTTCCTGTGTATCATCCCCCCCCAAAATTTGACTGATGCTCACGGCCAGCAATCAGCTCTCACTTCTCTGAGATCCTTTGGCATTTGATTCGTACCTTTCTGTACTTGTCAGAATAGACTGGACTGTAACAGATTCCAGGGGCTTAGTGTAACCAAGAATTATTTCTTGTTCATAGTACCTAGCTGATGGGAGTTGCCAAGGAGTTCTGCCTCCCACCCTCACTCAGGGCTCCTTACCAATGCAAGGAGCACCATCTTGTGACACTTTCATCTCAGACCAAAAATTCACAGAGTGCATGTAGAACTCAGACTTGTTCTTCAGCCTATCTACTCATTGCCCATTATCCAGGCCTGATGATACGGCTTCATCGAAACGTCAGAGAGCTGGGAATGTAAGGGGGCACATGGATACTTCTTCATGTCTCTGCTCTCCTTTCTCTTGGCATCATTCCCTCAAACCTTTGATTTGCATGGATTTTTTCTTTACACCAGCTGTGGTATACCAAGGTCTGGCTGCACAGGCATGCACACCAGGGGTGCCATGTTTAGTACTCCCACAATGGGCTTAACCTGATGTCGTCATCTTAAAATCTTAATTAGTTTTGAACTAGGGACCTGTCATTTTCATTCTGCCCTGGACCCCACAAACTATGCAGCTGATCTTATCCATATGTAACTCAGCAGTTCTCAGGACAGAGTGCTCAATGCAATCCCCAAGGGGATGTTAAAAAATAGAGGTACACAAGCCCTACCTGAGAACAATTATAACAGACTCTAGAAATGGAACCCTGGAAAAGGTTTGGGGTTTTGTTTTTGTTCTTTTTGTTTTGGGGGTTTTGTTGTTGTTGTTGTTGTTATTGTCATTATTGTTGAACGTCTTCCAGTGATTCTCCTGTGCATCCAGGGCTAAGCATCACTTCCCCAAAGTCATGGCCCAGATAACTTATTCTGGTGCTTTCTCAGAATAAAATATACTAAGAAGTAAAAATATGGCCAAAAGAGGGGCACCTGGGTGGCTCAATCAGTTAAGTGTCTGCCTTCCACTCAGGCCATGATCCCAGGGACCTGGGGTCCCTGCTCCGCGGGGAACCTGCTTCTCCTCCTCCCTCTGCCCCTCCCCCTGACTCTCTCTCTCATGCTTGTGCTCTCTCTCTGTGTCTCAAATAAATAAAATCTTTTTGAAAATATGGCAAAAAGAAATCAAAGTCACTGGTCTCCTACAGTTTCAAAAGCATCAATGCCATTAAAACTCTCAAGAACTATTCCAGATTGAAGAAGACCAAATAGACAAATGCGAGATAGGATTCTGAACTGGATCGCTCTGCCAACAGCCAGCAATCCTGTCTGTCTGTCTGTCTCTCTAATTTTATTATGTCATGTTAGTCACCCTACAGTACATCATTAGTTTTTGATGTAGTGTATCCCTCTTACCAGAACTGTAACACAAATACGGAGAGGCAGTTGTACAAGGATGTTCACTGTGGCATTGTTTCTGGTAATGAAAATTAGGAATACTATCTTAATGTCCACCAACAGGATGGAGTTAAATTATGAAAGACCATGCCGTGTAAAATAAAGAGCAATCCACACATGATGAACTGGAAAATATCTATGATACACTATTATTTGAAAAAATAGTCATTTCAGACAAATATGTAGCTCATAGTTGTATTTTGCATATATGTATATGTGAGTATGAGTTAATATGCATATAAAAATGCTTTAATACCAACAAGTTTATTTGTGAGGAGATAAGAATTTCATTTAATTGATACATATGTGAGTGTGTATGTGTGTGTGTTTTTAAGCAGACTGTTGACAATTTTAACTTTTTTCCCAGCATTTTCCAAGTAGCAAATTTATATGAACGACTGACAATTGACCTTCCTTTTGGCTCTAGTTTAGCCAGTCAATAATTCTTTGTAACCACCCTTTAAGAAATCCATGAGAGCTTTTAATTTTAAGGAACTGCCCATCTAAGTCTTCGGAGTCAAGCAGCATAAAACATAAATGAAAAACCTGACTTGCAAAAGAGGCTCAAGTTGTTTTAGAAAAACTAGAATAAAAGGAATAAAGTATCTACAAGTAACTTCCATTTCAGCAAAGAATCAATGTTCTTAATTTCAAGAAATTCAAAGCTGCCGGTGCACTAATTACATGCATTGAATTCCTCCAAATGCAGATCTATTACATGTTTGTGTGTATCTCTTGAGGCATAAAATAGAGAAACGGGGGGGGGGGGAGACGGGGGACACTGCTCTAAGCTGTTTTCCTCCCTCCTTCCACAAACAATAATTTGGGTGTGATAAGGATTTGCAAAACAAACAACAAGCTGCATAGGGCTTTGTGTTTTCAAGCCACAAGCATGAAAATCCACGTGAGCCACTATCTCTGCTGGGATAAACAGGTTCTAAGTACCCTATATCAATCTCCAAACCGCGGAAGAAAGTAACCCCAAACTTTTTTCTTTATCTGGCCCCAATTAAAGTTCAGCATAGGGGATTTATAATCCCCATCTAAACAAGGCATCTGCAATTTGTGGCCTGACATAAATAACTAGCGTTAATGCTGTAAAAGGACAAGAAGGGTCAATTCCATATATTTATATAGAATGGAAAACGATACCAGCATTCATCAGCACTCCACCAAGACTTCTCTAAGGGGCCACAGTAGATATGTGGCTTTTTGCCTTCCCAGCTTCCATTCATTCCATACAGTATAGCCTGTATTTCCTCATGCAGTTACTTCTTCCCCACAGGTGTAGTATTGGGAAAATAATTCCAGGAGCCCCTTTCCAATGACAGAAGAAAAAGGTCAGTGCTTCCTAGTCCTGCCCCAATGAGTCAGAGGGTGAGCACTTGCCCTGAGTTCTGCCAGCAACAGGCTCTGCCGGTTATTAGGTCACTGATTCAGCTCCCAACTCCCCTGTCTACTCAGCTTTGCAATACCGTGGGGCTTGTAGACTATACTTTACTGGTCAGGGGGCTTCCTGTCTGGTTTTGCCAACAGGGAAGGTGGACAACAGGAAAACATCAAGTGGCCCCTCTTCACAGCCAGGCAGCTCCTGATCCTCTGAGGTTGCATCCCAGCCCTATGAGGATGCTCTGCCCACTCTCGAGAGAGTGGCAACCAGCCAGGGTCCTCCCCTCAAAGGTCTGGGCCTCTGCTCCTCTTTGTTTCTTCTCAAGATTCTAGTCCAATGATACCAACTTTTCATTTTCCAGTCAGAGTACGCTAGCTTCTTCCGGCAGGTAACGTGTTACCTCGAGGTTCATTTTCACTATTGCACATCGTCCAACTTCCCCACATTGAAGCCCTTCTATTAAAATAACTAGCATGGACTCATTTTCCTTACCAGCCTGGGACCGCCTCAGGCGTCCTCCCCAGGATGTTGACCCTTGTGTAAGTTGCTGAGGAAAGAGGTACGGGTTGCAGGTTTTCATTACAAAGTGGATGCAGCCACAGGATGGTCTTGACTCCGTTTTTCCAGCGACAGAACTACTGGCAGCTTCCCTTTGCAAGCTCTCCCTTACCCTCTTCGTTCCCCCTCATCCTCAGGTATGATTTTCTAACCTCTTTTGGATTCTGTAGGCCCCCTGGAAACCTCCTTTCAGTTAGTTTACCTAAACTCGTTTTTGTTGCTTGTAAGTAAGAAAAGAAAACGGTGATGATACCCTAAGCAGGAAGGTTTGAGCAAACGTCTTCATTCAATCCATCTTTCAATCCATAAGGACTTAACGAGCGGTGCACTTGGAACCAATAAAATCAACTCCAGGTACAATAAATACTTTATCTTCAAGCTTGAAAAAAAACCCAGCAAACTGCGTCATTAGTTTCTGGTATCTTCCTAATAACCTCACACACCCACAGAAATATACACAGGCCATGTTCAGGCTCAGCGTTACCAACCTCACACTGAAACACCCACCTAGGAATCATGTACTCATTTCCTATTACAAGGCCAGAGGGAAGAGAAGATGGACCCGAGGTCATACAGCAAGAGTCACAGCCATGACCCAGACTTTGGGTGTACGGCCTACCTTCCCCTGCTTTTCCACCTTGTCATCTGTACCTGACACAGGAAAATCTTCCTGAGAATTTAAAGAATATGAATATGTGACATGCATGGAGGAATTACAATCCCAGTCATTGCAGAAATAGTTTTTAATCTAAGAGAATCTAAGGAAATCCTATATCCAAATGTGACAGTCACAAGCAAGGGAAGGCAAGGGAATCTTTTTCTGAAGTAGCTGACAGGGGCATGCAGTGGGGATAGGAGAGTTGGGTTCAATTCCTGACTCTACTCTTCTTTATTTTTATTATTTGACTTTGAATGTGCTATATTACCACAAAGAGCTCTATTTTATTTTCCTTGAAGGGAACATTATACGATAAATGTGTACTTTACTTCAGAGTTATTTTAACCAGCAAATGCACTCGTTCAACAAATATGTAGACTAAGCATGATTTTAGGAGCTGGGAACACAGCAGCGAGCAAAATAGAATCCCCAATCCTCCGAGAACTTACATCTTAGTAGAGGGAGGCAGACAGTACACAAGTAAACTTGTAAACAAAAACGACATCTCAGAATGCAGTAAATATTATGGAAAAATAAAATAGGATAATGTGATAAAGAACAAGTAGGCTCATTAGGTCGGGAGGTCAGGGAAGACCTCTTTGCGATGCTGACACTTGAGGTGATTCACGAGATGATGAAAAAGGAAAGATCCAGAGGGAGAACATTCCAGACCGAGGGAAGAGTGATTTCAGGGGCCTCCAAGTGGCAACAAGTTTGGTGTTTTGACCGAGAGAAAAGAGAGCCAGTATGGCTAGCCCTGGGCAATAGGGAGAGTGGAAGAGAGTTGACCCTCCAAAAATAACTGTTCACAATTTGTTATCTATCGAGACATACTTTACACACTCAATCAAATCTATCATTCTCTTCTCATTACACAATTTTACCTTTCCAATTTTGTATTGCACAATTTATTATTAATTTACAATCGTCAATGACTTCCTAATACTTTCTCTTTAAATTTTCTACGTTCTTCCTCACTTTTTGCCAAATAGGTGCATACAAGTTTCCCATAAAATGGATTCTAGGAGATTTCCTGTTCGGCTTTTTTTAATAATCATCATAATCTTTGTCTTGTGAACCAGAGAGACAGCGGACTCCGATAGGTAAGCAGTTCAGTTTTAGAATCAGGTCTCAGATATGAATCCTAGCTCTCCCAGACAGTAGTGATATTAACCTGGACAGGTTAATCAGCTTCTCTAAGACTTAGGTTTTTCATCTATAAAACAGATGCAAGATGACTCATCTTATAGTATTGTTTTCAGAATTCTGTGAATGGATATGTAAGACATCGAGTTTGGCACAAGGAAAGCTTTCAGTGAATGCCAACTACAGCTGGTCCTTTGTACAGTATTTCTTCTTCAAGACTAAATCAGATGTCATCTGAGGAAGGTTGCCATCCCCAGATTTCCAGGCTCTTACGAACCATCAAAATTTCTGTTTCCCTTGCCAGCTTCTTGATGGCAAGTAGTATGGCGCCATCCATCACTGCACCCTAAGCACAGAGCTCAGTATCTTGTACATAATAAATGCCCAGCATGCTTAATGAGTTCAAATGTCAATTGTTCTTGACCACACACCAGCCACTGACTAATCATCTCTGGTTTGGACATCTCAGTAATGGAGAGAACAGCCCTTGCTCAGACTTGGAGAAAAGAAGAAACTTTACCATCCGGGGTAAAGGATGGCTTTAATCTGTTGTTTGTAACTCAAGACATGTGCATAATTGCACCATTTACTAATTGTCTAACTTTAAATGCTTGCGTTAACCCAAAGGAATAATCCTATGATTGCTCAAGTACTTGATAACATTATCAGTGAAAGAAACAGAATTCGTTAAAAGAGGAAAGTGAAGAGAAGGAATTCACCTAATCTCCAAAGACTGCTTAAAATCTGACTTTCCAGAATCAACCAGAAAGCAATTAAATGTCATCAGTATATTAAAGCTTCTCTGAAATGAGACTTCTACCTTTCTCTCAAGTGTCCATTAGCTGTACAACCAAAATCATCCCCACTATAACGGAGAAGACAGTATCCCTTGGTAGGGATATTATTTTAGTTCTCAGGACTCATATGAGAACCATGGGTTCGATCAACTACATGACTCAACATGCAACTGACAGTCCCAGAAAAATCTGGGAAGAACGGCTCCCTCTGGAGTCTTGCACAGTGACCCTCTGCCACTTGCTCCGTTCCCTCTCACTTCCTTTTCAGAGATAAGAGCCCAATAATCTCAAAAATGTATCAAGGATAAGGACCCATGCTGTTTGAGAGAATTATCTTCTGATTTTTCCACCTGAACATAATGGAAAAAGGTTAGAAAGGCAGGAGATGCAAATCTCTACTTATTTATGGCAAACAGTGCATCTTAGTTCTGAAAATGCTTCCTTCCCTGAGAGCCATTCATCCCAAAGCTGAACAGTCAGATAAATGTCATGCTGTTTTCTCTGAGGTTGTTGCATCCTCATGTCCTCCCCCTTCCAGAAGGGGAAACGCAAAAATATATCCTCAGCTCTCTTCACCTGAGCCTGGAAGCAGCTTCTGATGCAATTGAACCGAGGTCATCGAATGTGATTCACAAACTGATTCTCCTATCAGTAAAAAGCTCATTTAAATAAAATGATTGGTACCAACTCAGGACAAAGACACTCTTTTCTTTTTTTTTTTTTTTTTTTTTTTTAAAGACACTCTTTTCTTTATCCCCCAACAAATAAATGTATTCTCACTGTTAATGTCAGAGATTCTGGAGAAAAAAAAAAAAGCAAAGCAAAGAAGAAAAAAGACAAGAAAGCGAGAAGCAAATACAGAGTGTATTACCAGGGAAAACTCTATTTGACATTCTGCTACATGCCTAAAGCCCAGTTACAAAGAACAGAACAAATCTCCCCTTTCGTACCACCCTCCCCTCTTTTGAGATCTCACTGTTTGGTTAACCTCTTTTCTCATTCCTTGGGCCATCTAAAGTAAGCCCATACTGGATAGGTGCTCCAGCTTCAGAGACTATCTCACTATTTTAAAGAAACGTGTCATCTCCTAATGTAATCAAGTCATGAGTTACTTATTTATTTTTTTAATTCTTATGCTGGATGCCAAGGGACCACCAATTCAAATAGGAAAAACTTGTCAAAAATAATTTAAATTAACTATCCCAAACTCGCCTGTTAATAATCATTAGTGTGGAACCAGGTTCCACTTTTAATTTGCTCTTTCCACCAGCTCTCATAAACTCCATCCTTGGCTCCCTGGAGAAATCACAAGACCTGTTGAATTGTAGTTAGTGACCTGGAAATGGACTGTGGAGAAAATTCTCTAGTTCTCTGTGCATCCTTGCTTCCTCTTGAAAGCTCTCTTTCACCTATAGAAGGCCCAGAGCTTTCATATTATCTCCCTTAATTTCTTTGTTTAGTGCTGATTTCTCTTTCTTGAAATCTTATTTTCCACAGCCCTTCATCATATCATAGCCTGCATTTTTCTTTGGCTGTTTCATCAGCCTGGTATCCCAGCTAAGTTGTCAGTTTCTTGAGGGCAACAGCCATGGGCTCTATCTCCCACAGTATCCAGCACTATGCTACCAAAACTACAGCCTCTTGGAAAATACTTCTCCAATGATCTACCTTTAGCTGCCTCTTTCCCTTCTGCACCACTTCCTAATAATTCAGGTTGGTTCACTGAATCTAAAACTCATGGTCTGAACTGCAGACTTGCCTGGAGTTGACTCCCTTAGAGTTTCAAGAGAAAGAATTTAATTGAATTAGTTGCCAACATTTAAGAATCAAGAGACTTGATGTAACATTTCTGATTTCTGGCTTCTCTTAAGGAATTGTATGACTTAGCAACCCTGGCCCTATTCTTGCACAACAGCAACTCACGAGAGCAGAGTGGTAGCTGTGCCTTTATGTGAGGCGTGTTCTCCGAACCCAACAGCTCTGAGTTCCAGTCAGCTTCATTTACGCATTTTCTGCCTTGGTTCAAAAGGTGTGTGAGTTTAAATAACGTCTGCTTCAGAGGAAATTCAGATTATTTTCCCAGTAAGTCTATATCTTTTAAAATTAGTATTAGCTATTTTGAGTAAAACCAAATCCATGGTCTCAGATTCCAGAAATGTGCTGGGTTTTTTTTCCCCTCCCTACCTCACTTGCTGGCCATACCATCCTAGGCACCTAAGATCAAAGTCTCAAGGCATCTGAAACTACACCCCAGGGAAATCGGAGGGGGTGATGAACCAGGAGAGACTGTGGACTCTGAGCAACAAACTCAGGGTTTTGGAGGGGAGGGGGTGGGGGGGGTGAGCCTGGTGGTGGGTATTGAGAAGGACACGTATTGCATGGAGCACTGGGTGTGGTGCATGAACAATCAATCTTGTAACACTGAAAAATTAAAATAAACATATTTGGGGGAAAAAATGAAACTACACCCCAATGCTCACTAAATCCTGTCCATTCTACAAACAAAAAAAAAAAATTCCACAATCCATCCCTTCCTTGATGCTTCTATTATCTTACTTTCTTTTTTTTTTTTTTAAAGATTTTTATTTTATTTATTTATTAGAGAGAGAGAGATTGAGAATGAGAGGGGAGAAGGTCAGAGGGAGAAGCAGACCTCCCGCAGAGCCGGGAGTCCGATATGGGACTCGATCCCGGGACTCCAGGATCATGACCCGAGCCGAAGGCAGTCGCTTAACCAACTGAGCCACCCAGGCGCCCTATTATCTTACTTTCTGATCTCCTATACTTCTTACCTGGATCTCCTAACTTGCCAAGTATCCTTCAGTTTCTCTTCAAATTCATCCTTCATGGTTCACCAAATGGCACAGTGCTGATCTTGTTACCTCTCTCTTCAAAAACTCAGAGTCTCCCCAATGCCTGCCAAACCAAGTCTCAAGCCCATGGCCTCCACCATTTCCTCCTAACTTACCTCAATGGCTATCAGGCTTCCAGAAATAACTCCATCCCAGGAGACTAGATTTCACCCTTCAAAATCACCGTATACTAGTCAGATTTCAAGGCTCAGCTCCAAGGGAGGCAAGTCCCTGGGTGATAAGAAGAATGATGTGTTGCCCCTCCTGGGTGAATGGACCATTTAGGAGGCAGGAACTCAAAACACCATTTTTTTTTTTTTAATGATGGTGGAATTATAGCCTATGTTACTCAGGATAAGAAACTTTCCTGAGAGAATAGAACTTTCCCAAAGCATCTTGATTCATCCCGAGCAGGTACTGATTCTACTTGAGTCCAGCCTTTTGTGGACCTCATTTCAGTCATTTCTCTGATTTTGGGGTCCCTTAGAACTCAGTATGGAGACTTCCACTGGAAAAGAAAAAATATAGTTGATTTCTGATTTTCAGAAAATAGAATAAGAGCTAATGTGCCTTTTAGGAATCTTCCTAGTTATATTCTGATTAACGTTGTTTTGTTCCTTAACAAGGTTTGATTTTCAATGACCATATTGTTACACACATGAAAAGTTCTTACAACTGTCTGAGGAAAATACTTTTTTCAGACCTCCCTTTCTTTGCTCAGCTTTCTATTTCTGTTAATGGGCTTAAAACTAATTAGAGTAAATTAATTCCTCAGAATAATAACAATTGTCAGGGAATCGCACACTAACACTTTATTCTTGGAGATGAGAGCTTCCTGGGGTTGGGAAGCAATTACAACTTCTTAATGACATACGGAAATAAAGGACACTGGATCTGTATCAATTACGTTTTATTTATTTGTTCCAGAAACTTTTAATGAATTTAAGGGGAAAAGTACACATCTCAGTGTAAAGTGATTACCCTTTTTGAACTACGATACCCCATCTGCCAGGTCACAAGTGACTCATCAGGTTAGCCTTACAGCATCTGGGACGCTGAGAAAGCACCAGAGGGACCTCTGATGAGTAGTGCCCATTATTTATCCATGAGCACTTTTCTTTCATATTTACCATTTGCAAAATACTTGGATGTCGTCAGCATATGGGACCTTCTGGGAAAATGTCTGCTCACCAACTTGAAAGGACCAAAGTGGAGAAGGCTGAGTCACCCAACAGATGAGGGAATCCAAACTTGAATTTTACCCCTAGTTGTTCTTCGACCCAGTTTCAATAACATGCAACTGAACTCTACTCCCTGCAATCAAAGTATCTCTTGTTGGACAAACATGAGCATCTAAGGCCAGGAATTCTCAGTATTTTTGGACTGTGATTGGTCTGATCGTTGAAAGAACTGTCATGTCAACCTCACCTCCAATATCTCTCTTAAATATGCTCCCTTCTGCTCATCTACACAGCTACAGACCTACTATCAGCCTGTATCATCCTGACCACCTCTTACCATTCCACATCATACTTGGGATATACGATCAGCTTCATCCTAATCTCAGCTTCCTATCTCACCCCTCTCCCATTCTTCACATTACAAACTGAGTATTTGATGTGGGTCTTATCCTCACCCTCATCATCACTGGAATTACATTATCATAACTAAAGAATCAGTCAGGTCTGAATTGCAGACAGGAGAAAGGAACACTGACTAGTTTAAACATAAAATGATGTACTCAATGGCAAGTGGGTAGTTTCCATATTCCCGATGATGTCCAAAGAACCATGTTTGACATTACGCAGCCAGGACCCCCTTCTCAAGGATGGTCTATTGAGGGCATACTGCCTCCACTACCAAATAGAGTGTACAGTTAGCACTGTTAGTCCCTCTGAGGCAGGGTTGTGTGTTCTGCTCGAACTGCTGGCTCTGCTGACTTTAAACATCATGTGTATCGCCACCACTCTCTCCAGAAGGAAGACAGCAGGCTTAATATTCCATTGCTTATGGTGTTTCAGACTCAAAGTCTGTATCACAGCATCTAATCTGTGATGCCTCAGCGAGGTGCCCATGACTAACATGGGGGCTGCCATTGCCAGCCTTTAAAATGGGTTCTTACTCATCAACTGGGAGATTCCCCAAACAATGGAAGGGGATTTAGATGCCGGGTGGCCAAAACCAATGACTAATGTCCATTTTAATAGCATTTATTTAACACCCACTGAAGGAGGCCACCACAGTAACACAAGCTTTAGTTTTACATGTAAAGAAACTGAAACTGCAGATTGGGGAAGGTATGTGATTTGCCCAAGGTCACATAGTAAGATAACAGTAAAGCCAGGACTTAAGGCCAAAGCTTCTATTTTTTTTTTTTTAAGATTTTTTAAAATTTATTTATTTGACAATGAGAGATCACAAGGAGGTAGAGAGGCAGGCAGAGAGAGGAGGGAAGCAGGTCCCCCGCTGAGCAAAGAGCCCGATGCGGGGCTCGATCCCAGAACCCTGAGATCATGACCTGAGCCAAAGGAAGAGGCTTTAACCCACTGAGCCACCCAGGTGCTCCCAAAGCTTCTATTTTTGCCCAGTGCCTTTTCTTCCAGGCCCTGGAAAAATCTACAAAAATGCAAGAGGATAAGGAATAATTAGCCTTCTCAAGAGTAGACGGTATTTGAACTAAGGAACCTGTGTTCAGGTAGCACTTCTATTACAAGAATGTTTAATTTTCCTTAAAACAATTCACGTAATTAATTTAGATCACCTTATTAGCTAAAGCAACGTCTTACTGCTTTCACCACTTGCAGCCACAGTTCTGATTAGTGCCTTTCATATCCTATTTAGGAGAGGATGTTGTATGTGTTATCATGCCCTCTGTGTAATAAATTTGACATTTCAGATGGCAACAAATGGCTAGAAAATTGGCCCCTTGAGACTAATAGCTGAGCAACATTTACATGTAATTATTCTACCCAAGAATTTAATTTTGTTGGGTACAAAGTTGTGCTGAGTGAAAAGACCCTGAACAGTGAACCCTGGACTCAAGTGGTAGCCATTAGCATGAGCACTAGATTCTGGAACATTCTTTCCAATACTTAAAGATAATTCCCCATGGCTGAATATATTTCTGCAATGAATTTAGATAATGTTTCGCTCTGTGTGGCACTAATTACTCTGAAAATGTTACAAATGGGCTCTTTTTTGGTCCCCACACTATCATTTTTGTCACTGTTCCATAACTCTGATTGCCTGCCTTCCGAGTTACGGGTCACGAATTAACAATTCTCCTTGGATATTTGTACTGCCCCTGCACTTTCCCCTTAAAGGTCTTGTGATTCTGCCCTTTGAGGAGGGCAACATGGTTACCATTAGCTCCTTTTTTTTTTTGATAGATTAAGAGAATAAAACCCAGAGGTATTCAGTGTCTTAGCCAATGAAATATAGCTAGACAAGAAGAGAGGTTACCTGATCCTGTAACTGTACCATTTCTATCACCACATGCTCATTTCTCCATTTATTTTATGGAATTATTGTGGGTTGACAATGTACCAGGCATCACACTAAGTATGCAAATACAAAGACAGACCTGCTTTCAAGAAGCTTATATTCTAACGTGAGATACAGAAAACTAGTAAACAACTTAATAATACAAAAAAAACTTGAATTTGTATTAAGAGCTAAGAAGTAAACAATGTGATAGGAAGTAACCGGTAGTGGGGAAAAGTGCTGATTCAGATAGAGCAGTCCTGGAAGGGCTCCAGGAAGAGCAATGTTTAAAATGAGAACTGAGGGGTGCCTGGGTGGCTCAGTTGGTTGGGCGACTGCCTTCGGCTCAGGTCATGACCCTGGAGTCCCGGGATCGAGTCCCATATCGGGCTCCCAGCTCTGTGGGAGGTCTGCTTCTCCCTCTGACCTTCTCCCCTCTCATTCTCTCTCTTTCTCTCTCTCTCTCAAATAAATAAAATAAAATAAAATAAAATAAAATAAAATAAAATAAAATAAAATAAAATAAAATAAAATAAAATAAAATAAAATAAAAAAATGAGAACTGAAATACTGAAAGAAGGACCTAACCATAGGAAGAACCAAGGAAAAAGCATTAGGGGTAGTAGAAGCCTCAATAATCAATGTCCTGGCACACAAAAGAGCTTAGAATGTTCCAAGAACCTACAGAAGGCTGAGGTGGCTGGTGAACAGTTCTCAAATATAGTGTGTATACAGGACTGGCAACTTGCTGGTGGACAGGACATAGAGAAAGAAGGAAAGAGAAATCTGTGAGTTGTCCTATAACGTCATCTTGAGAAGCCAATTACCTGGCACTACCATTGGTTGAAATGGGAAAGCCAGCAAGAGGGAAAAGTTGAGGTGGCATTTGGGGATCGGAAATCCCATTTTTGGAATGTGAAGTTTGAGACTCCTGTGAAACAACAAATTCGGGTCATCCAAGTAGTAGGTGGTTATTTAGGTCTAAAACCCAAGTAGTAGTTGGTTATTTAGATCTAAAACCCGATGGTAGGATTTCTACCTTCACTGAATTTGCAATGCTGGATGAGACTGAACAATCTTTTGTAATCAACAAAACTGATAATGTTAGGACCTTAAATAGTGGCACTTCACATGAATTGACTTTTTTTTTTTTAAAAGATTTTATTTATTTTATTTATTTGTGAGAGAGAGAGTGAGAGAGCGCACAAGCAGGCGGAGCAGCAGGCAGAGGCAGAAGGAGAAGCAGGCCCCTCGCCCAGCAAGGAGCCTGATGCGGGAACTCGATTCCAGGACCTGGGATCATGACCTGAGCCAAAGGCAGCCGCTTAACCAACTGAGCCACCCAGGCGTCCCTTCACATGAATTAACTTAAAGAATATGAGTGATAGCAGTCATTGCTACTTTTTCCTCTCCATCACAGGAAAGAACACTGGACAAACAGAGATTCGGGTAGTGATTCTCAAGCAGGTGATGTTATCACCAATGGAATCTCTTACTCTTGTGAAGTATAGTGAGGCCTGGGCCTTGGGAGTCAGGCTACCTAGGTTTGACTTTGAAATCTAGAGCCAGGGATGTCCTTTAAACAAATGCAAATCAAATACTGTTATTCTATTGCTTGAGTCTCTGTGATGGTTTGCTCCATACTCTGAGGATGAAAATTACAATCCTTGCATAAGCCTACAAAGCCTCCATGTCATGCAATCCCCACTTATCGCTTCAGCTTCAATTCATGGTATTTTCCCCCTCATTTTCCAAGTTCCAGACATGTTACCCGTAGTCTTTCCCTTCTAACTTTTGTTTTTAGTTCTCTCCAACCTAAGGAAATTCATTTATTTCATTTATTCTATCTGTCCCTAACCTTCTCCGTTCTTTCTTCTTTATCGTATCAGATCCTCTGTCCCATTCAGCTAAGTATTCAGTTGCCACATCTTCAACAAGTCCTTCCTAGAACCCCCAGGCTACGTCAATTCCCAGGAGGTTTTAGTAACTCCCAGGATTTCCCCTTGGTAGCAGTTATCATCATATTACTAAGTAACCACACTCCCACAGCCTGTAAACTTCCTCAGGGTGGATACGGGTTGTCTGACATCCCCTCCTATCATTAGTGCCTAGAACAGGGCCTGGCACTTCACTTGCTAGACGGTATTTGTGGAATGAAAACATGAATTTCTGACACTGGTCTGCCCCCCTCTGGATAGAGCAGATTGCCGTTTCAGGGTACCTCATTTGCAAATGCCTAAAAATAAAAATGAAATGCAAACAAAATGTTCCTTGTCAGAATGAAGCTGCTGAGAAAGAGCAGTTTAAAAAGCTGATTCCGAGCAAAAGAACACGGAAAACTAATACTCCTTAAATAGCTTCTTAAATACAGTCATCCATCAAAAGTCATGTCTTTGTGGATCTTCATTACATGGGGAACCTATTGAAAAATGCACAGCCCCTTATTGCAAAACACAGAGAACAGTGCCTTGCAAAGAATTTACAGAAATTAAGGATTTAAACAGCCACAGCTGAGCCCAAGAAGTCAGAGTCCTGTTGTCAATGGGACATAATAATTGAAGTCACCCAACTAAATAGTTTTTTTTATAACATCCTGGCCATCTAAAAATATTAACTAAAGACAATGATGGGAAAGCCGCTAAGCCAGCACTTTTTAGCACAAGGAGAATCAACAATCTACCTCCTGGGCAGTCAGTCAGGAACTTGAGTTTTACTCAAGTTCTACTTGAGTAGAAAAGGCATCAGTTACCGAGGTTGTGCAATGTCCTGTTGGGAACTCTGCAAGGAACACTCAGGGCACGACTGCAAAATCCCCATGCTCAGATAAAAAATTAAGTATTAATTTCTATCAACCCCCCCCCCCGAGTTTTTAAAGTTGAATGGAGTTTACAGTTGGTTCTGTTGGGTTGCTTAATCAGAGTGCATTCTGTCTTCTGTCAAACCATACGTGTGTAAGAATTAGAGATGAAAATTTACTAAAGGACACAATTGACCACAGCTAAACAGAGAATTCTACAAGGCAAGGCTGTGAGGTAGGGAATGCCTGGCAGGGAGCAGCAAGGGAGTGCAATGAGTCAGCTATCTGAACTGAATTTTGGAAAAGGGACTTGCTGGAAGACATGGAAAATGTGAAGGTAGAAGCGGCGTTGGCAGCAGCAACTAAGATGATCACATGGATCACAGAGCATTTTCGCATCATCTGGGTCATTCACCCTACAAGATGCATCGAGGACAGGAGGAATCACAGATAGCGACTGAGTCACTTGACTTGTCAAGATGAATGAAAGCAGGTAAGTTGAATTATAGGAGTTTGGAATAACCATTCTCCTCTACCCACTGGATATCTTATTATTCTTTCCATTGCACCTCTACTGTAGAGATTGCCCCATTGCTTAAAATTTCTCTTCTGACTTCAAAGACATCCAGTATAGCCCACACCATTCCTGGCTGAGTTTCTTTCCCACGTTCTTGGTACTTTGCCTTCACTCCTGAAGGACCCACACTGAAGTACCACCAGCGTGATCCAGTTATTCCCATCTCCACGCCTTCACCACACCAGCCCTCTAGCCTGTGGGCCCTTCTGCTCTGCCCGTCCAAAGCTTAGCTCACATACTACCTCCTCCAGGAGCAATTTCCTAGTGGTCTTCTTCATCTTCTGAACAATCAGAACTATTACATACTATTAGGTAATATTTTAAGCGACTTGATATTTTCATATTCATTTGTTTTGTTTCGTTGGGCCTATTGGTGAAGTGCTTTTATTCTTTTTTATGGAAGTACAGTTGACATACATTATACTAGTTTCAGATGTACAACATAGTGATTCAACAGTTATATACATTATGAAATGCTCATTTGCTTTTTTCTTTCAATCTAGACAACTTCAGGCTAGAGACCATGTCTTGAGTCTCCCTGTTGTCCCCCACGGTGTTCATTCTGTGTTGAACTCACAAAAGCGCGGAACACACTTGTTACCTGATTAATCCTCCTTCTTTCTATCATGGGTGTGCATTGAGAAAAACCTTAAGGGGACAGACTACAATCTGCAAGGTGTGATACAACAGAATTTCAGGATTAATTTCCAATCATTCCCTTGACAGCTGCCTGCATAATATCCCCTTCATTATTTTTTAAAGTCGGTTTACATTTTAATGCAGTGATAGAATATTGGACAGCTCCCAAGAGTAAAATTATTGTCAAAGAGAAACTCCCCACTTTAAGAGTAAGAAAAACTCAAACTATTTGGGATAGATGAGGGAGCAGGAAGGAGAAGGAGCGATGACTGGTCTTAAAACAAACCTATCTGGAAAAGCAACACACAGATTTGAAGACTTGGCTTCTGTTTCTGCTTTTACGAATTGCCCTATGACCTCCAGAAAATCAGTCAGCAGCTTTCTGAGCATCTAATTAAATATAGTATATCACTATCTGCATACTTAGTATTCTAATTTTTTTCATTCCACATTACCTAATTCTCATATACGTCCTTCTATGTGGTCTCCTGACTCCAACCTTACCACTTTAACCTGCTCTCCTTGTGAGATCCAGCACAATTTTTTACAAAGTAGACATGATCATGCCATGCTATTGAAATCCCTCAATGACTATCATTGTAAAGATAAAGTCCACACTCATTAGCATGATGTATAAGGCCCTTCAGGACCTGTCTTCTACTTACATCTCCTACTTCTTCCCCTTCCAATTCTGCCTTTGACTGAACCTCCAGTCAGATTTAACTTCTTTTATTTACTGCAACTCACATGTGCATTATCTGATCTCCAAGCTTCCACATGCTGAATTTTTATTGAGACTGCTCTGCCCATCTCCAAACCTTTAACATGGTAACTTTTTGTTCTTTGGACCTCAACCCCTAGAAGCCATCCTGACTCCAGCTCTGAGTTAGATGCTCAGCTTATGTTCTCCAGTACACAGTCTTTATTCTTCCCCACTGTGTCATAGATCACACTGGGTTGTACCTTTTGATTACCTGTCTGTGTCCCATCAAGACGGTAATCTCCTTTTAGACAGAGACAGTTTTTGTCTTTTTGACTGAGCTGTTTCCAGGGCCTAGCATAGTCCTTAGCACATGGTATAAATGCTCAATAAGGAGTTACAGAAGGAAAAAGGGAGAGAAGAGGGGGAGAGGGAAGAAAGAAGGGAAAATGGAGAAAGGGAGAAAGGAAGGAAGGAAAGAAGCAAGGAAGTTAAAATGAAGAGGCAAAAGATGGAGAGAAGAAGCAAGTCAGAAAAGAAGCAAAAAAAAGAATGAATGTAGGGAATCAGAAAAGGGAAAATAATTGTTATTTCTGGGGCAAACAAATGAATGCCATAGCTGTTCCCAAAGATGAAGTCATTTGCTAGGTGATAAGAAAATGAACTTAACAGATGCTCTTGCGAAAAATAATAAAACTCGCTCCATGAATGAAGTTTCTAGATTTTAAGCAGTTGTTCTTTTCGGCAAAATATGTACAAGTCGATAATATGTTAGTAATAAGTTCTGTAGTTGTGAACATAAAATGCGAATGCCGCCAAAGGAGATTTATTTTGAGCTCTCAGACCCCTGAGATAGTGACGTGGAACTTATTTACTTCCCCAACACAGAATTTTATTTGAATTGGAAAGGGGTAACCTCAAAATCATGTTGCATAATATTTTGCCACACACAAAAAAATCATGCTACAATATGGCCTCAAGGGATGCATGACATATGTTATTTAGATCAGTCCAGGAGGAGACTGTTGGCAGAATGGCTAGAGAAACCCTGATTAAATGAGATTATCGAGTCAAAGCTCACAGTCTTCATCACTTTACAGTTTACAAAACACTTTCAAGTGCTTAAGAGCATCTGTTTCTCTCAACAGAGGATCATTCTACTCTTCAGCTTAGAACCATCCATGCTTTCCTGTTGCTCTTAAAATAAAACTCAGCTACTTCATCATGGTCTCAAGACCTTGCATGGTCCAGTCCCTGCCTTCTCCAACTGCATCTTACAAATGCTACTAAAAATAGCTCACCTGTCAATTGTTATTGGGACATCAGTTATAATGCACACCAACTATATGACAATGCATCCTGGTATACTCAGCTGACTTTTTTTTTCTTTAGCAAGACTTTCCCAATAAAGAAAGACTTGTATTTATGTATACTCCTGTGCAAGCTCCTAAGTTTGTTGCAAACAACAAACAAACGATGTGAAGATGACTACTACCCTATGGACCACATGTTGAAAAGCGATGCTTATAGCTCTCTCGTCTTCTATCAATCTCTTAATAACACCAGTCTTCACATTTTAGAGCCTTTAAATAGCAACATGTTTGGTGACTTATTATCCTCCATCTCTTAGGTCTTCATTACCTACTTAACGCGTCTTGTCCTGACTGTCCTACCTAAAGAACACCCTCGGGCTCCAACCCAACTCCTTTTGTTTTCCTAGTACTTACTGCAATTGCTTTTTAAAATTTTGTTAAATAATAATTATATGATAATTTAATTATCATACTTGCTTTTTTTTTATCATATGTCTACCATATGACCTCTCCCCTAATATCAACAAAAAAATGCTTAATATGTAGTAGAGGGACAATAAATATTTGCTGAATCAACAATGTAACAACTCTGTAAAGTAGGAGTTATAATACCAATTTTACAGATGAAAAAAATTGACATCAGGCAGTTTAAATGTCTTGTAGAGTAACAATCTTTTACATTTTTGTTTTACTGGAGAGTTAAAAAATGCTTGCATAAATATGAGCTCTTAATATTAAGTAGTGCAGCATCTGTGGTGGGAAGAACATCACTCAAAGTGATTAATGACTAGTGACTAGTGCAGCATCATTCAAAACTAAAGAATAAAGGGCAAGAAAACAAAGCCATGTCTTCTAAATCCAAGATTGGTGTCTATTAAAGTAGGTAACATGACCTTATAAGAGCGCATTAAGAAGTCCTCCAAAAAGTGACGTATTTGTTTTTAAGGGAATACAGAGTGTTAGTGCAAAGCTTTATTGGACATAGGGGACCTGGGGTGTTGGGAAAAATGGGGAGAGTCTTGATTCAGCTTTCCTTAAGTACCACAATGCAATAGAAAGATCAGGCACTTTGTCCAGGTTCACATGCCAGTTACTATCCATATGACATGATTATTATCAGTAAAATAACGTCACTTATCTCTCAAATTTATTGTGAGGATTAAACAAAAGTATGGAAGCAAAGTCCCTTGACCAGGATTTGGCAAAGGGTAGGTACTCAGTCTCAGTAAATGCTATTTATCTTCCCTTTCTTCTTTTCTCATCTCTACACTGAAAAGCAATGGCACAAGCATAAGTCACAAAGAATAAACTCAGATACATAGTCCCTGTAATATAATTTACTCCAGGGAAGACAACTCATAAAAGTAATTCTCAGGCTACGCTGGGGAGTAAACTGTAATGAGACTGATAGATGATAACACATGGAGATAAATCATCTCTGAAGCCTCATGCTTGGTTTTATCTCCACTGGATACTACTAGTGGCAGTAGAAAAGAACTTGACAGCTGAGTCTGGTTAGTTTGGATACCTTAGATTTCACTTGTGTAATACTACCAAGACCTAAAGAACCCCCCACCCAAAAAAGTCTCGCTTCAGTGCCTCCAAAACTTATCCTTAAAATAGTTCATTAAATTTATAAAAACCTCGTTGAACAATAGGCTTCTAATTCTGACATACCTGTGGTCATGGATGTGTCCCTCAATCCTGGTTTTCTCAGCTCTCCGTGAAGGCTCTCCTACCTTTGTACAATAGGAACCAGGTGTCTTTGTAACAGGACACCTTAACTTAAGGTCTATGGCTATTCTTCATAGGTCCACAACCCCTTGAGTTATATACAAAATCAAGAAAAAGAAAAAAAAGCCACCCAACAAAAGGTAAGGCAGAATTAATGTTGTCACTATTTGTAAATGAAAGGCTACTATATAGAGAAAACCCTGAAGACATCACTAAAAAGAAATAAAAAGAAGTACTAACGTTAAAAGAAACTAATATACAGAAATCTGTAGCACTTTATATGCTACTAATAATGTAGCAGAAATGGAAATTAAGAGAACCATCTCATTTACACTTCCACCAAAAAGAATAAAGTACCTAGGAATAAATTTAACCAAGGAGATAAAAGACCTGTACTTTAAAAACCCTAATACACTAATGAAAGAAATGTAAGATGACACAAATGAATGAAAAGCTAAACCATACTCATAGGTTGGAAGAATTAATACTGTTAAAATATTTCATACTACTTAAAGCAATCTACAGATTCAGTGGAATCACTATCAAAATACCAATGGCGTTTTTCACAGAATGAGAACAAGATACATAGATACTCACATACATAGTCCCTGTAATATAATTTGTAAAGAACCAGGAAGGAAGGAAGGAAGGAAGGAAGGAAGGAAGGAAGGAAGGAAGGAAGGAAGGAAGGAAAGGGAAGGAGGGAGAGAAGGAAGGAAGGAAAGGGAAGGAGGGAGAGAAGGAGGGAGGAAAGCTGAATACCCAAAGAAAACTTGAGGAAAAACAAACCTGAAGTTGTCACAATCTCAGGTATCAAACTATACTACAAAGCTATAGTAATCAAAACAGTATGGTACTGGGACAAAAAATACAGATATAGATCAATAGAACAGAACAGAGAGTCCAGAAATAAACCAAGACTTACATGGTTAATTAATTTGTGACAAGTGAAGCCAGAGTGTACAATGGGGAAAAAACAGTCTCTTCAATAAGTGGTATTGGGAAAACTGGACACCTACATACAAAAGAATGAAGCTGGACCACTTTCTCACACCATATACAAAAATAAACTCAAAATAGATTAAAGACATAAATGTGAGATCAGAATCCATAAACTTCCTGAAAGTTTACATAGACAGCAATCCCTTGGAATGAGCCATAACAACATTTTTATGGATCTGTGGCAAGAGAAACAAAACCAACAATAAGCTATTGGGACTATGCCAGAATAAAAAGGGTTTTGCCACAAAGGAAACAATTGGCAAAACAAAAAAGCTACCGAATGGGAAATGATATTTGCTAATTATATACCTGATAAGGAGTTTAATCTTCAAAATATATAAAGAACCCTTACAACTCAACACTAAAACACAAATAATCTAGTTAAAAGTTCAGGAGAGCACCTGAATAGACATTTTTCCAAAGAAGACATACTATAACCAACAGACATATGGAAAGAAGCTCAACAGCATTAATTATCAGGGAAATCCATATCAATACCATAGTGAGTTATTAGTTTGCACCCGTCAGAATGGCTGATGTCAAAAAAGACAAGAAATCAGTGTTGGTTGGGGTAACATGTGATTTTACTTATATGTGAAATCTAAAAAACATAACAAATTAACAAACAAACAAGAAACAGAAACAGACTCAGAAATATCAAGAACTAACTGGTGGTTGCCAGAGAGGAGGGGAACAGGGGGATGGGCAAAATTGGTGAAGGTCATTAAGAAATACTAACTTCCAGTCATAAAACAAATAAGTCAGAGGAATTAAAGGTACAGTGTAGGGAATAGAGTCAATAATACAGTGATAAAGTTGTGTGGTGATACATGCTAAGTATATTTAACTGTGGTGAGTATTGCATAATGTATAGATTATGAAGTCACTCTGCTATACATATGAAACTAATATAACACTGTAGGTCAACTATACTTTAAATATATATATGAAATACGTATGTGTGTGTGTATGTGTATGTATGTGTATATATATATATATGCCTACCTACGTATCTCTCCATCCATCCATCCATCCAACCATCCAAGAAAATATAGCCAGTATTTCATCATCATTTCGAGGCTCTTTAATGATACAGGAAGTTTTCCTCTATGCAATGTTAGCTGAAAAAGCAGACTATAGGGCGCCTGGGTGGCTCAGTTGGTTAAGCAACTGCCTTCGGCTCGGGTCATGATCCCAGTGTCCTGGGATCGAGTCCCACATCAGGCTCCCAGCTCCACAGGGAGTCTGCTTCTTCCTCTAACCTTCTCTCGTCTCATGTTCTCTCTCTTTCTCTGTCTCTCAAATAAATAAATAAAATCTTTTAAAAAAAAGCAGACTATAAAGTTGTACAGTAAAATTCTACTTGTTTTAATAATAAAAAGCAGTTCTCAACAACTGACAATATCTGGAGACACTTTTCATTATTACACTGGATGGAGGGGAGATTCTGTTGGCATCTCTACTCTACTGAGTAGAGGCCAGTTTTGCTATAAACATTCTAGAATTCACAGGCCATGCCTCAATAACAAAGAGTTATTCTGTTCAAAATGTTAGCAGTGCTGAGGTTGAAAAAGAAATCCTGATATGAAAGAGAACTATTTTAAGAAAATATAGTC